>JAUMHP010000076.1:5750222-5774211 GCA_032361065.1 Enteromius trimaculatus
ACATATACGTGTTATTATACTAGGCAACTTTTTTTAATCAGAAAATAAAGATATTTGTCATGCGTTAAGCTGAAAGACTTGATATAATTATTATTATTTTTTAAATATTTAGTTACATTTATGTTTTTTTTTTATATTTGTACTTCTCTAACTTTTTAACTGTATGTATAAAAGATAAAAGTAAGGGGGTCAGATCGGAGGACATTAGGGGCCATTCAACTGGTCTGACACTAACTCGCATTGGATAGATCCCTCCAAGACTGTTGGAACAAAAAAATTGATGGTGTGGTGTGGTATGGGGAACAAAGATAGTGGGGCCATTCTTCATCAATGGAAACCTCAAGGCCACTGGATATTTGAAATTGCGACATGATGATGTGTTTCCCTCTTTATGAGTTTTTCCAGCAAGATGATGCACCACCACATTATGGGTGTCAGGTCCGAGCATTCCTAGATGAACAGTTTCCTAGAAAGTGGACTGGTCAACGTGGGCTAGTTGAATGGCCCCCAATGTCTTCCGATCTTACCTCCTTAGACTTTTATCTTTGGGGTCATCTGAAGGCAGTTGTCTATGCTGTGAAGATACGTGATGTGCAGCACTTGAAACTATGGATACTGGAAGCCTGTGCTAGCATTTCTCCTGCGGTTTTGCGAAGTGTGCGAAGAGTGGTTGAAGAGGGTTGCATTGACAATCCAACACAATGGGCAGCACATTGAACACATTTTATAAGTGGTCAGAAACTTGTAAATAACTCATGAAAGAATACATTTACGTTAAAACCATATCACCGTTAATATCACCAATCATTCCCATTTTATTAAGATGTATCCATATAGATGGCCCACCCTGTATAATATGAATTGTGAAATATGACAATTCATCATGTTCACAAAAAATCTATTCTGATTGGTCTGTCACATGTTTTCCAACAGATCACCCAGTGTCTGTGTTATTGGTGGGACTGGGTGGTGGTGGTTTACCCCAGTTTGTGCATGACTTTGTGCCGTATGCACGGGTGGAGGTGGTTGAACTGGATCCAGCTGTGCTGGAAGTGGCTCAGACCTGGTTTGGATTTCAGACCGACGAGAGGCTGAAAGTTATACTGGGAGATGGACTGGAGCACATCAAAACACTGGAGAGTGAGGGTGAGAGAACATCTAGATTTAGTCATTCTGAGGCTTTTTAACTCCAAGGCCCCCTGTTATCCACAACAATAGTCAAAGTTCTCATGTTTTTCCAGTTTTTGTGATTTACTGGATAAGGGTAAAGTTGTGTAAAGGAACACTGCACTTTTTAAAAAAAAAAATAGGCTCATTCTCAAACTCCCCCAGAGTGAAAAAGTTGAGTTTTACTGTTTTTAAATCCATTCAGACGATCTCAGGGTCTGGCGATAGGACTTTTAGCATAGCTTAGCATAGAACATTGAATCTGATTAGACCGTTAGCATATTGTTTAAAAATGACTTGACCCTTCTATAGCTGCCTTGTGTACTAAGCCCGATGGAAAATGAAAAGTTGCGTGACTATTATCTGCGTGATATCACTGCTCCTGCTGCGGGTGCGGTACGACAGCAAACTTCATTGGTTATTACACAGAATGAGAGTACAGCTCCAATAGTCACATCAGCCTAGAAAACTGCAACTTTTCATTTTCAGTCTGGCTTAGTACACGATGTAACTACAGACGAGTCAAGTTTTAAATAAGAAAAATATCGAAACTCTTCGGTCATTTTTAAATGAGATGCTAACGGTCCAATCAGATTCAATGATCTATGCTAAGCTATGCTAACAGTGCTATCGCCAGACCCAGAGATCGGCTGAATGAATATAAAAACGGTAATTTTTTTTTTTTTTAATAACTCTAGGGGGGATTTGGTGAATGAGCCTCCTTTAAAAAAAGTGTTCCTTTAAAAACATTTTTTCTCAATTTGGACAATGAATAACTTACATGAGTTTTCCAGATTTAAAAAAAATACATACCTCATATATCTAGACAATTTGTTTGGTCATTTTAAAGTTACTTCTGTCTCATTTTAAGTCATCTTTAGGCCTCCTTTAAAGTTTTTATTTTTATTTTTTATTTTTTTCCTCAAAGAGCAATTATTTGGCTAAAGAATGTGTCAGCCTTATTTATCTGTGACTATGCACATAAAATGTATAGATTTTAATCAAAATATAAATCTGCATACACCTACGTAACTCATGTATATGTTACTATTGGTCATGTTGTACTGTATATCCTATTCCTTCGCTACCAAATGATCTACTAAGTAACTGTATTCATTTTTTTCTGCGCTTATATAGGGGGACATGCTTTTGATGTCATCATGTTTGACGTTGATAGCAAAGACACCACCCTGGGCATGAGCTGCCCTCCACCTGCCTTTGTAGAAACATCACTTCTGAAGAAGGTTTACCGCTTATTAACTCCTCGAGGTAAGCACTTAAAGTTGCATGATCAGTACTTTTTCATTCGAAGTTCTGATGGAGAGATATTTTGCATATTGTACGATTGTCTCTCCCACAGGACTGTTCGTGTTGAACCTAGTGTGTCGTGACTCGGCTCTCAGGAAGTCCGTTCTTGAGCGTGTTCAAGCCGTCTTCCCGTGTGTGTTCTCTCGTGGAATCGAGGGTGAAGTCAATGAGGTGCTGCTGTGCTGCAGAGGTTCAGGAGAGGGACACAAACCTCACACCATTCCACAAACAGTACAGCAGACAGCTAAAGACCTACAGAAGACACTACGTGCCAACACCCAGGCCGCGTCATGTGTGCCTCAAATAGACATTACTGCAATGCTGAATGACCTAAAAGTCATCTAAAGATTTGAGAACAATTTGGAGCGAGAATCAGAAATAATATAATAAAAAGTTGGTTTCACTTGACAAAACGTGCCTCACTTTCAAGATAAAAAAAAATGAACTTGGACGTAATCTTATGTCACAAGACCTTTAATGAAGTGCTTTACAGCCCGGTCCATATTGCAACTCTTTAAAATCTTACTCTAGATTGTCTGACTGATATTTAAAGCAGCTATCATGGTTTGTTTAGACATTATGTAGCATTTAAAATTCCATCAGAAATAAATGAAAGCCTTCTTTTTCTGCCTTTTAAAAAAATACAGCAAAATAATGTCATATTTTGTGTCTATATGAAGTTATAACAATCTTTAGCGTTGATGATCTATACCTAAATGGAAATATCCATTGTCACTTTATGGGACAAATTAACACTCTGTCATAAAGTGAAATTCATGGAGAAGCAAACTATCTGGCAACCTTGAAATGGCAGTGTTATTTTTACCGGATGAGCCTACTGTACTGAAATGAGGGTGGATGTACCCTACAGTGTCATGCACTGAGAGGTGGCGGGACATCAAAACTAACTAAATAATAAACTTAATGCTATTCTTTGCTTGTAAATGATGTAAACACTTCTGATTTTATATATAACCTACGTCGCTTTTTACATTTTCAGATGACTTTGGATATTTTATTTTTATTTTCTATTATTACATAATAGTCAAAAAAGTTTTTTTAATGGAACAAAATCTGTTCCTCTAGATTCTGATGAGAGGAGTGGCGTCTGCGCGAGGACGCGCACGCACACGCGCACTCCACGAGCGGACAGTTGCTGTCAGGTTTCGACCATAAGTTGAGTTCATGACGAAACTGGCGGATAAAACAGACGGCTTCCACTGGAGATAGTTCATGTGGCTTCTTTATATGTCGCT
Organism: Enteromius trimaculatus; assembly: GCA_032361065.1. Lineage (NCBI taxonomy): Eukaryota > Metazoa > Chordata > Actinopteri > Cypriniformes > Cyprinidae > Enteromius > Enteromius trimaculatus. The sequence continues at coordinate 5,753,954 of JAUMHP010000076.1, forward strand.
TTATAGTTTCGTTGGGTTCGTCGTGTATACAAAGTGTGCGCGTGCTGCTAAATTCAGTCGCTGCTGTGCACGAGCGCCGTTACTTCCAAGCCTGTCAGGATCAAACTCTTCTCAGGTAATTAAACCGCCTGTGGTTTACAGACGAACCTGGTTAGTGTGTCAAATACGTTTAACTCGCTTTGTAAAGTGAAAAGTGTAAAAAAAAACTATTTTTAAGTAAGGCGGTATTGTTTTAGTGGTTTTGTTTTAAAAATGCTATGTTTTGGGGGAAAAAAACTTCCATTATTTGAAGTTGTGTCGTTGTTGTTTCTCTCTCTCTCTTACTTTTGTGTTATGTATTTATGTAATTATGTATTTTAATATCACTAAGGAGAATCGTCCGTTGGTTCACGCGCCGTTCTCGCGGCTCCGTAACCATGGGCAACCGGGGGATGGAGGAGCTGATCCCGCTGGTGAACCGGCTGCAGGACGCCTTCAGTGCCATCGGACAGACCTGCGACCTGGACCTGCCGCAGATCGCGGTGGTCGGGGGTCAGAGCGCAGGCAAAAGCTCCGTCCTGGAGAATTTTGTGGGCAGGTATGACACCATCATAACTGGGCACTGCAGTTGATCATAATTTAGAGTTCAGTTAAACATACCAGAGATTTGCTTAGATGTTGTTAATGTGATGATAATGGCTCAAACCATGTGTTTTTAATGAGATGACAATGTAAATAGCCTGTCTGCTCGAGATGTCAGGGTGACTGAAGGCTCATTATAGACTTATCAAAAGAGGAAAAACATGGCCATGGCCGTGTGGACATAGTCATTGGCCGTTGGTGATAAACTCAAAATGGACTGATTAACCGGCTAGTGATGTTGAATTGAGTCACTTTTCTGCAGAGGCACTGAACTGTATCACTGAAGCAGGTGCAGATGGTCTCATCTGTAGTCGGGAGCAGTCACTACCTCTTCCTCCATCTGTCTAATGGCCTGCCAAGCCCATGTCCGTGAGCCATGCAGAATCTGAAGATTGACTTCATTTTCTCTGGACAATACAGATCATTAAATCAAGCTGGCAAATCGCTTTTCTTATTATTTTAAGAATGTTTTTTTTTTCTGAATCTGAGTGGAGCTTTATTAGATGCGACAGAGTTTTCCATTCGTTTTGTTTGTTAAGGGAAGCCATTTTTTAATCTTTTCAGATAAAATAGCCTGACGTACAGTGAAAGTGCCTCAAAACGTGATCTTAAGAAAAGTGTCTGTTTTTGGCAAATAAACCTTATACTAACAGTAAACCACATACTAACACTGTTAAGTGTAAAATTCAAATGCACACACACACACACATATATATATATAGACACGTGTGTGTGTTCCCACTTCATATTAGGTGTTTTTAAGTACTATACACGTGTTAAAAATAATAATTAATTGTGCATTAAATAATTAGTTTGGTGGCATGATTAGATCATCAGATATTAAGGTACAAAAGCTGTCATTTCAAAAGGTACACTTTTGTACCTGTTATGTTCAAATATGTACACTTTAAGTACTAATATGTATCTTTAAGGTACCCTTTAGGTACAAATTACCTTTTGAGCACCGCCCCAGTGACAGCTTTTGTACCTTTTATTTATGAGAGTGTAGGGTCAATAGTGTAATTACATGCAACGACAGAAATTAATTACACGTAATTACAGAAAGGTGTTTTATAAGAAGTACAATGCGACAACACGGATGCAAATTAAACTGTAATAATAACCACAGTGTTGATAATACTGCATTTTAAAATAAATGTAGATTTACTAAGAGACTTCCTTCATGAAAACATAAAAAAAAAAAAACATGATGCGAAACGTTTAAAGTTTTTTATTGTATGACCCCTTTAAGAATCTTTAATAATCTTTTATTTTCTCTGCACTAGAGGATCCCACAGGATCTTCTCTTTGCACGCTGATTTCCGCATGGAAAGACTGGGCCTGTCCAACAGGAAGCTGTGATTGTTAGTGAAAGCTATTGTTTGCTCCGTGCATATCTGAGTGGAAATGGCCTGTTTAATATAAGTGTGTCGAACTGAGAACAAGCTTCTTGCTTATCTGAGAGGGATGCACTCTGGTGCTCTGACCATCATCCTAAAATCTCGGTCAGTGTGTTGAGGCAACATGCTTTCGGGCAGTTATTGAAGACCCAGTTTTCTTTTTTTGATAGATTGTTATTTATTAACAATACTCATACATTCTTTATAGCTTATTATATACAACATGTTCTGTGGTTGACCACAGATTTTAAGTTCTATTGGAGCAATTACACCGAGTGTCAAATTCAGTCATCTCTGAAACATCCTTAAAGGTCTTCCGGTACTATTTATCGCTGAAGCTGTACTAAGTCATAATGATGATGACTACACACTTGATGACACATGAGTCATTGCATTACAACTAATTACAGTTGGTAATGTAAATAGCCATGAATATGTGGAATTATACAAATGTCAAAACAGCTATAGCACTTTGCAGGGAAAAGCAAGTTGTCAGAACAGATTGAGAGTGCGTTCTCCTGGTTTGGTGCCAAACGTTCAAAACAGTGCTGTGTATGGGCTCACTGTTATGTTATGGTGGCATTTTTACCAGTTGGGTACTCACAAAGAGTTGTACAATGCAAGGAGTGAAAACAGCAGCAGAAATAGCTTAGACAATAGTTGCACACACAAAGGAAGATAGTGCTGAACTGTAATGGCCAGTATAGCTTCTGTATGAGGAGAAAAGAATGTTTTTGGTTGGTTTAGATGTATTTGATCTGTGTTGCATTCATATTTTAGGAGAAATGCACCAGAAATTAAAAAGGTAGACTCTCAGAATGAGGAATTCATACATTTCCTAAATATGTGGAGAATTAGAAACCTTTTGCTTATCCTGATTTTATTCAATTTTTCTTTTATAGAACATAAAAAGGAGTTAGCTAGCTGAATGTCTAGGTTTCTTCCGGTCTGTTTAGACTGATATATTTATGAATAAAGTAACTTAAATTGCATTGTCCCATGACCTTGGCATTTCTAGTTTTTGAGTTGCAGAAATGCTATAAAATCACAACTTACATTTATGACTTCGACAAATATATATTACATTCCTTTGGAATCAAACCCATGACCTTTGCTAGTGTCGTGTGCTATAATTTGAGTAATGCGTTAGCAAGACTATATTCTGTCTTCTCAAGCCATACGTTAGGTTTGTTTCCTTTGAAGGAAATAATGTTGGAATGAAGCAGAATCATTTATTTCCAGAATGAACTTCCGTTGTGCAATCATATGATGGCCTACTTAGAGCTCATGCACAGGAAATAATGAGTACACGTATCCATAGCAATGAGTTATATATGAATGGAGGAGAGCAGTGTGCCCTCAGCCATCTGCTATCTCAGTATCACTGCCTGGAGAAATGGGTTAGTGAAATTAGATCTCACTGATGGAGGGAGCATAGTGCTTGGGTTTGTTAGAATAAGTTGTAGATTTTCTACATGACCAGTAGACAAGATAACTTAATATGAAGAGGGAAATTTAGCTGATGGTATTGGAAACGTTCTTTTTAAGGAACTTCCCAGATTTCCGCACTGGTTTATTAAGTTGGCTTGAGAAAGTCAAATTTTTGTCTAGTATTATATTTGCATTTATAAATTTAGCAGATAAGTCACTCCCAAATGAGGAACAACACAAACGATTCATCCCAAGGAGAACATATAATAGTGATGTAAGAAGTGGAGCACTGTGAAGTTTAGAATAGCTGTATGTTACACACGGGCAACACACAATTCTGCGTTATTGTACATGTCTGTTTACTACAGTAATGCAAGCTGAGTACTGGGATGAAATAAGCAAGAAGGCAAAGAGAATGGGGGAGAAGATGAGGCTGGAGAATTTGAGTCAAAAGGGGCTTTGTTAAGGGGGTTAGAAAAGGGAGCTCAAGACTAAGTATTGGGACTGACTGAGAATTGAGGACATTGTTGAAAAAGAGTGAGCCATGTATCAAACACACAGATGACTCACTGCCTGGGTTCAAGCTAAATACCACAGGCCGGCCTGCTAGTTCATATACAGTTGTTTCTTGGCTCCCACTTCAGTTCAATACAGATTTTTCCCCCCAATATTACTAATAGTCATACTGGCTTTAGTAAACACCTCTCACAATGTGCAGTAGGATACTAGCTGTAGTGCTGCAGGGATATATTTTTGTAACCCACTTGTCTTGAAGTCTCTGTGGTTTTGGGTAAATGCCTGAAACATGGTGTGTGGTTTATAAAAGCTCAATACATTTATTCCACAACATAAAATACACCAGTGTGATACTTGTTACAGATTATTACAGTCTTTATGTTTGAAATTGCTCTCTTGCAAACTATTCTGACTTAAGCTTTCAGGGAAAATGTTTTTAAAGTCAGCAAAAATTAGCTACTTCCGGTTTGGCCTACAAAGTGCATCATCACTGCAGCGCCACGGATGGTTTTACCTGCATTATGCCCCTCTCCCTGGATGCCTTTAACTAGGTCCAATCCAGTGGGACTTCCCTTCTATTTTGGGCAATAGTTCTGTTTTAGATCTGCGCACACCCCATTTCCACTATCATCTTTATCATCCTTCATTTCAAGCCTGGGTTATAAGAGACCAAACAGAAAGCACATTTTTCCATGGAAAAGGCTTAGTTTTCCCATCATTGTATTGTTGTCTCTTTCAAAATAAATTGTATAAAGAAGAAAAATCAAAAGGGTTATAATTGGTTTATTTAGAGATATCTTGCACTCTGCATATCACCCATATCAGTGATCCAGCTGCAGTTCCTCTACTGGACTGTTTTATTTATAGACAGTGCTCATGTCCTCTGCACATAGATGGTAAAAAATAACCAGTTCTGAATACAGTCTACTTTCTGTATCTTTAAAGCTAGATTGTCACACAGCTCATTTGTAAATGTACAGGCCAGTACAAGTTTGTGTAGCGTGCCATAAATATCAGAGTATGAGGGTCATGAAGGGTGGGACGAGGTTTATGGTTTCACTGTAAGACTGGACTAGTCCAAGTATGCGGTGACAGAGTCTCTGGCACTGTGACTCAGACAAGGACAGGGTCAGTGCATCATGTGAGGGAAGTTTTATGTGTAGGCTTACTTGTAGGAGTTTTACTTTGGCTTGTATGAGGGTTTTGTCTGCATATTGTACTTTTTTAATCTTATGTCTAATAATTTTTGACAGTGACAATCTCAAAAAAATGGCATATTGTGAAAAAAAATATTTTTTGTAAAGTAAAACACTTAAAAGGTTTTTATTTTACATTTTGATGAGTAGAGCTTACAGCTCATGAAAGTCAAAATCCAGTATCTCAAAATAATAGAATACTTATATTTGAGTTTCATTAAATGACCATCCCTACTATATGAATTCTGGGTATCTCTTGTTCTTTGATGACGCAATAATGGGAAAGGCTACTGATTTGGCAATGATCCAGAAAACTATTGTTGACACGCTCCACAAAGAGGTTAAGTCACAGAGGGTCATTACTGAAAGGAGTGGCTGTTTACAGAGTGCGGTATCAAAGCATATTAATTTGCAAAGTTTACTGGAAGGAAGATATTGGGTAAGAAATGGTGTTCAAGCAAGAAAGATGACTGCAAGCTTGAGAATACTGCCAAGTAAAGCACTTGTGAGAGTTTCACAAGGACTGGCCTGAAGCTGGATTCAGTGCATCAAGAGTCACCTGCTCAGACGTCTTTAGGAAAAGAGCTACCACACTTCTGAAACAGAAACAACACCAGAAGCATCTTAGCCGAGCTATCTGGACTGTTACTAAATGGTCCAAGGTCCTCTTTTCAGAGTGCTTTTCATTTGGAAATCAAGGTCTGGAGGAAGACTAATTTTTATTCTTATTTCTTGAGATGTACATGTACTATCTTTTCAGAGATTTCCTGCCTAGAGGCTCAGGAATTGTTACAAGGAGACCACTTTTCCTTCAGCTCATCAGTTCAACATCAGGTATAAGTGATAAACACATACTACTTTTTGTCAGGCTTTTACTGCTGCCCTTTACAAAATATAATAACCAACCACCAGTCCAAAATGTATAACATTTATAACACAGTGACACACAACAAATAACCAGTTATGTGTACCCTACATTTGATAAACGTTCACTTCTATCCATTACCTCTATTGAAGCACTATTGGTGTAATAACAGACTGACTCCAAAATGTCACACAGTACAATAAATGTGAAATAAATAAAATCATTGCATACATAGACATCTTGACTTTTTTACTGAATAAATAAAGTCATATAAAAACATAGAAGAAGTTAAATCATTTGATTTTAACCAATCGAGTCCCTTTTGCTAATAATATTCTACACAGGTTAGTTTTTATAAACCATCCTAGTCAGAGACCCTTGTTTGTGGCCTTTAGAGTATGCACACTGGACACTAGAGGGCAGTGTCTTCTGTGTTAAGAATAGAATCAGTGGCGAGAAGAGAATTGAATTCAACGAATTGTTGAGCTGTCGGTTCTCTTAAGGCGCTACTTCCTCTAATCCAAACTTTCCATTCTCCACCGCAGAGCATGCCGAGTTTCTGCACTGTAAAGGAAAGAAGTTTACAGACTTCGATGATGTCCGACGGGAGATCGAAGCAGAGACAGACAGAGTCACAGGAACAAATAAGGGCATATCCTCCATTCCCATCAGCCTTCGCGTCTACTCTTCAAATGGTATTAGAGAACAAGTGATTCACTGATGTATATTAATGTTCATAAAAGCTGGGTTTATTTTCATTTTACAATGTAATTAATTCCTGTGATGTCGAATTGCTGAAATAATGCTCAAGAACCATCTTATTAATGGTAATATATATATATATATATATATCTTTTTTTAGGATCCTTTGATTAAAAAAAAAAAAGTCTTTACAATAACTTTTGCTCATTTTGATGTGTTCTTATAGATTTTTGTCAAGCTAAAAACAAACCAAACTAAATGTCCTTCCTATAAGTATCTCTTACCAAATATTTGCGTCTGTCTTTGTTTTTCTCTGTTCCTTTCTGTAGTTTTGAACCTCACTCTGATAGATCTTCCAGGCATAACTAAAGTACCCGTGGGAGATCAGCCCCCTGACATTGAATACCAGATCAGAGACATGATCATGCAGTTCATCTGCAAAGAGAATTGTCTCATCCTGGCTGTCACACCCGCTAACATGGATCTGGCTAACTCTGACGCTCTTAAACTGGCCAAAGACGTGGATCCACAGGGTGAGTGGAAAAGAGCGGTTATGTCTGTCCTCAGTTATATCCACTCTTGGCAAACTCACATCATCAGAGTGTCTTTCCTTCTTGTTTTTTTTTCCCGGTTCTACTTGATCTTTCGTTCAGGCCATCGCACCATCGGCGTAATCACTAAGCTGGATCTGATGGACAAGGGCACAGATGTCAGGGACGTGCTGGAGAACAGGTTACTGCCACTACGCAGAGGTACAGTGCACATGTAGAGAAGTGCTGTCAGCCGAGGCCCAGTGCAGTTTGGTCTAAAACCTGGGCCACTGCCAAGCAAGTCTGCTGCAGGCTATATTGGCTAAAACAGGGCCAGGTGCAAAGTCTTCATGCTTCCTGATGCTGCCTTAATGCATTAGACACACAGGAGTCCAGCAGCCATGGAAAGGGGTTAAGATGAGGAAATCCTATTCCTCAGTCATTTATGCAGATCTCATACAGGCTTACTCCTAGAAATCACATTTTCCCACCTAAAGGCTAAAGTTATAGAGACAACAGAGTTGAGCTCATGTTTTGGCTAGGCAAGCTTTTGACTCCTTGTTTATAACAATATATAAAGAACACAACAATTTTTTAAATTAAGAATACGGAATAAATTCATATAATTTAAATAAATTTCACAATTTTTAGGCATCCTATTCTTTTCAACCAGGGGTGGTTCTGGGATTTCATCTTTAGGAGAGACCATTAGATACAATGTTACAAATGAATTTTTTTCTTTTCTTGTTTGATTAACATTATTAGCCTAATTCAAGAAATGCTTGGATCTGTTATACTGACACACATCCAATATTTCTTGTTTGTTTAAAAAATAGTTTATAAAATCACCAAATAGAATAAATCGTGCCATTGAAGTGCACTTTCTTGAAATCAGGCTGTGCTGTCCATGGAGTACCTGTCAGTGTGAATGCGCTTTATTTCAATGTGTGCGCCCACATTAATGATCTATCACAGCGCATGAGTACCACATCGAGATCCAGAAACAAGCAAGAATGAACTTTCTTGAAGCGGCATTAGCCTGATCTTTCAGAGAACTAATTATAGTTTTAGGGAGGCTGAGATGACAAATAGCCCACCTAAAAGGTTTTACAACCACCTGTTTTTAGCATCTTTAAAAGCATGTTTTGTTTCAATATTTTTGTTAAATAATCTTGAGTCATTTTGAGGACAACTTTGAAGTTTGCTTAGGCTCTCTAGTAGACCACTGCAACAAGTATAAATGAAATGATAAACATTGTGACGTAACATTTTATGCACAAACCATTTTGGTTAAATATATTAGGATTGAAAACATTAAAGAGAGTGAAGGGACAAATTCTGAAATTCAAAAACTTTTTACATGATGATAAATATGTGATGTTTTAGATACATTAAAGAAACATTGTTATTAGAGGATTCACCCAAAAATAAATATTTTGTCATTAATTACTCTTCTCAGTCCCAAAGAAAATCCCAGAGCCTTCTGACCCTCCATAGACAGCAGTGTAACCAAAATATTCCCAGGCCCATGAAACGTTGTAAAGACATTATTAACAGTTTATGTGACATCACCGAAAATGAGAAAAATTGTTGAAGGAGAAAAGTTTAATAAAAGTATTTTTGTAGCTTCACAAATGACACTGATGTCACATTATTGTAATGATGTCATTGCTATGTTTCTGGGTCTAGGAACATTTCAGTTACATTGCTGTCTATGGAGGGTCAGAGATTTCATTATATATATTCATTTGTTTTCCGAAGATGACAAAGATCCTAAAAAGGATTCTCTTTAAACATATTTTTTATTTTGTGCATCTTAGTTAAATGTCATGGTACTGATAAATTATTATAATTACATGTAAACTATTAAAGCAACTGTATGCATGTTCTGATCGTGATGAGGCTTTATTATAAAACACAGCATGCATCTAAGAAAAGAACTTTTGGCTTCTATATATATTTCCGTCTCTCTGTTGTGACGACAGGTTATGTTGGTGTGGTCAACCGTAGTCAGAGGGACATTGAGGGAAAAAAGGACATCAGTGCAGCTCTGGCTGCAGAAAGACGGTTCTTTAAGTCACATCCTGCATACAGACACATGGCGGACTGCATGGGCACTCCGTATTTACAGAGGCTCCTCAATCAGGTAACAAGAAAATGATTCTATACAGAATATGTCTGAAATTCCCTTTTTTAACTCCTAAAACCCTTTCCATCTCTCTAGCAACTTACCAACCACATTCGTGACACATTACCAGCATTACGCAGTCGACTACAGAGTCAGCTTCTGTCACTGGATAAAGAGGCTGAGGAGTACAAGTGCTTGAATCCAGACGACCCCTCGCGCAAGACCAAGGCCTTAATGCAGTGCGTTCACACACACACACACACTCAGAGAATAAATAAACATGGTCAGATGAACACAAACAAACATGTACGCATGCACGCTAGTCTTCACCCAATGCAATAAACAAGACCTCTGTTTACAACCTAAAGAACAAACAGATTGCGGATAAGATGGGAACTGAAGATGCCGCGCACACAAACACATTCAGTTTCTCTGTTGTTCAGGCTGATGCAGCACTTTGGGCTGGATTTTGAGAAGCGTATCGAGGGATCTGGGGATCAGGTGGACACAGTGGAGCTTTCAGGAGGAGCCAAAATCAACCGCGTCTTTCATGAGCGCTTTCCTTTCGAGCTGGTTAAGGTGATTTTTTTTTCATTCTTACTGAACGCCATTGCAGAGCTCCGAAAACAGAGCGAGTGCTGAATTCCTGTTCACATTCAGATGGAGTTTGATGAGAAAGAATTACGAAGGGAGATCAGTTACGCCATTAAAAACATCCATGGCATCAGGTACATCACAAACATTTATCAGGGTCAACTATTTTCATACATAGAGCCTTTCTGTATGTATTTCTCCACCTCTCCTACTTCTTTTTATAACTAAATATATTCATATCTCCCTGTATTGCATTGTCTCTCCGCTCCTGCTGGTTCAGGACAGGCCTGTTTACACCCGATATGGCCTTTGAAGCTATAGTGAAGAAGCAAATTGTGAAGCTTAAAGGACCGTGTCTCAAGTGTGTAGACATGGTGATCCAGGAGCTCATCAACACAGTACAACAGTGTACCAACAAGGTGCAGCATCCTCTTGCACATGCTTTTGAGATGTACATAGACATATGTAAGTCAGAAGCTATTATATCATGCTACAGAAGCCCATTCTGTACCTTGAAAAACAAGTGTTTTGAATGCATACTTCAAATCTTTCAAGTATTAAAACTGTATTATATAAAGTTCGCTTATTTTGGTGCGTTGACTAACATACTTAAACTTAAAGTTAATATATTTTAAATGTACTGCAACTTCATCATTACAGATGTGCAATTAGAAAAACATTTAAACACAAGCATTTTTTTAAAAAGAAATAACTGTAAGCATATTGTTGTTGACCATAAATGCTGTAGTACATGCCATAAATGCATGGTGGTGTTAATGTTTTTACATCCTATTTTAACTTGTTTTTTTCTGTCCACAGTTAGAGTCCTTTCCAAAACTGCGAGAGGAGACGGAGAGGATAGTGACCACACACATTCGGGAACGAGAGAGTCAAGCCAAAGACCAGGTCAAACCGATACCTACAGTACACAGAACCTTAAAGGAATAGTTTGCTTGCAAATGATCATATGTCATATGTCTTTGTTCATTGTCCAGGTTTTACTCTCACTAGAGATTCAGCTCTCTTACATCAACACAAACCATGAAGATTTTATCGGGTTTGCAAAGTAAGTACAAATATATAACAAAACACACGTTTGAGAACATGGCACGTATGATTTTGCTCCATTTACACATCTCCTTTCAGTGCTCAACAGAAAACCAATCAACTGAGTAAGAAGCCTTCAGCTGGGAACCAGGTGAGTCAGTTTTATGAGCTGACAGTATGAACCTGGTGTAAATCAGAAGGCATCAGCTAGCAGGGTTTGGACAATCCTTTTCTGGAAGGAAGTCTCTTTCTCTGCTCAATCTCTGTTGCTCTTTTGGCCATCTGTCTCTCATCAGATAATATGTGGCTTATGTGTATTGTATAACATTTTTTCATATTAATCTTGTTCTTGATGGCTTGTGTTTCTATTTCAAGTGCTGAAAATGAATGCTCATTTTTTTCTCTTTCTCTATGATGGCTGTATTTTGCCCCCTTTTCTTCCTGGAACAATGTTTCAGAAGTATAAATACACTGCATTAACTTCGTAGATTACTGTAATACAACTAATTAAAGCCATGACTAAAAGGATGATTTAGATGATCTTAAATCTGTTGCTAACACTTTCTATGATCATTCTTAAGGCTTTATAATAAATGCATAATGCATTATAAAAAAGTGGTATCTGTCCACTTTAAGTAAAGTAACATAAGTAAAATGGCAAGATATGAGACTTATAAAGCATTATAACTAAATATAATCCATTGTTACTTAAGTGGATGAATCATATTCATAAATGATCATACTATTAAAAGCTAAAACCACAAATAAGTAAATATTAAAACACATTAAAACTCTTCCTGTGAATATTCATGAGATGATATACAACAAATTATAATGTTTTTATTATGCATTGTTCATTCATTATAATGCCTTAAGAATACCCTTATAATGTATTAGAAATACAGGCTTCATTTCTTTATTTTAAAAATATTTCCTCTATGTTTTTAAACATTGAGGATTCCTGTAATGTCATAAAGACACTGTATGCTGAGCTATGTTCATATCTGCTGCACTGTGCAACATATACGCTGTTTGCTGTACATGTCTCATCTTTACTAATTGAATCCTTCCATTGCTTAGAAAATGATTTTGTATTCTTTGTGTTAGTTGAAGGAATAAATGTGGAGTTGCAGCGTGCCAGGAGAGATGCTCATCCTCCACCTTAATGCTTTTATTCTCTCCTTTCTGCTGATGTTTTAGGGTGCTGCCCCTCCTCCATCCAGTCAAATTGTACGAGTCCAGTGTCTGTAAGCCTTACCTACTGTCTACCACTGTCACATAGTCTCTGTTGTGTTTGTGGTTCTGTATGTCAGAAAGCTAGAAATCTCCCCGCTTTATTTTCCACCCTTTATCTGTCACATAAGTCAAAGACATTCTGAGACTCAGTAATTCAGATCTTTACGAGTCCTGCTAAAACACTCCCCGAACGTTGTTGTACAGTGTGTTTTTCATGCACCACACTTCCCTAAAGACTCCTCAATCAGTGTATATACACAACAGTCCAAAACGCAACTCATTTGATGCCTATTCTGAATCCTGATTCACCCAGCGGTGTCTTTTCAATCCTAAACCGCATTCTAAAACCTTATTCTACTAATTACCTGCTTTTTATCCTCCTGTTCATCGTTTTAATGTCTCTGAATCCCTGTACTGTATAATGTACCGTCTGTGAACGAACCTCCTCACAGTTTGCACGAGTAAACAGAGTCGTGTATGTGGACGCTAATGTTAAAAACAGGTTGGAATCTCAAACTCTCTTTGATCTCAGTCCATTTGGCTTGTGTGTGTGTGTTTGTGTGTGTGAGTGCGGGTTTATGCGGTTTATGAGGACACTAATTTGTATAATGGCATGAGTATGACATAGGAATTACAATATGGAGGTGATTTATAAGGGCATTTTCAGGCTTTAAAACATACTAAACAGTGTTTTGTGAAATTAAAAAAATGCACACTGTTTCCTGTAAGGGGTGGGTTTAGGTGTAGGGTCAGTGTAGGGCAACACCACATACAGTTTGTACAGTAGAAACACCATTACACCTATGAAGAGTCCCCATAAATCACAAAAACCAACACGTGTGTGTGTGTGTGAGTGCGTGTGTGTTGGTACAGGGTTGGTGCAGTCACAAAATAAAGATTTTTTTGTGTGTGTTGTTTTATTGTTTGTTTTGGAGGTTCAATTGAAACAATAGATGAGGAAAATGTGCTGATGAAGTTTTATTGCATTTTTGTTATTAATAGTGTATGCACTGACCATATGTATAAAAATGCATTCTTTGGTTTCTTTTACTGTATCTTTTTTTTTTTTTTTTACTTTACTTTAGATCACTAAACAAAAACTGCTCATAATGTTGTTAAACTGAATAGGATAGAACTCTGTCATGATCAGCTTAAATCAGCCAGAAAATGACTCATATTTCCTACGGGATGTTTTGGATCTTTCCCCCTCCTCTCTTTGCCATCCTGACCTTCTGTTTCCTTGTCTTTGTTCACCCCCACCCTCTCATCCCTCCATTTATCCAATGCTCACTAGTTTTTATTGTTATTGCTTTAGTTTTTGTCTCTATGTATCAATTGTTTTGCCATATAGTTCTAATATAAATACCAATTGAATTTTATTACAGATTTGACTACTTTCACCTTCGTCTTTTTATTTCTTAGAGGACCAGAGAATCTCATCCTCTTCCTTTGTTTTTGAACCCAGACCTTTCACCTCTGACTTCTGCCCCTCAGGTGATTCACAAGGGCTGGTTAACCATCAACAACATCAGCCTGATCAAAGGAGGGGCCAAGGAGTACTGGTTCATGCTCACCGCAGAGAGTCTGTCCTGGTTTAAAGACGACGAGGTGAGTAACTGAATTAGAAAACGACATGCACTCTTTCGTTGGTTTAATGACTTTATGATGATCATGGGAAAATACATTTTTCAGTGGTCTGCTTAAAGTTCCCTGTCGGGTTGTGGTGGGACTCATTGGCTGGTCTCTGTGTCAGTCACACTGTGTGGCCTGTCAGGCGGGCTGCCATCTGTCTGCCTGTCTGTGCCTGCTGTACAGGTGCAGGAAGTTCTGCACAGCAAGTGTAGACAGGCAGACAGACAACGCTCTCAGTCAATGGCAGCACAGCCTGCTTCTCCCGACCGGAAGCCGGAAGCAAAACGGCAAGAGAGAGGACAAAAATAATGTGTTACTAATATACAAACACGCATTCCCTCTAAATGTGTTTCTATTTACATCATTGCACATTTAACATACATCATTTCTTTAAAGATAAACCAATGATTGAGATTTTAAAAAAACACTGAATATATTCACAGCACCATTAAGGAAAACACTAATGTAAATGCAGTAGCTAGTTTCTAAAACTTCATTTTATTTCACTCTTTACATTTTGTTGAATCCCTCTTTTCCTCCTTTGCTTCTTATTTTACTTGCTCCCTTTTCCTGGTATACCCCCACCGTCTCTCTCCGTCCACTGGGAATTAAGGCATTTGGTCTGGATCACCCTGACATAGCTGGAAGCCCCCCAAGTCAAACTAACACACACACACAGACACACATGGATATTGATATACACAGAATCTTAAACACACACAGACGCAGACACACTTATGCTTACCAGTCGTCCTGGCTGCCAAAATGCATGCGACTATATAAGCAAACACTAATTTTAATGAATACTGAAACTCAAAACCCGCTCAGCACTTCAAACGGAGGAATTCGTATAAACACTGGTGTATTTTTCTGAAACTCGCACACCTTCAGCCTCAAATGCAAACACATCTAAACTGAATGATAAAGTGATGGCTTCTTTTAAAAATTAGCATTGACTTTTGAGTTTTTAAATATTAGATGACTTCAGAAGCTGGCTGGCTTTACAGTTCCCCATGTTCTGCTGAATCCATTATCGCTTTGGAATATAAGCGCGTGCGTGATTTTTCCAGGACTTTACAATTATTACAAGAATTACATTTAAATGTAAAAATCCAGTTAAAAATATGAATATTTGGCACTCTTTTCAATGCATCCATCTCTTCTCTTCATTTCATTCTGTCTCTGTGGTTGGCAGTCTCACCGGGGCCATACGCATTCCTGGGTGGAAAATTGTAAGACTTTGTCCAAACACCATCCAGCCTCCTAGAGCCTGCCGAAAGAGAGAGAGAAGAGAGGAGAGAGGAAGAGATGCAGCCCCTCACCCCTTTTGCAGCAGATCACATTCTCTGCAATTCTCTGTGCACATATACATTCTCACATTAAGCGATCGCTTCTTCACCCTTAAAAAAAACCTCAGTACAAGCTGGAATCAGACGTTCCCCTCCTTTCTTTAAATCTGCCCCATTTCTGATAGGCCGAGACTGATGGTTTGGGTTAATCAGCGCCCAACACTAAACAGACACGCATTCCTGGAGTCTTCCCTCTCTCTCTTTCAGATGCGAGCTGCATGAGGGAAAACAGATGTCTACAGATGTTAGCGTTCAGTGTAATCGCTGTCTTTTTACCTCTCGTCTGTGTCGTGCAAGTTAGCATGCATACATTATGCCGAGTTTGCTTATAGGAACCTACGAAGGGCCTAGCCAGACACCTGGAGCTTTGATATAAAGCATATGCGTGCACGGTTACGCCTAAGTACATATGTGTTTACGCTAGAATAGTTTTATCTAGTTTTAACCACACAAATTGTGGCTGATGTGCCGCATATGACACCTATGCGGTGAGCGATCTAAATTCAAGCTGTCAGTTATCAAGGAACCGCCAACTTTGAGTCCATAGAGACATGCAGTACCAAGACTGGTGTAGATAACAAACCAAACATAGCAGAGTCTTGACTTTTCACCTGCAGTCGTTGTGTGTGTTTTTGCTGGAGTTTGCGTCGTTTCTCCAACGATGGGAGTCCATGCACAGTCTAACCAATGTGCAGACTACTGTACACCAGTATGATCCTGAACAGGTAGTCTGAACACTGGGATGACGGAGCAGGAGATAGTTCCAGCCCTCTCACTCTCTCTCTCTCTCTTTTCACCTTTTTCTTTATCTACTTCAGTCACTCAGTCCAACCCTGCTGGCCTCGACCTTCACAGGAGGCGGTAGAAGATGCAAAATAAACAGGACAGAAATAGACTCCATTGCTTCTATCTCATTCTCAGTTGGGATGACGCCGGCGTCGAGGACGGAGAGAGACGCTCCAGACGTCCGTTTACCCGTTTTCGGCTTTCTCGGTTCCGTCTCGTCTCCGGCCGCCCGTTTTCCCGCGTCGGTTTGCAGTATCCAGCCTTGACGTGGCACAATCGCTCCCACAGCCGCCTATCTGGCAGGACGTTCATGGAAGGCATAGCAAAAAAGAGGGAATGAGGAGTCAGAGAAGGAAGGAGAGAGAGAGAGAGAGAGGGAGGGACCCCACTGGCCATATAAGGGTTGATGGGACCCTTGGGGAATAAACTTTTGGAGTGGTCCGTTGTTTCTCAATTCCTCTCTTTCTTTCAATCTTTTGGTCTGACTCGCTCCTATCCACTCCTGCCTTTCTCCCTCTGTCCTCTCTCGGTACTCCCAGCCATCCTCCGGACTTCCCTGCCCCATCTCTCTCTCTCTCTTTCTCTCTCGCTCGCACTCTCTCACTAAAGCGGTACCAGATGTTGTATTCTTAACGCCAGCCTGTCATTTCTAACTTTTTTTTTTTCAGCCTCTAAAAACTCAGGCAGGAAGTGGGCCCCTCTGGAATGAAAAAAGAGAAAGTTTTTGAGGGGAGCAAAAAAAGGAGGGGTGCAAGGAGTCAAGGAGGACAACCAGAGACAGTGTAGTAGTAGTTTAAAGGAATACTTTTCCAAAAAGTACAAATTCTGTCATTGTTTGCGTACCCCTGTTTTTTTGTTTGTTTGTGGTTTTTTTGATGAATGGTTGCACATCTCATTGATAATTCATAGTGACCAGAGCCTGTCAAGCACCACAAAGGAAAGTAAAAGAGCAACTGTGCTCTTATAAAAACAGTTAATATATTTTTTAGCAAGAAGACGTATACTGACGTATAAAATAACTGCTTTCTATATATTAAAAAGTAATTTATTTTTGTGATGCAAAGCTAAAATCTCAGCAACCTTCAGTATCACGATCACAAATTATTCTGACATTTGATGCTCAACTAACAATTCTGATCACTCTTATGTGGGAAACAGCATTTATTTTGGGACGTCTTTCACTTTTGATCAAATGCACTATTGCTGAATAAAAGTATGCATTTCTTAAAATAAGTTTGTCAATTTTAGTATGGTACGGTATGTTCCCCACAACCAATAATACTGTATAGTTTCCGAAGACTTAAAAAGCTGTGCACGATATGTTTGAAACTCTTTTTTGATTGTTTTTGGTGCTTGTAAACTTTTAGATTGTTTTATTTTTGATTGTGCCGTTGTTCAAATTCAGAAAACAATCAGGTTATTGAACGTTGTTAGATGGCGTAGTTGGTTTGCAGAAATTACTCCCTTGCAAGAAAATTCCTACACCGGCGCTCTGTCGCACTCGATCACTGATAGTGGCATCATTCGGCTCTGTTACCCCTTCTGTTTTTAATTTTTGCTCTTTTTAGAGTGTTTCCCCTCACACTTTCATCCCTTGTTCTTCTCTTTCTCTCCCACATCTCCTTTCCGTTATTTGCAATGTAATCCAAGCCGTTTCCTGAGACCCCAGCCCCTCCTGTACAGACAGAGGGAGGAGAGAGGTGGAGAGGGGGAGCTCTTTTTCTTTCTTTTTTTCCCCTTTTTTTTTTCAGACGAAATGTTGTGTTTTAGAGCCTTGGTCCGAATAATGACTTCCACATGTGGGCCCTCACTCTCTATCTCTCAATTCTTCATTCTTTTTCCTTCTTTATTTCTCAATCCTTTACTCAAAGAGTGAAAACTTGTGGCTTCTCTTATGTGCATGTTTTTTTTGTCTTGGGCCTGAGACCATCCTGAGGTTGATCACATGGATCTACAGTAGATTCTTTTTTTTCAGTGCTCTTGGCTTTCAACCCTTAAAGTCATCTTCCCTAGTTCACACCATTTTAGAATTTCGGTTAAAGACCCAAAAATGAAAATGAATGTAATTACTTAGTCACTCTGATGTGGTTTCAAGCCTGTATAATTTTCTTTCTTCTGAGGAGCACAAAGGAGGAATGTGCATACAACTTGTGTGCTACATTAAAGTCTTCTGGAGCTACAGTGAAATGTAAACATCCAACCTTATACTCCTTTCCTCTTAAAAATAAAGTTAATGGCACAGGGGAAAAAAGTGCAATGAAAGACAATGTGACTTTCTTTTGTGGCTCATGAAAGACAATGTCACACAGGTTTAGACCAACATACGAGTGAACAATGACAAAACTTTACAATTTGGGACACCAATTTTGAGAAACATAGTTTATGTACACAAAAAAAAAAATTCCATGAAATTACGGTAAAAAAACAGCAACTGTGGTTGCCGTAAAAATACGGTAACAACATTTTAGGTTTTGCGGTTTTGTCAGAATGTCAGTTTTCCCTGTAAATTTAACAGGAATAAAACATTTAACAGGTTTTTACCGTAGCATTTTTACAGTTACAATAATGGTCATTTTTTATACAGTGTAGTTTGTTGACACTGTACTAAAAAATATCCTTTGTCTGTCTGATTTTCTAGGAAAAAGAGAAGAAATACATGCTTCTTCTGGACAACCTGAAGGTGCGAGACATAGAAAAGGGCTTCATGTCCAGCAAGCATGTCTTTGCCATCTTTAACACAGAGCAGAGGTCAGTTTTACCACCTACATGCATTTCAAAAGAGAAAATGTATTTTTAGATTTTTTTTTTTTATGATGTAAAGATCAAACTCTCAGAGAACATACCATATAAAGTAGATATATATTGTAGACACAGCTAAAGAAGAATTCAGTCCCTCCGAGTGACCTGTGTGTGTGTGTGTGTGTGTGTGTGTGTGTTGAGCCATTAGCAGACAAGCAATAAACAATCCAGTAAACCGTCTACACATATTACAACCAAATGTCATTTATTGTCCAACTGGGAATTAAAAGTTTGTACAAACTGTAAAGAACCAAACATCAGCCCATTCTGTACTCACCCTGAAGGCATCCTAGGTGTATCTTCCAGCTTTTATCAAGGCAGTGGGTGGGAATTTCTGTTCAACATTTCAAAAGAAGTGCATCCATGCTATCTAATCTTCTGCAATGGCTTTCATGTACAACAGTTAACAGAAGTGAGAGAAATGTTTTTCTTTAAAAAAAACCTATATTCACCTCCCAGAGCCAGAAATTTCACTGCAGATATTCTATTCAACTTCAAAGTGCATAAAGCGGAATTATACAGTAATTTTAACTTAAGCACAAGTCAGTTTGCCATACCAAACAATCCACAGGATATGACTTTTGCATATAAAATACTACAAATCCATTCAGAATCACTTTACGCCAAAATCCTTTCTTAAAAAAGCATTCTTGTGAGGAAACTCAATCTGAAGCCGTCTTGATGATGTCAGTGAATAGTTCTTCTGTCAGAAACACTGATCTATAATAGATCAGTGTTTGGAGTGTCTGCTGCCCATATGTACACAAACATCATGAACAAGCTTCTCCAAAACACACAAGCATCCATTATAAAAGCATTCGCTGTCTAAAACCGTGTATATATATTGAACTGTGTTCAAGCAGAAATCTGATGTTACAGTGATCAGTTCCCTGGGTCGTTTGTGCATCAATAATAACAGACACACTCACACCAGACGAACTCCTGTATGTCACTGCAACCGTGTTTACCTTGATTATAATTGTCACCAATCAAAACTTCACTAACATGACCACAAAAACAATGTCAATTTTTCAGGATTTTTGAGTTTTTTTTCTTTAAGAATTATACATGATCTGCAAAAAATCTTTAAAGCTTTAAAGTTATACAAATTAAGTTCTTAAAGCATTTTACTAATCAAAAATTCAAGTATTAATGTATTTACTAGTGGTGTGCATTGGCACTGCCCTCACGATTCGATTCAATTACGATTCTACGATGCATTGCAATGCATCAAAATTCTACTGCACAAAAGGCAAATTTTTCATCAGTCATGTAAAAGATATAAAACAACAGATTTTATTGGCTGCTATGTGTCTCCTGTATCTTTGACATAAAAGTTATTAAATAAAATAAAAATGTGATTAAATAAAATGGTACAGGGTATTAGATATGGCATTTTCAAACCTGAAAAAGAAAACAATCAAAA
>JAUMHP010000076.1:5778313-5792943 GCA_032361065.1 Enteromius trimaculatus
GCCGCATCGATGCTGAATCGTTCATGCCCCGCATCGCGATGCATCGCCGAATCGATTATTGTTGACACCCCTAGTATTTACGGTAGGACGTTCACAAAATATCTTCATGTAACATGATCTTTAATATCGTAATGATTTTTGGCATAAAAGCATAGTCGATCGTTTTGACTCTAGTGGAAGATGAAATGAGTGAAACATCCAATAGACTAGGAGAAACAATATCCCAACATCATAGAAATAGGAAATGTAGAAAAGTTATTCTATTAGAGGTATTTCAAAGTAGAATTTGATCACTCTCACACACACACACATTCCATTCTACAACATCTGGACTATTAATCAGATCTAATCTTTCTTCTCCTCTTTAAATATGTTTCTCTCTGCCACAACCAGAGTTTTTTCCTCTGTGTATTTAATTTTTTTCATTTGTACTCTGATCTCCCGGCTTCTTTCTACAGCAGGGTTTCTCAGAGTTTCAGGTCTGTCACCCTGTGTCTTAACCAGGCTTGATTAACGTTTGATAAAAAGTCTTGTTGTCGTGGTTAAAAGAGTTGATGCTCTATTCAGCTGCGATGACATTTAGTCAGTAACTTGGAAGCTATTTCTGGACAGCCCGGCCCATGGTGAAATCTCATTGGTCCTAAATCCAGCACCAAACTGTATCATAATAGTCAGGCTAAAATGCTTTTTCACATCCAAACTTAATTTTCAGCGATAGCTGCCAATTCTAAGTCATCTAAATGTTTTTGTCTCTTATTTTCACCAAAGTTTTTTGATAAAAAAAATACAGTAAAAAAGTAACATTGTAAACTCACTGATCACAAGTGATCCTTTAGTAACCAAGAAGTTGGCGCTCAAGAAACATTTCTTAATATTATCAATGTAAAAAAGAAAAGTTGTGCTGCTTATTATTTTTATAGAAAGCAATGTTTTTAAGAATTCATTGATTCTTTTAAAAGGACAGCATTCCTTTTTATTACATTGCAGAAGAGATGCAATATTTTCATCATGTACTCACCCTCAATCTGTATGATTTTAACCTGAAAGAACATATTTTGAAGAATACTGCTAATCAAACAGTTGATCGTCTCTATAGACTTCTATAGTGTTTCTATGCCTGCTATGGAAGTCAGAGAGACTAACTTCAAATTCTAATAACTTCAAAATTTTTCTTAATGTCATTACAGTCACTTTTGATCAATTTATTGCATCAACGCATATACGTTTCTTATTAAATCTTTTTTTTTTTACAGACTCCAAACTTTTAAACAGTAGTCAAGATCATTTTATTGTTTGTGGTAAACACTGTCAGAGGGCTAAGATTCACTGCAAAGGCAAATAATGGGCCATCAGTGAGCAAGTCACACAACCAATCCAAAACTGTTGATTTCTCCTTGCAACGAGAGAAATCTTGTCTCCGAGGGCAAAATCGAGCCAAAATTGTCTCCTGGAGAGTGCAGCGGAGTCACATCTGGTGGTCACCACGCACACACACTTACACACACATCCATTCTACATCCTACAGGGACATATAACGCCATTCCATATGCACTCCTTTACTTGCCTTCATAGTAATACTTCACAGAGAGCGTGACAGGAACAGGGGGCGCAGTAGGACACACTTCTGGCACATTCCTGGCCAGTCTTTACTTCGGTGTCCCTCCCTCCTCTCTTTTTTTTCACTCCGCCTCTGACATTCTGTCTGTTGAAACGCAGCCTCTTTCATTTTCAAGTGCGGGTGTGTCTGGGATTGATTAGCTGCTCAATTGGAGAGATGTTGGTATGCTGTGGTGAACGCACACACACACACACACACACAGCTCTGACAGTGAGAGAGGCATGGCAGACTATTGTAAACACACCCAAGGCTGCACCACAATCAATCAGATGCTCTCACACACACTCACACACACACACTCACATACATCCATCATTTCAAACACTCTGTATAAAGATATTCAAGCTCTTATAAACTCCACACTCATTCCCACTCACCAGCAGAAACATACCACCCAGTACTCTGAAAATCCCCTTTTTTTTCTCCCTTGCTCACACACACACACACACACACACACACACACACACACACACAGACACACTTTAATGATCTAGTGATTCATACTGTGCCCTTCACACCCGCCGACTCCCTAGAGTCTGAGCGACCGCTGACGTCAGGAGGTAGATGTCGTTTTGTCACAGCTGTGAAAAATGCTCATGGAAAAAAGCAGAGAACATTTTCATCCACTTTTTCGTCTGTGTTTGCGTCAGTGTGCATTACATCCAGGTTCATATATGATGTAGTTTTGTGCGGTTCTGGACTCACTCAGGACTGTGATTAAAGGAATGTTTTTGATTTAACATAAGCCATGACATCTGAAACATTGTAACGATTACCGCAGACAATAATTACGACCCGCTCATCAGTTTGTGAAAACAAACAAAAGTAGTTTTTACAGTAATGCATTTACAAAGGAAAACTCTCCCTATATACACTTGTGTTGCATTACAGTGCTGCGTTTTTTGTTGTTTTCACAAACATTATTTAACCCATAACATTCGTATGGAATTGCATTCAGCATTGTAATTACTGACTAAAATGGAATTAAAAAAGAAAAATTTAGCTGAAACAAAAAAGCTGATATAAGCTATAATATTAGATAAAATAAATAAATAATAATTTACACATAAAAAAAATATATATATATATATAAAGTTTTTAAATTACTGCATAAATAATGATTAAAACTATAGAAATATTAAAATCAATAAAAATTTGAAAAGGCTAAAGCCTTAAATAAAATTAAAATGAAAACTACCCTAGTGAAAAATAAATATACTTAAATTGCATTTATTTCATGCTTGGTATACTACAAATACATTTTCATATTTATGTACTTCATAAAATGCCATGAAATTGTACTTTTAGTGTACTAAACTGGTAAACTTGAAGTCTGCTAAATTGGCACAACTCATTTTGTACTTAATGCAATTTAATTGTGCAGAAGTATTAATTAAAGTCCAATTAAAGACATATTTAGTATATTTGATTGTGCTAAAGTGGAACTATTGCAAGTATACTTAAGGTACACTTAAAATATTTAGCATTTAAAGTGCAATATTACACAATCTTCATTAAAAGTGACAAAAACATGCATTTTAGGCTTATTAATGAGAAATAATCATTGTGCACAAGTCATACTCCAAATAAAGTTTAATTAAAGTTTAATTTAATTTATATCAGTAGGTCTCGAGTCATCTGTCAGTTAATATGTTAATAGATTTGAACTATTTATTATGAAATGTTTTAAATATATTACATTTTTACTAGGGTAAAAAAAAAAAAAATATATATATATATATAAGCTTTTGTTTTCTAAGTAAAAAACTATAATAATAAATTATTAATACTGAGATTGCATTCATCTAACACTTTGGGAGAAGATCTAAGCTTCACTTTAAGAAAAAAAATCCATAATAAGCCCCAGAAACATATCCAAATATTATTTTTGGATGCGCACAGATTGTTTTGTTGATTTGGTGCATACTCCGTTTTTTGAGTCTAGACCCTTTTAAAAGTCAGAGCCGTACTTTGTGGTTTTGGAATGGCAAATAAAGTTCATTACATTCACAAGCACTGCAGTTATCCTGTCATAAATATCATGAACTACCAATGAATTATGAATCATTTAACCGCAAAACAATATTCCCCACACATTACGGCATATTAGAA
The DNA here is from genome assembly GCA_032361065.1 of Enteromius trimaculatus. Taxonomy (NCBI): domain Eukaryota; kingdom Metazoa; phylum Chordata; class Actinopteri; order Cypriniformes; family Cyprinidae; genus Enteromius; species Enteromius trimaculatus. Next base: position 5,782,044 of record JAUMHP010000076.1, read on the forward strand.
GGGTCTGCGAAGCAACTGATGTCGTATACCTAAACTCTCGGACTAAGTCCTTACGCAAGCAACTAGAAGAAATGATTTCTCAGTTACAGCGATTAGTAGCTCTGAGTCATATCTGCGCTTGTAAAAAACAGTGTTTTGTAGCTGAGGTTTATGAGATTGAAGAATGTGTGCGTGTGTCCGACTTGACCCCGGTCTCAGGTCATCTTCTTGTAGTCGTGTTCTTATCAGCCGTAGACTAAATCAAAAACACCTTGTACATTATACTTTAAGCCTCTTACCCCACAGGCACAACAAAGAGAAACAATAGCCACAAAAAGAGAGAGAAGAGGGAAACAAAAGGAGGAGAGGAACAACAGAATAATTAGGGGGAATGTGGAACAGATGGAGAGAGACCGGCTCCAGATTCCTGCCTCTCTCTCTCTCTCTGAGAAAAATAATAATAATGAAATGGTGGAGAGAGGCTGGGTAAAAAGATGGGAATGGGAATGGTGATTAAAAAAGGTGAGGTAGGATAAAATCTAAATCAAGAGAGTGAATGGATATTCACGTCAGACTGGGCTGAAGGGGTGGTCTGGGGTTTGTGGTTTTGGACACATGATATGTGCGCGCGAGAGAGCACTTGTTTGTGTGAGAGTGTATGTGCTGCCATGGGAACCGGCTAACGACTATTTTCGCCTTAGGAACGTGTATAAGGACTACAGGCATCTGGAGCTGGCCTGTGACACCCAGGACGAGGTGGACAGCTGGAAGGCTTCTCTGCTGCGAGCTGGGGTTTACCCAGAGAAAACCACGGTAAGCACAGGAAAGCACCGGCTTCTGTACCTGTACGCTAAACCCTGCGGCCTACGACTTCAAAATAAAGGTTACAGTTTAAACCAAAAAGGGCTTTATAGCCGGATGCCGTGTGGATCTTTATAAGCTCCACTCAGAACTTTTATTCCCCGCTTCTTTGCAAAACCAACAACATGTGTTGGTGCTGTAAAAGAAAGTTTAAAATGCACCTTTTTTAATATATATCAACCCTTGAGACACTCTGAAGAAAGTTATGTGTATGTATATATATATATATATATATAACTTATAATATATGCACATGACCTCAATATTTTTTAGTAAATTGCCCATTATATTTAGATTTAATAAAAACATTATCAAATCAATTAAAAAAGACAATAACATAAAATGTTTTTTGCTTTCCACTTGTGCCTTATGTCTTTTGCAAAGTCTTGTACATAACGTGGTGTAGTCATGAGGTGCTAGCTCACAAATCCTACAAAGTTTCATCTGTAGATATGGCCTTGTTTAGGGATCTTTGTGTTTTCAGCAGTTGTGTGCACCCTTACGTTTCAGAGAGACAAGGGCAAAAATCTATAGATGAGAAAATCTCCATAAAAGTACTTTGTGCAATTCTTTTTCTGCTTGTATTTACTGTTTATGAATGTTTTTTTAGGGTATTTTGATACTGAAATACCATCCAAACATTTTTAAGAATTGTCAAGTGTGTAAACATTCTTGCATTATTATGCAAGTCAGTGTCATAAAAGTGTCTTAAAATAACAATAATATCCCTTATCGCAATTATAAATGGGGCAATATATCCCACAACAAAAAATTGTTATTGTGACAAACCTACATAGCTATAATATTAGATAAAAAAATAAATAATAATTTACACATAATATATATAAGTTTTAAAATTACAATATATCCCACAACAAAAAATTGTTATCGTGACAAACCTACATAGAAATAGTCCATATGATGTAATTTTCCAATGCCTACGTTCTGACTATATAGACGAAAAAAGTAGTGAAGTATGAATTTGTAGCAAAAGACGGCAAACCTGGTAGGCCAGCTGCTTTTGGTGAGGTTCGGAAGTGTGCATATATTCAATGAAATTACTTTTATTTATTTTTTTACAGACTTTTTTCACTATAGCTCTCAAACATAATTTGCATTTCTACATATTCATATTTCAAAATGAGACATGAATATGTGATTCTAGCAGATGGTGATCATTTTTATGTGTTCCTCGCACAAGTCAAAGTTTGGTGGAATGGATTTTTTTAAATAAAAAAAAGTACAGAAATCTCAGGTTACAGTAAAATACCTTGCTTTGAAGATTTTAAGGATAAAAGAATATTTAATTGGAATATTATAGATAATATAGAATTATAATATAGAATTTTCATTTCCGGGTGATTTTGTTAAACTTGAATTTTTATACTTGAACTATAGCACACAACTTTTTTGCACATGTTCCCATTCATTTTTATTACATGTAAAAGAGCAGCATGAACATTGTGCCTAAAGTCTTCTTTTATGTTCCATAGAAGAAAGAAAGCCACAGCGGTTTGGAACAACATCTAATTGATGACAGAATGTTCACTTTTGAGTAAACTATTGAATCCAGAAAGCAAATACGCTGATCTGAAGAACCTATAAAAGTCTCCAAAGAGTCAAATAACCAACTTTACTGAACCTTAAAGTGAAAATTCTATCATTGACCCACCCTCAGGTCGTTCCAAAACAATAAAGATTTTAATTAATCCTCAAAATCTTCAAAACAAGATAATTTAATGTAACCTGAGAGATTTCTGTACATTCATTTAAAAAAAATCCATTCCTCCAAAACTTTGCTGATTCAGAAAGTTAATTGTAAAAGGAATTCATATGAATTCACTGGTTTTAAAAACAGTACCTGTACTAGCATGTTTGAGCTTTCATTGTTTATATTAATGTATTATGTGTTAAGAAAAGTTTACGTCTGAATGAAAGCCTGAATTAAATTATTCATCAAACTAAATGAAGCAATCATGTCTATTGGATTAAACCGCTTCTTTATGAATTTTCTGAAGCATCAGGGTTGTGGTGGGATGAATTTTCAAGGTAGAAACAAAAATATCTGTATTTGTTTCAGTATTGAATGTGATAAATAAATGCCATCCTTTTCATTTCTGGGTGAAAGATCTCTTTAAACACTTCAAAGAACCATTCGAGCGTTCTAAGAACCATAACGAAATTATACGTTTCACATAATAACGAGGCCCACGTGGAATCTACGCACAGGGAGAGCTGCACAGACCTCCACAGATTCCTGCAGGACTGGAGCCCCTGGTGCTAATAAATGTTGAACACATTTCATATTTTATTGCACATGATTCTACAGCTTTTTTTGCCCTAAAATAAGTGCATAAAAAGTCCACCGGCCTTCTAATAAGTGTGTACTGCTGTTTGGATAAGTCTCGCTCCTGTAGCGTTTCTGTGTGTGTGTATTTGACTTTGGCTTCATGGTGGCTGTGCTCTGGGGTCAGGAGCTCTGCTGCATTCCTCAGCTCTTGTGTCACACCATGAAGGATCAGCGAAGGAGGGGGCTTTGAGCTCTGTTTCTAATCAGCTCCCTTGCCGGTTTTTTTCCCCTCATGCACCCCTCCATCCCCTTCTTTCTGTCTTTATGTATGCTTTGGAGCAACATGTTGAGTGATGTCACAGTTCTGTCAGGGTTCCCCATAATTCGCTCTGACAGAAGTCTACCACACCCCCTCCGACACTCACTAAAGTAAAACTCGTTTTTTCCTTGCTTCTGAAGCACAGCTCTTTTCCAGCTATATGTTATCTACTCATTGCCCTCTGAAACATCTTTGTCATCCCTCAGCATCTCCTGTCCAGGTTTGCCCACGTCTTCCTCTGTCTTTTTTTTGATTGCTCAGGTGGATGGAGAGGGTTCAGGCCAGGCGGAGAGCTTCTCCATGGACCCTCAGCTAGAGCGTCAGGTCGAGACCATCCGCAACCTGGTTGACTCGTACATGAGCATCGTCTACAAAAGCATCCGAGACCTGATGCCCAAGACCATCATGCACCTCGTCATCAACAACGTAATAAAAAAAGAACATAATCAAACCACTAAAACATTTTTTTTTTTTTATTTAAGATGCACCCTAGTGAAAAATAAACATATTTAATGTATTTGAGTTGCATGTATTTCATGCTCAGTATACTACGAATAAATTTTCATATTTATGCCCTAAATAAAATGCCTTGCAATTGTACTTGTAGTATACTAAACTGGTATACATAAAGTCTGCTAAATTGGAGCAACTAATTTTGTGCTTAATGCACTTTAATTGAGCAGAAGTAGTCCAATTAAAGACATATTTAGTATACTTGATTGTGCTAAAGTGGAACTATTGCAAGTATACTTTAGGTACACCTTCAAATATTTAGCAATTAAATGGAAATTTTCTGGTCATTCTTAGTTTACACATTTGTGTGGATAATGTGTGGGTAGTTCACTATTTGGCTAGTCATGTGATCTTAACATTGTGGCCACATTGCAAAAGGGACAGGTTCATCCTGGCTTTTTAGGTCACAGATATGACGGTGTCATCATCTTACTGTATCTAACTTCAAGTCCTGCTCCTTTTTTATGTGGAAACTGTACTCTCTACTCATAGGTAGAGGAGTTTATCCACTCGGAGTTGCTGGCTCAGTTGTACTCTTCAGGAGATCAGTACTCTCTGATGGATGAGTCTCCAGAACAGGCCCTGCGACGGGAGGAGGTGCTTCGTACCCACGCCGCTCTGAAGGAGGCACTGAACATCATCACTGACATCTCGACTTCTACCATCTCCACCCCGTTGCCACCACCAGTAGATAACTCTTGGCTCCATAGTGGCTCGCTACACAGAAGGTACCTCACATCTCCATCCTCATTCCACTTTATCCTGTTCTTTACTTGACCCTTAGAATTGAATCTGTACTTTATGGTGGGCCGTTGGCACTCACATGGACTGAATCACCAGGATTTCTGGAAATATCATGGTGTTTTCCAGTCCAGGGAAAAACTGATTGGGATTAATGACAAATAAAAAGTCACGGAAAATTTCTTTTTATAGAGCTGGAGAGTGTTGTCAGATGCGAACGGGTTGTTCTTTTTAATGAATTGTTGAACCAGTTCACAGAACAGTTTGAATCATTTGTTCGTGAATCATTCGGAATCAAAATAATTCTTTAAAATTCTTTTCCAGTAACCACAAGTGACTGCAAATAAAAATAACTGGTAATGTAAATTTAATGCCTAGTTTTGGGGCGATAAATCTACTCGAATATGTAGTTTACATCGACTTATTTGAACCAAAATAGATTTTTGCCCCTAAATTAGAATTCACAAAATAAGCGTAAAAACAGAAATCACGCGTCCCAGCCTTTCTTTTAGTGATGGGTCGTTATTGAACAATTCGTTCATTTTGAACAAAGCTTTAATGTGAGTTAAAGGGATTGATTCGTTCAGTCGCGCATGCGCACCATCTTGTAGGTTCTGTACTGGAATTAGTTTGAAAAATTTATTTTAAATCGTAAATCAGATCTTTTTTGTGCAAAAGTTGTTTTTTTTGGGGGGGGGGGCAGCCCTAGTAATAGCCCACCCAAACAGCTAATCCCTCATTCTTGTTCCCTCTCAGGTCTCCTCTTGGTTATAGTGTCCCTAAGAAGCTTCCTGCTCCGCTTGCTCCTTCGTTACCAGTTCGCTTGGACGCTCCTGCCCCACCAGTCTACAACAGCACATACACCACCAACACTACCAGCCGCCCCAAACAAATCCCTCCTAGTGTTCCCAGGTAAAAATTCACCCAATTAACCCATTTGTCCTGAAGGCACACTAGCAGCCTTAGACCATGGCTTTCTGCACAACATTATTCATCAAGCAATGTTTATCTACTGTAGGAAAGGGATTTCACGTGTGATCCCTCCATCAACAACACAGCTGAATAAACGTTCGATTAATAAAGTACCCAGTCACTAGAAGGCTTGATTCAGGTGCGTCAGCACTGAAATAGGCTGAATATTTGAAACGAACCCAGTGACCTGTAGTTTCACCACATTTTTAAACAGTATTTCAACAGTTTTCCAGGCTTGAAAGCTGTGGTGGATTTGTGGTTTCCCCTTTCCCAGGTTCCATCTTCCGTGAATCCATAGTGTTGCAAACTCTTTATAAACCAAGGAGGTCTATAAAGGTGTGGTCACCTTAGAGTTATTGATGACACTTTAGTTTATGGAACAGTTTTCACTGTTAACTTGTTGCTTATTAGCTTGTTTATTACTAGAATATTGTGTGGGGTACAGTATGAGGCACTGCTCACACAGAAATGACTTTCAAACCAAGCAGCTTTTACTCGTTCAGTGTGATGTGACCATAGGGAACTGTTTCAACCCCAAACTAAATTTCTGTAAGATTGACTGGGTTTTACCCATAAAATTTTGCCAAGCAGCGGTAAATGTGACTGCACCTCGATGCAGAGAGAAAGCTTATCCGTTAGCATTCCTATCCATCTCAACGGCAGTTCCTTGGCAGGCATAGGTCCCCATGGAAGTATAGGATTTGAAATGTGTCATATTTCCTCATCGGACCACAAAAACGTTTAACGTTTAATTCAAAATGAAGAGCAAAAGAATGTAAAGGCAAAAGTATACAGTTTTGGCTATTTGCTTGGTGTACAGCTGAATGTATAACCTTTCAAAGTGTAGTATACTCTATTTAAAGGGGTAGTTCACCCAAAAGTGAGAATTCTGTCATTAATTACACACACTCATGTTGGTCCGAACACATAAGATCTTTGTTCATCTCCGGAACACAAATTAAGATGTTTTTGATGAAATCAGACCTGACCCTCTGTAGACAGCAATGCAACTACCACGTTTAAGGTCCAGAAATGTAGTAAGGACATTTTTAAAACAGTCAATGTAAACATGAAAATTGGAAGGGTTTGTCTTCGCCTTGCTTCCTTGAAGTAGGGGTAGGAAGTTGACAGCCTCATGCGACACGAAGAATCAATACCCTTTTTTTCCTCTTGACATCTGTTATTTGGTTCTTAACTTGCATGTCATTGAGATATAAAACATGGATAACATCTAGAACAGGGGTGCACAAGGCATTGCTGGAAGATCACGCTGTCAGTGGTTCTCATTCAGGGCGCACAAGATAACTTAAAACTAAAATATAATAGCCTATATTCACTATTATATTAAATAGTGGAAATATATGTAAGGAATAATTGACGACGGGCCGTTGAATTATTAGAAAAATAATGCACACCCGAGGTGGTGATGCGGTCACGTCGCGAAGCGATTATTACAGTTAAATATGCGCAGTGATATGGAACTGTAATGCCGTCAAGAGAGCTGCCTGGAACTACGTTCGCCGTGCGTTTCCCTGAAAATAATTGCACACCTCAGAACGTTCGTCAGCCAATCAGATTCAAGCATTCAACGGCCCCGTAGTATAAATATAAATAAATAACAGTACCTTTCTATGTATTCTGTATTTTGGATCAGCAAACGTTTCTCATGGTTCTGTGTGAAATATAAACTGAACGGTGGCTGTACACCGCTGTTTGTGATGAGCAGATTACAGCTCTCGGCTGAGTAAAAGAAGCCAGTGTTGTCTAGTAGCCTAAAGTTTTGATGGAAGACGATTGTAATCAAGGTAAAGATGATTACAGACATACGGGATCGTGCATTAGGTGCACAAACTAACCATGTGTGGAAGTCCACTTTCCTCGCATTGAAAGATATATGGTTGCGTGTTTCGGAGAAGTTTGTGAGGATCAGTGGTGTTCATGTATATACGGGCATCAAACGCTCCAAAGCTTGTTCTGACAGGAAGTATTCAATAACGGGGTCGAGTCCAGAGTATAGCTACATAGGTTACTTTTAGCTAAAATTCCTACAGTGACATTTTACCGAAGTATGTTTGCAGAAAAGAACATGGGATGTTAAAATCTATCTTGAATTTGCTTTGTTGAATAAATAAATAAATTACATGAAAATGTAAAAGTTTTAGTTAAAAGTTTGCGCTTGCAGTGTAGATTTGGAGAGAAGGGAGTCTTGGAGTGAAAATAAGGTTGAGAACCACTGTTTTAGGTAAATGCACTGTAAAACCTGACAAGTTACAGTACCTCAAGCCCTTTGAGGAAACCAATTGCCTTAAATAATATGAGTACTATAAACTCATTCAATTTATTTATATTAACTTATTTATTTTAGTGTTGGTATAGTCAGAGTAAACTCAACTTAAACATTTTAAGTTTATTCCACAGGTAACTAATTCTAATTAAGCCTTAACAACTATATAGCTACTTACATGGTTTGAGGAAACTGGTTGCCTTAAATGGTTTAAGTTCATCAAACTCAAAGAAATAAGGTTACATAAGACTAAGCAAAAACACTGGTACAAAGAAATAACAGAACAGGAGTGTTTTCTGAAATATTTACTGAAATACAACAAATGTTTTCAAGAATAAAACAAAACCAGTGGGAAATAAAAACAACATTTAAGCTAGCTTATCATAGCCTGGGCCCACCCATAATTCCTGTGACGTTACATTTTATTTCGGATTGAGTGATCTGATTGGTTGTAGATTCGTCCAGTAGTATACAGAGGCATCTGATGGACGCAGGTTAAGCCCGCCTCCCAGAAGGCGGGTAGTAAGGTAGCTTGGCCAGACTAAGCTCCTATAAGCTTTAAAGTCGCTGAAGCCAGGCTAATCTAATCAGACTCGCTATCTAAAAAGACCACACAAACAAGGAAATGTTAAAAAAAATCCATTTTAAATGTTAAATCTAATAATAATAATAAATAACAGCTTAATAATATGAAACACAGTGGATAATTTTTATGTACAAAAAAAAAAAAAAAAATATATATATATATATATATGTATATATATAAATTACATGAAAATACAAAGGTTTTAGTTAAAAGTTTGCGCTTGCAGTACTGATTTGGAACGGAGGGAGTCTGGAGTAAAAACAAGGTTGAGAACCACTGCTTTAATTGCAGGACCAGGGGGACTAAGAATTGAACATTATTTTATTGTTATTATTATATATATTTTTTTATTTAATTTATTTTAATTAATTAATGTAATATAAAGATTATATATATATATATATCCCCACAAGCTTTTTAATTTATTTTATAATGAATATTTATTTCATTATGTATTTATTTTTTGCCTGGTAGATCTCGGAGTGTTTCTCTTTTGAAAAGTAGAACCTCACAAAAAAAAGGAAAACTTTTAAGTGTGCACAGACACAGGTCCTCAACACAAACACACTAAAACCTTTTAACCTTTATTAAAAATGCTTCTGTACTAGTTGTGAGTATCTCTGAGCTTCCTCCCTCTCATAAGCGCTCATCAACACGGCTGTGTGTCGTTACATCCGTCTCCAGCTGTTCATTGATCTCTTTTGACTGGCTGTGTTTATTACTCTGCTGATGATGAAATTTATGTCATGCATACACATAAAAACTGAAGTCTGCTTTGTGTAATTTAGTAATCTAATTTAGTTTGGTTGTACGAACCTGTCATCTCATAATCTGCCTAAAATGTGCAACAATTTTTCCTGGAAAAGGTTTATTTCTATTCATCGGAATGTATTTCTGTAAATCATACAGTTATAACTTATGATCAATATTACATTATTATTTGCACGCCCCCAAATCAGAATGTCAGAAAGTGCACAGTTGCAAGAAACCCCTTGAGTTAAGAAAGTCCTTAGTTATAATTATAAGTTATTATCACTAAGGGTTTTTCTTGCTGCGACCGGCTGCAGAGTTTCCCACTGGTAATTATGGCATTGTGGTGGCGTTCATGTGCATTTGTCTCATAAATACGATCATTCCAGCATGACTTTATGGCAGCATATGATTGTTAAAAAACAATTTAAGATCCGCTAGCTCTGCTGTACTTCCCGAATGCTGGGATTTATGCTCGTAGTGAACACGACTAATAGGACTTTCCGTGTCCAGAGAGCAAGGCTTGTACTTGGATGCGTGTTCAGGATTAGTCTCAAAGCGGTGCACTCAGAGACCAGACCTCTTTGTGAAATATACGCATACCTACCTTCACATGCATGATAGATGAGACCACGTGTTCACGGGTCCCAAAACTACAGCACTAGATCACAGACACTGCTGTCTCCGAGCACCATGAACATATGGTCTTGAGTGAAAGGGAAAGAGAAACTTTAACTTGAACAGATGTCATTGCTCAATCACACAGGCAAGCATATTTACATTTGAAGGCTTTTAAAAACCATGCTCCTTTTCAAGGAGCAGTGAAAGTATGCACTGCAGGCAAATCTCAAACAAATGGTCAAGAAATGTCAAAGTCATATATATTTCACACACCAAGAAAGATATAATAAATGTGTACTTTTTGAACTTTAATACACACAAATCATGGTGTCTGGGTGATTTCAGTTGTGTTACAGGTTTGTTTGTTTTTTTCATTTGCCTAATCTAATTTAAAATGGAATATATAAATAGAATATTGCTATTAGCATAATATTATATATATATAAAAAAATAAAATTTTTACAGTTTTTTTTAAAGTAAAATGATATTTTTATAGTTTATTTGCATAATATAATTTAAAATGGAATATATAAATGAAATATTGCTATTAGCATAATATTATATATATATATATATATATATATATAAAATAAAATTTTAACCGTTTTATTTAAAGTAAAATTATATTTTATACTTTATTTACCTAATATGATTTAAAATGTAACATACAAATTTAATATTAATTTAAAATAAAAGTTTTTAAAGTCAAATTATATTTTAATAATTCATTTGCATAATATAATACAAAAATGTAATATATAAAGTAAATATAGATTTAAAATTACTATTAGCATTATTTTATATAATGTTTAAAAAAACAACACAGTTTTTTACTGTAAAATGTGTAAAGAATAATTGACGACGGGCCGTTGAATTATTAGAAAAATAATGCACCTCGGGTCAATTTTTCCGCTTATACTACGGTTGCCACACCTCAAGACATCGATCAGATGATATATTTCAAGGGATTCGTCCGGTTTTTCT
>JAUMHP010000076.1:5796006-5840307 GCA_032361065.1 Enteromius trimaculatus
GACTCATTACACTCAAATATACAAGAAACATTCCTTTAACAACAGACAACCCTAATAAACATAACAAACACTAAGAAGAAACAGATATTTCAAAGAAAAAAAACAACAAATTTCAAACAACATTTGAAATGCAAAGCAGGGAATTCTGGGAATGTTAGTTTATGGTTTTTCCTTGTACATTTTACAGGAATTTACCGTTAACCATTTAACAGGTTTTTACCGTAGCGTTTTCAGTTTTTATCATTAAAATCACAGTCATTTTTTGCAGTGTAGTTTAGTGTTAAATCGTATATTGTTAAAATGTATACACCACATTTCAAGCGTCTGCGGTCAGTAAGATTTTTAAATTTCAATACCCCCCAAGGCTGCAGTTATTTAATTACAAATACTGTATTACAGGAATATTGTTACTGTTTCAAACATCTGGTCTCTTTTTTTTTTTTATAAAGCTGAATTCTCTGCTTCGTTACTCCAGTCTTCAGTGTCACATGATCCTTCTGAAATCATTCTAATACTGTATGTTGATTTGCAGCTCAACAAACGTTTATTGTTCATTATTATCAGTGCTGGAAAAAGTTGTGCTGTTTAATGTATTTCTGGACATGTTGATACCTACCGTGTCCATTTAAAACAGAAATCTTTTGAATGGTAGTGAATGTAAAACTATAATACATGCTGTAAATATACTGTTATTCATGATGACTATACATGAACAGACTGAACCTTTAAGTATCACTAAAAACATACTGGCAAGCATGTTTAATGGATAAATTCTTTTGGTTCAGTTTTTGACGCACAAGGTCAAAAGCCATTTTTGTGTTCCTCTCAGTCCTGTTGATCAGATCTGGCCATTTGTGTTCATTTCGCTTTCATTTTCCCAAAACAAAACTCACTCGCAGGCAATCGTAAACACATGCAGACATCTGAAGCAGAGCAGTTTATGGGAGATTGTTGTTATTTCCATTAGCCATGAGCTGTGAGCTATGGCAGTGTGTTCGACAGCTCAGGTTATGTGTAATGTGTTGCAGGAGACAGCCACCGGCGGTGCCCACTCAACAGCCACACTGAGACACCAATGCCCACCTGTGAGAGAAAGAGAGCCAACGACAAGAACTGCTTGAATTTTCATTAAGACGACCGACCGCAAAGAGTCACATCTTGAACACAGCGAAAAACTACCAAAACAGATTTCTCTGTAGCAAAACTGATCTCCAGATGGTCTTTTTGCTGGCCGATTCTGCTTTGAGTGGTGAGAGCGAGCACTGTGCTGAGATGTGTTCCTGTTTTGTACATATGTTGATGTTTGCCATCAGAGTTCACGCTTAAATAAAAAGCATTTTGGGATTTCGTACATACCGTGTGCTTAAAAAGTGTAGTTAGCGGGGTTTATTACAGTAAGCATCACCGCTGAACCGACCCCTAATCCTTCAGCGTGTAATTTCTCACACTGGTTACGCTACAAACATGATTTATATCTCAAATCGTGCAGCTTGTAAAGGAACCGCCCACAGTAACCTGCTGAGAGTTTCCAGCAACACTCTCTTTTCCAGAAAATGTGTGAAAACAGTAATCTGATTTTTCCAAACATAACTTCGTTAATTCATATAAAACGTATACAACTTACAAGACGCTCTTTTCGCACGGAATGCTTTCATTTGGCATCTTTATTGCAGTGTGACACGGACGGTTTATATACAGTAAGTCAGATATAAATGATACTACAGAAACACAACAAATGCTTATTATATTCTCTGTTGAACACTGGCAGAGCTGCTATACCGTTCTACATGAACAACAATTACAGCCGCAGGAATACCTGGGAATGACTGACATCTTGTGGGCAACAGCTTGTCCAAATCACCTCTGAAGGGCTTGTAACATCAATTTATAATATTTCGGTTACTGGGAAAAGAAAAAAAAAAGAAAGAAAATGTATATGATATATATGTGTGTATGTCTGTGATATATATATAATTTTATTGCGGTGTCAAATGGACTTATATAGACTGTTTCAACAACATAAACAAACGTTACTGCGCATGTGTGCTTTTGTGGCCCTGATTTAACTCCCGGTAAACATCCTAATAGTATTAATAGCAACAGCGAAGTCCTTCTAGAGTAGAGCATTTTTCTGATATATAACGTTTACTTATGTTGTTGTCGTTGAAACTGTCTATAGATATTTATATATGAGTAGTTTACTGTGCGCTAGAAAAATGTTTCTTTAATCTTAGAGTTACAGATAAAATGAGAGAGGTTTATCTTTAATGTTAGAGTTGATTTTTTTTACATTTTTGCTGTCACACCATAGGACCCACTGATACATAAACTCCCCATATATACATACTTACATATATATTCATATATAGCTAGACACGTTTATTTCCAGTACAGTAAGCATGTTTTAATAATTGACAATTAAATTGAACATTTAATCAGGAACCAGAATATGCGCATTTATATATAAATACTGTTAAAACTACCAAATCACAAAACCGTGATTCTTCACTCAAACCAACATTATATTATTTGACTTTAGAAATCTATTTGTAGGGGTTCATTTTCATTAACTAAAAAAAATCTTACTTCATTTCCCTTTTTAATTTGTTAAATGTGACATATACATCTTTTTTTGACACTAACCATTTAATACTTTAGTTTTGTTTTATATTGGCAAAATGAAATGACATTTCCCAGCAACTGTTCCTATTCTTCCCTGAGCTTAAAAAACCCCCAATTCTGTCTGCATTTCAACCCGTTTGACTTTCTTTCTGCGGAACACAAGAGAATGTGTCTGTACCAGGGAAGTACAAACAGACTGTTACCAGTACAGTCCTCAAACGCTTTCCTTCATATTCCACAGGAAAGAGCGCACCGTGACATGAAGATGAGTAATGGATGACAGATGATTGGTTTTTAGGTGAACTATCTCTTTAAGAAAAGTGCAAACCCTGCATTTTTAATTCAAGAAGCGGGACAGGTCTTCTCTAATCTCAGCCTCGTCCCAGGGACCGTGGATGTTGTCCTTGTGTCTCTGCAGGTGGACCAGCAACAGTGGACAGACTAAAGTTAATGTTAAAAGAGCCAGCAAGAGCAGAAGAGCCCCCTCGGGCCACAGGCTCCCCAGACCCCCGACTCCAGCCGAACATACGAGCACCGCGGCCCACGGGAAGCTCCACTCCGCCTTCTCCCGCATGCGGTGCAGCAGACAGGGCCAGAGAGCGAACACCAGGAGGGCACAGCTCAGCATGGTGAAGGTGTGCAGGGCGCCAGGCAGCCGGGACGCCAGGCACACCGAGCCGAAAAGAGCCGCGTTGAGGGACAGACTGCCCGGCGGACTGGGCTGAGCATACGGGAAGGACACCAAGTGAGCCAGGAGCATCACGGCTGACATGGCATACACGGTATCTGTACTAACCGACTCGGTTAGAGTCTTCAACACCGGTGAAAACCCGAAGGTAAACGCCAGGAAGATGGTGGCGCTCTGCAGGTCCGCCAGACGCGTTCGCTCCCCGACACAAGAGCCTCCCAGGAGCTCGTAGAGTCCGTATCCCAGCAGAGCACAGCCCAGACAGACCCAGAGCACGGCGGACGGCACCAGGTCTCCCTGCTCCATATAAGACCATAATGTGAGGAAGACGGCCACGCAGGACACCTGCTGCGCGATGAGCCCTGTCTCGCGCACCACCGCCCAGTAACGGTACTGACGCACTCGGATGTTGCGCCGCAGCTCCTCCAGAAAGCGTCGGTCCACATAATTGTCCGGGAAAGGCTGGCGTTCGTACAGGACTTTACGCCACGGGACGGCTGCAGGAGCTCCCGGACCACTGTCTGCCCCCATCACCTGTCAAACTGACCACATACACACCATCAGCACTACATTTGACATCTTCTTACAAGATTTAACATTTCAACCGGCATTGCTTTACTAAACCTAAACACAAACACAATAAATGCAAGCAGCATGAATAAATATTTGCGATTCTTAATACATTAAACTAAATGTAAATTGGTGTATAAACAATTTTCACAGAAATTCTTAGGAAATTGCTATTAGTAAAAAACTACAAAGAAGCAACACTCAATTAAACATGCGTTTAAAATAAAAAACTAATATAATTTTCTTGTAAATCCTACTTCAATAATCTGTTTTATTTATATATATATTTTTTAAATGGTGTATTAGTGGGATACTCAGTATTTAAGTACAATTCTTATATTAAATGTGTCAATTACACCTACTTATAATCAAAAGTAAAAACTGTATCATCAGTTCATATCTTTTTATAGGATTCAACAATGAAACCAAATGTAGATGCATTTAAATTAATAAATGTAATTTAATAAATAAATCCAGCGTAAAAGGATAAATAAAATTCGTTTTAAAATGCCAAAAAACATTTATTACCTATAAACAAAATATTATTGCACAAAACTTGAAACCTTTTAGTTTAGCTTTACTTAGTAACCTTTATTAAACCTCACTATAAGCAGAATAAATATGAACGATTCTAAAAACATTAAACAATTCACACAGAATTTGATATGATCGTCAATAATCCCGATTTATTTATTTTATGCATGAATAAAATGTTCAAGTCCTTTTTAAATGCCACAGAAATCTTCATCCGTTGAAGTTAACCTGATAATTAAAACATTATTAAATGAAACTCAGTTTTTTTGGGCGCGAGACTGACAGCTTCTCCTTGACTCCGGTGTGTATGGAGATAAACCACGTTCATTCATATTGAATACATAAACCCTTAAACCCATATAATTGTGATATCTTACCGAAACTGCAGGTACTTCTCTCTCTTTCTGCTGCTGTCAAGCCATCTCACACCCGGAAGTGACGCACCATGAAAACAAAAGTGCGGTTGTGGCGTCAGGTGAAGAGCGCCATCTGCGGGCGTTTCCTCACAACCTCCAACTAATGTGTTCTCATGCAAACTCATACCATACTGTGCTTTTAACAATCTTAAGTGTGTGGAGGAATTTGTGAGAAGAGCTCAAGGTTAGTGAAAGAACTGAGAAGTTTTTATTAACCTATTTATTCACAAAATGTTAAATTTTAAGGCTTTTTTGTGCACCTGGCCAGATCGTAAAAAAATATAATGCAATATAAAATGATGCAATTATTTTTCTCTAATTTTATTATGTTTTTAAACTATCTTTGACTTGTTTGCCACACAGAAGCTATGGAATTTTTACTTAAAACCTAGACATATGCATTTATTCCGGCCTTTAAATACACAATATAAACAATATCCCTCAAATTAAACAGAACAGACAACATTAAATGAATGAATTTCCTTGTTTCTGATGTTAATCATCTAAAAGGTGTGTGGGTAATACAACATTAGACAGAGAAAGAATCATATTCCTTTACTGAAACGAAAACGAGTTGAAAATTGCAGCTGATAAAAGTCTCCAGAAGGTGGCGACATGAGATTAGAAATTCAAGAAGAAATCCTATTCAAGTTTTCTGAGAAACAATTCAAAACAAGCGCATTTAAGAAAATCCACGATTAATAATGGCGTTTTATAAAACTAAAAGATAAAAAAGGTTATATATATAAAAATAAATAAATAAACTGGCCTTTAGTAGATCACCTGAAAAGCAGTGCATCTTTGATATACTCAAAATTAATTTTTGAGCACCAAAGAGAGTGATGTGATCTGAAAAACAGCAGTAAACTTCATTCATTAGTACAGTAAGAGCAGCTTCTCACAGGACTCTCAGGGGAAGAGGGCTGTCGTAGTAACAACACAGAAATAGCTCAAGCGTCACTAGACGGAGAGAGCAAGCACACACTGCATACAACACAACAGCCATTAAAATACTGTGCTTTAAATCAAGCCTCTGAGCAGCAGTCACTGCCGGATGAGGGATTACTAGTGCTGCCGAAGCCTTCAGAGATTTATAGAGCCGAGAGTCATGTTCAGCCTGGCACTGACCGGGCCTTCGAAGAAGTTGTTGGCATGGCTCTTGTGTGAATACAAGGTTAGGGTGATTTAATAAAAGTTTAATGTTATTTTCCCTTTGATTTAATAGCATTTTAAAAAATATTTACCGCTCTTCTGAGAAGAAAAAGACACTAAAATGTCATTTAAAAAATATATATATATATTAATTTAACACATCTGAACTAAAGCTGAGCTATTTTAAATTTTTTAAAGATCATTTTCTGCAAGATGGTGATATTACATGACCCTGATTTGGTGAAAAATTGTTTTTTAAAATAACTATTAGAGCAAATCAATTACTTAATTATTAATAATAATAATATAGTTTCATTATATCAGGACAGTCATAATTTTTGACTTCAGTGACCCCCCTCCAAACCCAAAAAAAAGTCTAAATAAAGTGAATTCAAGTCATTGTAGGTATGAATTGCATTTTTAATGTACGTCAAATAAATTAATAGACCCCTCCAAAAAAAAAAAAAAAACAATGAGCGAACTGTTATTTGTGTATTGGGTGCGTCTCTTCATTAAATTATCAGTAACAGACAAAAACAGGCGTGGGTGTGGCTAACGTACATAAACCCTATTTTAATCAGACATCATATGGCTCATAAACGCTTTTAATTGTAGAAATACTTTTGCTCGTTACAAAAATAGGAAAGGTGCTGCATATCAGTGTATTCTTATCAGTGCCTGGAGGATTTCTACACCACGTCACACCAGTGACCAGTTCTCTGACAGTCTATATAGATTTAAAGCTAAAAACACCATGTTCCTGGTTAGTTCTGTCACATAGCAGCAGCATCTCTCCTTCTGTCGGCTCAGTCAAGTAGAAACTGATTGTCTTGAGAGGAGAGACTCCAGAGGTGTGTTTCAGTCAGCAGCAGTAGAGGAGGCTATGTGTGCATTTTCCTCTTGTCGTCGAAGAGGCTGCGCAGCAGGTACACCTGGACCCCGGATACAATCACCATGACGACCAGGTTGGTACACGACCACAGGTTGACCCGCTCGTAGTTGCTCTCCTGCAGGTTGCGGTCGCGGGCTTCGAAGGCTCTCAGCAGCGTCTGGATCTGAAGACTCTTTGTGAGTCGGGATTTCACGCTGTTGATGGTGTCCTGCAAAGAAACACACACACTCTGAGTCTCAATATTATTTCCGGTGATGGAAACACAATCTTCTTAGCATCGTCACATCAGTCATCAGTGTGGCTAAGACGCTGCTCAAGAACATTAGAAGATTCTGTACTGTCATTTGTGATCAATTTCATGCATCCTTGCTGAATAAAAGTATTACCTAATGTTTGGTAATAAATAATAAATATTTATTATCAGAGAATCTTAGTTTTTTAATAACAAATAAATAATTTATTTATTAATAATATAAAATAAATATTTTAAATAATACTAATAACAATGATGAATGCATGTTTATTTATTTATTTAGTCAAAGTCAAAAAAGGGTTTAACAAAAAAATCCTAAAATCAATAAGGTTTTCTGTTTAAATGACATGTAATTTTGTTTTTCTGAGCCAAAAATAAATATCACATATTTTTTCCCTGGTTTACTAAATTTAGCCACGAAAATGTCATTCCGTGCACAACCTAGTCGGGCATATTTACAACAAAAATCTATTAAAAGGTTAATTACTTTCACCCCAAATACTAATTAGTTTCAATTTCACATGTTAAAATCCTAGATTTTACCCATTTGTCAGTAAGATTTTTTTGTTATTAATTGAAAACTATTAAACTAATGTACTGTAATAAGATTCCTTATTCTATTATATATATTAATATGTACAAATCAGAATAAGCAGGTATTTATATTTTAATTTATAGTTTAATCTCCCAAAACTTATTCGAACACTTTACTTGCATTTCAAGTGCTTTATGCACATAAAATCACTGTGTGAATTAGATCCATATATGTACTATAATTAAACTATAATTTTCCCAGAGTTCCTTGATGTTAGTTCAGAGAATGTTTGTGTGCTTTGGAGGATAAGAGACAAAAATGTGTGTTTTTAATCAGTTTTCTCAACAAATAAACCTCAAATAACTTTATTATGTCTCCAGGATTAAAGGAAAAATAACCCAAGACGAGACACAAGGAGACCTGCACAATCATCTGAGAAATCGATAACATCTCTTCGCTCTGAGACAATGGCAGAGTTTCCTGCACAGATGTGATTTTAATTGGACAGCTTCCTTTTGCGTCCTGAAATAACCTGTTTATACACACTTCTTTCAAGAACAACAGTCAAGTACTTATGTACTGGCCCTTTACTCTCAGACCATTTCACAAGCACCTGTGCTGCACTGC
This sequence comes from Enteromius trimaculatus, assembly GCA_032361065.1. Taxonomy (NCBI): domain Eukaryota; kingdom Metazoa; phylum Chordata; class Actinopteri; order Cypriniformes; family Cyprinidae; genus Enteromius; species Enteromius trimaculatus. Next base: position 5,804,296 of record JAUMHP010000076.1, read on the forward strand.
ATGCTGGTAGTTGGCATGCCTTGTCAGGTAATCTATATTACTTTAAACAAATGTCACCTTAACTGACAGACCGACCGACGACTACCATACACTGACGTCTGTGAATAGAGCGGTAATTACTCCACTTACTTGTGAATGTAACGCACTGTAACAGTGACATTCATTTCCTGAACAACAGCCTCGCTCGGGCACATTCCAGGACACCACACCTTCTAATCCGTGAACCTGCTGTTTTCTGATTACTGCTCACTAGTGTACAATTCATCGATTTATCCAACATAAAAGTTTGTTTACATAATATTAGTGCGTACTGTACTATTTATTATGTGTATATAAATTCATTTATACATTTAAGAAAAACATGTTATTTTATATTTTAAAAATGTATCTACAATATAAAATCTAATATTTTATGTAAATACTTTAAAATTATATACTGTATGTGTTTGCATATATATATATATATATATTTTATGGGACCAAAAACTTTTATTTTGGATGCCATTAATCATTTGACAGCACTACTGCTTCATAAAGTGCCATTTTTAACTAAATAACTCCTAAAGCATGTTTGTTTGAACTGACAGATTTGGAAATATTAAAAAATATTACACTACAATTTAAACGTTTTTTTATTATTAATCTCTTATGCTGCAATTTTAAAAAATAAGGTAAAAATTTTAATATTTCAAAAAAATATATTACAATTTACAATAACAGGTTTCTATTTCAATATATTGATATAAGTGTTATTTAGTCCTGTGATGAATTTCAGCCATTATTTTGTAGAATTTTTTGATGCATAGAAAGGATGCAGTAAAACCGCTTTTTTAATGTCTTTCCTGTCACTTTTGATCAATTCAATGCATCCTTACTGAATAGAAGTATTAATAATTAAATTATTTTATTCATTCATTTATAAACAAACTACTGACCCCAAACCTTTGAGCGGTACGATACATCACACCTCTTGTTTCTTTGAGACGTGTTTTTCATACCATGATATCCTCCAGCTTCATGTCCAGAAGGTCTGCTCCCTGCACGAATGCTTTCCAGTCCTCCGATTCCTCGCCGCCCCCCATATTGTCCAAAATCAACTCAAAGAAGATGACCTTCTCAGAAACCGCACTGAACGTATTATCAAAACAGAACATGTAGTCTCCCTCTTCTGTTTCCACTCTGAAGTATAAAAAGATGAAAGGTCAGGCACGCGGGAATTATCTCAATGTGTGTGACTAAACTGTGAATGTGGGTAAAACGTACGTGTGAACCCCATCAGACTTCCTGTAGTCAGTGGCTATGGTGTGACCGCTGGGCGACTGCAGGTAGAAGTCCACATCTAGACTCGCTCCATCCAGAACCTGCACAGATTTCCATTAACAGAGGATCTGCTGATTCACACCATTAATCTTGGATCAAGTCCTCTTGGGACTTTTCCTTCTCCGAAAATGACCTTTCGCTTCATTGTGTCACTTCTCCATCTTCAGTATTGTGCCACAACTTCAAATCTTATTTTCCTAATGCAGCACACAATAGAGCACTGAAAGAGAATTATATATTTTTTCTTTTATATATATATATGGTATGTATTTGTGTTATGATACTTTGTCTCTATTTTTAGGGTGACCTTTTAACATTCTCTCATGAAAAATAGACCTTTTTGGCTAATTCTGGCACATTTTACAGTTATGCTGATTATTGTGCATTGCCCCATAAACAAATAAACTAAAACTAATCTAAAATAAATAGCTATTTCTGAAGAAAACCTTTTTTACAAGAGCAAATACAATATTAATATTTGTTTTGCTGTACTGAAAAAATCGAATGTTTACAAATACACATATTTTTTTGTATTTTTCTTCATATGTCTTATGTTTTAATCCATGTTGCTTACTTTAAACACTAACAAATGCAATTCATACATCCTTTAAATACATTACCTTGATGTTTTTGTGTTTTTTTAAGTTTAAGTTAATTCTTTTTATTTTAAGTTAAAAGCAATTATATATTTTATTATCTATTTCCAGCTGAATCGATACTTGCAACACGTACAGTATGTAGGCAGCATCCAGCAAAATGATGAAGTTATAACGTCTTGCAGTTTCACCAACAGTGGTTACCTGGTACTCGATCTCCAGCGAAGCGTCTTTCATCATCGTCTGGAAGAAGCACTCCTTGCGCCCGGCGAGTAGAGTAAAGGTAAAGTCACTGTCCAGAGACTGAGAGAAAGCGCTGACCACAGAAACACACACCGATAAACACGCCACACACACTCTCAACACCTCCATACTCCACCGCATCTTATAAAACTTATAAAACTTTATCAACAGCCGATGAAAGTTGTTCTTCTGTAAACTTCTGCAGCTGCTCGGGACAGCTCACCAAACGAGTTGGGAATTCTGAGACTTGAGGACCCCGCCTCACAAACGTAAAAATGTTGTTAATCATTTATAAATCTGCCAGCATTGGTACTTACTCTTTTTTATAAGAAGTTAATAAAAAATTGTATAAAATTAGGGAACACGTGTTTTACAAGAATGTATTAAATATTTATGCGCACGTACAAAGGCCACTGGCACATAACGCGACGTCCTGAGCTGTTGCATTATGGGAAATGTAGTCTATTCTGCAGAGTGTATTATGTAGGCTATGTAGCACGATAGTATTTTACAGTAGTGATTAATCGTTTCGGCGAATCGTTTCTTTCCCAAGAACCGGTTCTTTTCTCATTTTTATTCAGAAAATAATGCTTTTCCTTACGCATAATGATAACGCAATAATTTATTCAAAATATGCAGGAAAATTAAAATTTTTTAAAAATAGGTATGTAATATTTTTATATTCATTTACAACCAGGCGTCTCTATTTTTCTTCTTCTTCATCTTTTAGCACATCAAAGAGGTTGACCAGTTCAGCCTGAGGTGATGAATGTTTGCACACACACAAATAGGCCTACATATAAAAATGGGCTGCAGTGCATACAAGAGGAAAGAGTGAGGGTGAAAATAGACATTCTTATATAAAAAACATTGCATTGCAGACATACAAGAACTGAAACAGAGAGACAAGAAAAGAGAGGAGAAAGGGAAAGAAAGAAGACTTCAGTAAAATGGGATGCGCGCACACACACACACACATCTTTACACAGAAAGTGAGGGTGAGAAGAGGTTCGGCCTAAATTCAAATTCAAATTTTATTTGTCACATACACAGTCATACACAGTACGATATGCACTGAAATGCTTAGACAATTGCTCAGACCTTAAAATAAAAGACTATGAATAGGAAATAAATATGAAAAATAAAATAGAGGGTAAAATATCTATCCATATGGAATCTTAACAGTCTTTAAAAAAATACAAGCCTGCACACACACACACACACACACACACAAGACACCAGTGCACAGAAACACACACCTATACAACATTCAGTTCATTTATAATTGCATTGTTTAATTAAATATTCATTCAACTTTCTATGGTGTTGCTAAGGCAAATTAAAAATAAAATAGAGGGTAAGACATGTATCCATACGGAATCTTAACAGTCTTTAATTAAATATTCGTTCAACTTTCTATGGTGTTGCTAAGGCAAATAAAAATGAATGCAGATTTTTTTTATAGTAGCCCATTTTAACTGAACAGGTGGCCAGTTTGCATGCAAAAGAAATTCACATGGATTTTATGTCAATAGAAAGCAAGTGAAGTGTCCACTTTTAAGGTTTCAAATGTGTTTTGGGAGAATAAAATGGTTGAAATAATGTTACATTGTCACAATGTTAATGTTCAAATTCAAACTACATACTTACTCTGACTTGTACATATTAAAATAAATAAAACAATAAGGAAGCATATTAAATTTTATTGGGTTTTAAATGAAAACATCTTACTGACAAACGGGCAAAACCCATGATGGCAAATAAATAAAAAAGTTAAATTACAACTAATTAGCATTTGGGGGGAAAGTAATTGTCTTTTAATGTGCCATAATTTGTAATTTGTTGTTAATATGCCTGACAATATACACTGTAGGACATTTTAGTGAGTAAATTCAGTATATCAGGAAAATGTGTGATGTTTATTTTTGGCTCAGAAAAACAAAAGTGCAATTATTATTATTATTTGTCTTTGACCCAATAAGTTATTAAAAACAAGGCATATATGTTTAATCAAAAAGAGTTAGGCTAGTTGTTCATAAAGTGGAAGAATTGATCATTGATCTGGCTATGAGAGATACGTGTAATAGTGTAATACTTTAAACCCCACAAGAATTAAACACAAAAGGCGGTAAATATAAAACAGATAGCTCAAATATTCTCCCATAGGACTGTTCTGGCGGTTTTTATTTATTATGTTATTTTTTTTATGTTCGAGCGATAGTTCATATCTCTTATCTCTGAGGTGACGCGACGCGTCTGATGACAAAACTTCCAACTCATCTGGAACTCGAGGAGTGGGAGGAGTTAACGCAATACTCGACTCCTATTGGCTGAAGCCGGGGCAGCAGGATCCGTAAGCGCTGGGCAGAGAAGCAGCAGCAGCATTAGCAGACAGGCAGCCAGCGCTCCTCAGCGGGGGTTAAAAGAGAAACTAGCCCAACTGTTCGTCCTGGACCGCCAAACACACCCCCTTACCTTAATACACAATTAGCATTGTTGACTCTGTAGTCAGTATTAGAGGTGAATCGATAAAAAAGCGAGGATGTTGGTCCCCGCGGGAAGATAATGAAGAAGCTGCGCGTGTTGTTGCTGTGCGCCGTTTTAGCTCTCCTGTGCTGGTGAGTAACGTTATGAACATTTTGTTTGTTGGAATGCCATTAAAATGTCTCTACCTGTCAAGCTGCGCTATAAAAACACTCATACTTTGACAACGACATCATTTACCAATGTGCTTCTAATGATAGCTTCGTGCTAGATGCTAACGTTAGTTCAGTAGCCTCAGAGGTGGGATGTGTTTTTAAGCTTCCGTTCAAAAGACGTCAAATAACAAGAGCCAAAGACTTTTTAAATGGCGTTTATGATTGTGGATTTGCTCGCTTCTTGTAAATAAATGTGCTGACAGCCTGTTGAAACTAGTGCTGGACCACCAGCTGTCCGCTATGAATGTAAATTGTGGTTAGAGGGTACACAATGTACAGAAAACAGACAGCCCACCATCTATTGTTAAGCTTTCCAAATCTATATTTGGGCATTTAACAATTTTAGTGTCACTTTAAGTATGTTTTTAATTTTGTTGAACTTTAGCATCAGCTTATGTAGTTTAATTTTATGGCATTTTCGTGAATAATGGGCAGTTTTGGTTTTTTTAAGCTCAGTAAAGCATAGTAACTCTTTCAGACCAGCTTGGACTGCATGCATTTAAAAGTAACAGGCTGCTGTCCAGTTGGCTGGATTCCTCCAGCCTAAATTTGCCCTGACCACTGTAGCGAACTTTGTTACTCTGAGAATGTTTAATGCATATTAAATATGTGCATATGAGTGATAATCTGCACTTGCTCTCTGTGCCAGGCTGATGTGGCATCATCCACCGTGGACAGGTGGTGGATTAGGGTTGGTCATATGTTGACTAAGCACACAGGGTGCTGACGCAGGTCGCAGGACCTGGTGTGAGACACAAACACAATTACACCCTGTGCTGGCCGCCGGCCACAAGATCGATGATTTTAATAACGGACGGACTGCTGGTTTTATAACGTCCGATTACAGAGCTTGTATTACAATTGATATGCAAAAGAGGCGAGACAGAAAGATGTCCGCTTCTGGTTCTAGCAATGCAACCTTGTAAAGGTAAACCTCTGAAGTAAATGTAAAAAAAAAATAGATTATTATAATAGTAAGGATGTCTACCTAATGACAGAAAAAAAAAAATAAACGGTGAGTTGCATAAGAATTGCATCATATGCACAAACTCACAGCTCATAAATACCTGTGTTGTTGTTGTTTGGCATACTTTGCTAGCTTTTATTACTTTCTTTTTTTTTTCATGCTTGCATGGCTTTCAGAAAAGAGCAACCAAAACAATTACTCTGTTTAGTAGCCTATATCAGCTTTTTAGGAAAGCTTGCAGCATTTATAAAAGACAGTTGGGCTAAGATTTATCAGATTGGCTGTATTTAAACTCCATGTCACATGATCTCATATTTGAATAAAAATGCACTGCCCTCCAAAAGTGTGGAAATGCCCTAGAAAAGTGTGGTTTTGGACAATATTGGTATGAATTCTTTTTAATTTGTGATCATTTTCCTCTGATAAGAGACAACATAGGAAATACTTACATTTTCGGTTCAAAAATATTCATCTGGGCATCCGAGCGGTCAGTTTATTCAAATATTGACATGATATATTACTCCAAGCCTCCTGAATGATTGCTCAAAGATGATTCACACTGGCTGGACACTGCTTACGGACATCACCGTCCAGTTCCTCCTGGTGCATGGACGACACTACTAACAAATCTTTGTAAGTTCACTCTTTAGTCGTCTTCTATATTTATGCCGCATGAGTAATTGTCTTCAGTGCTCACGGCTAATGAACAGAGAGGGTAAACACAAACCCAAGTAAGTGTTCAGAGGGAATAAAGTTAAAATGGGGTGAGAAACACACAGCCTGCAGTTATGGGCAAGACATGGCTCTGCTTTGGCACACAATCAGACCCACGCAGGCTCTTATCCTCTTTTTCTCATTCTTTCTTTTCCTCCTCCTGTCTATTTCCTTCTTCTGTGCTTATAATAGCTGAGAATGTAGCATGCTGCTGTGACATCTTCCTCCACGCCTCCTGCAACGAAACACGCATGCTAATATGCAAACCTTGAATTCCTTGTGTGACATAATCAACGGTGGTCTTTCTCAGGATTATTATGAAATTTCTGCAACTTCTGTAAATGCTCAATATTGTTCAGGCCTGTGTGAGCTGCAGTGATTTAAGTGGGGATGAACGGAAAGATTTTTTTTCTTGTTTAGATTGATTAGCTGTACTGATTGGCTTGTTTCATTACTAGTACAGAGAAGGTGAGCATGCTAAGCATGTCCCACTCTAAACTGGGTGACCTTGGGTCTTGGGGTGGGCTTCAGGTTGCCTTGGAAACACCACCCCTAGTCATTGAGTCCATTTTCTCACTTAGCATTGAGACGATACAAAGAATAATTGTACTGTTTTGCAATTCGTCTGGGTAAAACAAACCCTACTTGGCCCCTTTTGTGGGCACCGTAGCGTCGCCATAAGGGGAGGGGCCCCGTGTTCCCTATATGACTGAGTTCACAGTCTGCAGTGATGACAAAACTGAGGGAAGACCCTCCATTATAACCTTGGCTTTCTGAATTTGTTTTCAGTCATTGCAGTCATCACTCAACTGCTGTTTAAAACATGGGAATGTCAGTGTGTTGCATGTTAAGCTCTCCTCTGTAGGGAACCTTTGTGTTCACTTTTCTCAGCATGTAAGTGTGAGCTGACATTTCAACCTGCGCTATGACTGTAATAGAGCGCTGCAATGAGCAACTTGGCATCAGTTTGCTGCTTTAAATTCAGGATATTTGCAGAACAAATATGCTCTCTGTGACCGTTAAAGAGTCGCTGTACACCAAAGTGAAAATGTTGTCGTTAATCACTTACCCTCAAGTTGTTCCAAAAACATAAACGCAACACAATTTATGATATTTAGGATGAAAACCTGGAGGCTTGTGACTTTCTGTAATATTATGAAGCTGTGAGAATACTTGTACGGATAGAAAACAAAAATAATGGTTTTATTCAAAGATTGGGCACCTTAGCGTCTCTGTAACACCATTTTGGGGAACATCTGGTGGACATGTTTATGTTATTTAACATTAAATTGTGTTTCAAAAAGGTTTTACTGGTTCGGAGCAACATGGGAGTAAGTGATTAATGACAAAATGTTCATTTTGCTGTGGAGTAACCCTTTAAGTTTATGCCTGACTACAATCAGCAGAAGAAAATCGAAGGCTTAATCAGCGTCATTTAGTTTCTGACAGTTCTTTCAGTCTTTATTAGGGCTGTGCAAGTAATCTCAATCGCAATTTAAGCATATGCAATTTCTAAATCGCATAAGGCTGCAATTTTATTTAATTTATTTAGATTTTTATTCAGAAACGGCACAAAGAAATTACCGACGCGATTACCTGTCATATGTGCACAGATATGATGCATGCGCACATTGTCAGTAAATGTTATTTCATTCGTTGTGAAATGTTTTGTTATGCACTGAATACGTTTATAATGTATGTATGAAGCTTGTTTGAAAAAATATCAAAAATCGCAAATAAAATCGCAATATTAGTAAAATCGCAGTATGATTGTTTTGTCCATATTGCACAGCCCTAGTCTTTATTTAAAACAGCAGCAGCACTGATTCGATTCTTGCTTGTAGCCAGCAGAAATATATCTTTGCAGCACACTATTTGTTTAAATCAAAATGTACAAAATGTAATATTTTAACTTTTACATTGGTCATCATAATGTTAATTTAAATCTTTATTACAGTAATTATCAGTTTAATATTGCTGCATCTATAAGATATTGTCATAATACTCTTATAATAAAAACAATGCGTTTGCTCAGTAAAGTACACCCGTGTAGAGTGATGTTTAGTGTTTCAGCTCTTGTACCTTCAGACCATTGTTGCAGCTGGATCTGTGTGGCACATATAGCAGGATGCGGCTGATAATGATTTAGCGGGATAATACTTTCAGTCTGAGCTTTGAGTAGTAAGCAATGACGTTATATAATGGAGTATTAGATAAGAAGGATTGAATTAGGAAGGCAGCTGGTCTGCCAGCGCCTGTGCTTTGTTTGCTGTTGTGTGAAGCTGTAGCTTTATTGATTAGTGCTAGTAACAATGTATAATCTGAGAGTATAGGTAGAATGTCAAACCACTGATCCATGCGTAGTTTGATTTTGATCACGTATGGATTTAGTTTTTATAATAAAATGGCTTGTTCCTCGACCGGTTCCTATTATGACCCCTGAGGATAGAGCCTGTTCTCACACGAGCTGCAGCTCTGCATGTCGTTACAATTATTTAGTTTTTCGCTTTGCGAAATCAGTTTTCAGTTCATGCTACCGTTTCATAATTTCACCGATTTGAAGCCAGAAAGATAAAAACGTCACCTGAGAGAAGTTACAGAAATAAGAGACTGCATAATCCATGAAAGAGCCTTAATTTTGAGCTAATGTGACTTTATTCAGCATTCGGAGTGACCGTGTGCTCGATCTCCATAGAAGGGCTTTCTACACAACCTTTTCTTTACAGACAGCCGTGCATACACACACATGCATTGTTTAAAGACACCCGATAGCTTAATCGTTCACTGTATACAAAGAAAATCTAAAATTAAATATGCATGCATTATAAGGCCATGTGATTTAATGCATGTCAGCTGTTCTTTGTCGATTTGGAGTGCATTTCAGTATGAAAGTTATTAGTGAATTTACACAGATTTGTGGGTGGTTCAAAACACCAGGGTACTAGGGTGTTGAAGGTGGTTGTCCAGTTATGTGGTTACTAGGGTGTTCTGTGTGGTTGCTAGGTGGTTAACAGGGAGTTCTGGGTGGTTATTGCTCATTGGCCTAAAGTCTGTGATTATTCTGATCCCTAATGCACTACTGTTAGGTTGTTTGGAAGCTTTCGTTTGAGTTTGCTTTGTGAGGGGCCTCATATCCTCATGCACAGACAGCCGAGCAGTCATGTTTTCAGTGAGGCGTGTTTTTATAAGCATGCACAAGTTAAAAAGCCATTTGTGCCGCCTCTTACATAAGCCCATTCCATGAGGGCTGTAACAGTGGTCTTGTCTTTGGGCCCTAGCTGTCATACAAGCTGTTTTTAGCATGTGGATGTGCAAGAAATATCTGTGTGGCAGCAGCCTGACTCGGGGGGAAAGAGGATGACTCTGAACATGCCTCAGGCTGATAGGATGGGGGTTGGTGCATACGTGAGGTATGCAAGGCCAAAGTTCCTGTTCAATGTCAGAGGCGTTGGTTTTTTTTGTTTTTAGAAAAAAAAGGAAAGTTGTCCTTTTGGATTTGGGGGTTTATCCTAATTCAAAAAGGCACCTCTTTGTCTTGCTCATCTGGTATTTCTTTCACCGAAACAGCATTTTCTGGTTTCTCAGAATTTCAAGAGAAAAACGCTGTGTTTTAAGGAACTAGCTTCCTGTTTGAGTTGTGCCATAGGTCCTGCTTGCTTAATAATGAAGGAACCATTCATAATGAATTGTGACAGCATGAGCTGTATGTTGGTTCAGCACATTGCTAAATTAAACAGTAGAATTTGTTGATAAGCCTAATTTGTTATTGCTCTGATCTTGTAAGATGAATCAATAAACTGTGTGCCTTGGTGTTTATGAATAATGTTCCCCTTTTCTATCTGTTCTGTAAATGTCTTGATTTGGTGTGTCTAACATTACGTATTTAACATTACACAAGTGTCCAGAGCAAAAAATAATTTGGCTATTACTGCCTGCCACAATAATACACACATATGCACACTTGTCGCACAATACATGTACATGACCTCAATAAGTTTTGGTAATGCAAAATATTGCCCATTATATTTACATAAAAAAAGCGTTTTGTACATAACGTGGTGTAGTCATGAGGCGCTAGTTCATATTTTTATAAATCTTTCTACAACAAAGTTTAATCTGCAGACATGGCGTTGTTTAGGAGTCTTTGTGCATACAGATCTGATCGCTAAATAGGGATTGTGTTTTCAGCAAATAGGAAAATCTATAGATGGAAAAATTATAAAAGTTATTTGTGCATTTGTCTCTTTCCTGCTTGTAAGAAAACGTGCGTTTACTATCTATTGAAGTTTTTTTTTTAAGGTATCTAACTTTTTGATACTTAATTTCCATGATCTAAATTATTATTTAAAAAAATTAAATGTGCGTTTTCAATTGAAAGTGTGTAGGCCTTCTTGCGTCATTATGCTGTTATGTTATGATTATACAATCAGTGCTATAAAATGGTCTTAAAATGACAATAAAATTGCTTACCGCAATTATAAATGGGCCAATATATCGTACAACAAAATGTTTTATACTAGCTCCTTTCTTATGTTATAACACAGCTGGCAAAGAAGACACTGTGCATTGTGTGCAATGTAAAACCGATTTGAGCGATTCATTGGTGAGAAACGTCAGGAGAGACAGTCTTAATTAAAATAAAACAAAATAATCCTTTATCGAATGCATTAATGTGCTTTAAATGTTTGGCTGAAGAGGCAGAGAAGGAAAACGCATTTTGCTGGCACTCAGACTGGCTCTCTTTCATTCGGCCTTCACTCATTTGGTTTTCTTTTCCAGAGCCAGATAGGTCCATTATTGTATCTTCCCTCGCAGTCTTTGTATCTCCCTTCTCTGTCTCTCTGCCTGTGTAAGCAGTTAGATTAGGTCCTGTCAAGCGTAGGGGAACGCCTGAACCCGTCGCTTGGGAAGCAAGCGGATGAGTGGACCAAGCCAGACAGAGGCTGGAGCCATGTCAACTTCAATACCAATGTTTCCTTCTCTTCTCTGAATAAAAACCCAGCACCTGCTCTGTAATCAAATGATAGGAAGAGAGAACAGAACAGGGTATTTTTGGTAAGCAGAAGCAGTGCAACAAAAGTTTCAGTTTAGGTTTCCAGATTCAGGAGAGCTTTGTAGGATATGAAGAGTGGTCTTACTGAACTTACTGACAAAACAGCAACATGAGTTCTGGCGAAGCAAATATTATATGTGAAATGTGTAAATGGTTTATCAACTATGGTCAGTGGGACTGGAAAATAGATTTCTTTCTCTGTGAGATAAAAATATTTGCACCTTTTAATCAGGGCTGCACCTGTTCTTCTGTCTTTTTCTTGGCCGATTTTTTTTGGAAGTGCGCCCGTGTGCACACCACATTGTAGTCATTAGCGAACATGTAATTTGTGCATAACAAACAGAAAAACAGATCGTTGACACTGATGCAAAAATAAGAGCCGCTTTCTGAAGTTGTGTGAGTATCTGTCCGAGTCCGAGCTTATCGCGTGTCGGATGAGAGGCAAAACAGACTTGTGACAAAGCTGAGATGCTTCTCTTTGTGAAGAATAACTTGCATGCACTTTTGAAGCCAGAAGGAAATGCCAGTCCTGTTTAGGATTAAAAATGCTTAATTTGATTGAAAAAGCACCTGCTGTAGCTTCTTTGTTTAACTCGTTGCACTAAACATGATTTGATGTAACATTTTGGAGTAATTATAGCATGTTTTGGTTTTTATCTAGTTTCACTAGTAAAGACCTATTTTCTTTACACCAAATGTAAAAATGAAAACAAATGCTGATTAAACGTCTTTGTTTGTTGTAATTGTATGCAGTTGTTGTCTCTTAATTTCACAGGTTTGTTTTCATTTAAGAACAATTTTATCTAGTTAAATGCCGGTGTCAAATAAACATCTTGTTAATGTAAACTTTCAGTATGTCTTGTTTCTTGCTTAAATAAAAATACAATTGGTATTGGAATCGGTCAGTTTGCTTGTAAAAATTGTGCAATATATATGCAACTCAAGCTCGGTGTAAAGCAGTGCAGTAATTTGGATGGACTCCGTGGACTAGGCCTTGTTTTTGATCGGTCTAGCTCAGTGGTTTTCAAACAGCTCTGCACGGGTCTCTAATTTACACACCTAATCAGATCATCAGCTCATTCATCAACTTGCCAATTTAGCCACTTTATCAGTAGATTTAGCGACTTTTTTTTTTTTTTCAAAGGTTTAAGGACAAATATAACCTTATCTAAGTGCTCATCTTGCCCACTGAACTATTCATCTATATATAGCTCAGTGAATTTGTCATTTTTAGGTTTTAGCTACTTTTAATTGAAAGCAATTGGCAACACTGGGGGTCCCCAGAAACAGGATTGAAAACCACTGGTGTAGCTAGTTGTAGGTTTATGGTGGCTGTGGTAGTCTTCCTATAGCCCATCCCCCTCTCCGTCAAGCGCTGGGCACATTGTCTGTTTCTTTCTATCCTACACATACAGGCATTCTCCACCCCCACCTCAGATCGTCTACTAGGACATTTTGTACTAATCGTGAAGAAAACAGAAAAACCAGTCCATTTGGATTCCCAGTTAAGCTTATGTTTACATTCAAACACCATTTTGAGAGACAAACTGACAGGTCATTAAAAAAAGATGGCTATTGTTATGTGTCCATTAAAGAATACATGCTAAGTGGACCAGTTGTAGCTCGGTCTTTAAGTGATCTAAATGTTTAATGCCTTTTATATTGGTTTGCCAAGCTGTAGTGGACAGCATTTTAAGTAACATCATTAACATCCCCTAAAGCCACTGGATCCTGCGTTCAGCCTTCTGTTTTCTTTACTAACAGTCGTTCCTAAATCCTGCAGCTAGTACTTAAAGCTTAAAGTCTTTACAAGTCATTTTTTAAATATAAATCAACTTCCTCAGTTTTAATATTAACACTTTGATTAAAATGTTGGTCTGCTTAATTAATTTGTATAGTTGTAGGGATGCACGATCATGAATTTTTATGGCGATACCCATTTCCGATTTAATTTTTTTCTTCAAGTATACATAAACAAGATGTTTATTTGCCATTTAACAGCCAAAACTGTGTTTTGGCTATTGAAAACAATAACTGTAGCCATCTGAAATGAACACCAGCAACTGCGCAGTAAGACATAGATGGCACTGACATCAGCATTTAGCTTTTGTTTTTAAACTGGGTTGAAACCACGTAAAACTGTTCTGAACTGAAAACATGAACTTAAATTAAAGGCAAAACCTGCATAGTTCACAATCCAAACAACACAATCGACACACAATTAAGAGTCCTTACAGAGATGTTACTTAATCAGCGTTTAGCCTTGGTTTTCTTTTTTAAATTTGGTGTAAAGGTAAACAAGGTCTTTTCCACAATATGCTGTAAATAAACTATTCCAAAATCTTTTATTTTTTTCCCCAAAATAAGTCATTAAATCAAATAATGTTTAGTGCAACAAGTTAAACAAAGATGCTACAGCAGGTGCTTTTTAAATCAAATTAAGTCCTTTTAAGTGGCTTTTCAAAAGCGCATTCAAGTTGTTCTTTACAAAAAGATGCATCTCATCTTTGTTTCATTTCTCATCCAACACCGCGCTAAACAACCGTTCACTGTCTACATCTGTGCAGGGTTTGGACTCTTATTAGTGCACTAGTACAGTAACGGCTGTTTGCTTCTTAGTATCTGTTTTTCTGTTTGTTATGCACAAATTTACATGTTTGCTAATGATAAACGGGTGCACTTCCGGAAAGATCAACCAAAAAAACCCACGCATTAGCTATGAGTAAAAATCGTCCGGTTCTGATTTATGGCTGGTCAACCGCTGCATCCATATTTAATTGTATTTTGACTGTAAACATTTATACTAACTTATACTCCGCACCCAGTGGCTGCTTACAGTGTGCAGAATATGTTCAGTAAGCTTCTGTCAATACCTGGTGGCATTTAAACCAGGATATAGATTAAAGGTTTAAAACGAAGTGCTTACTGGCTTTGAGAAAGCGTATGGAAAGAATACTGTATCTGTGCACAACAGTAGTGAGTGTAATGACTAAAACCTGCTTGTTTGACAAACCTGGACTTTTATGTTTTGCCGTGTGATGTTAAATCATTTTCTTCGGGTTATGCAAGTCCACAGGACTCCAGGTGTCCCATTTGGGACAGGGCCATATCACAAGGTCACATTTCTGTGGTATGTAGGCCTATAGCAAGTCTTATGTCAACATGTTGAGCAGTGGTGTTGAGTTTCCTCTTGCTGACTTATGAAACTCAGATCAGATCCTGTGTGCTGATCAAGGATGTGGCAGGATAAAAATAGACATTTGATATTTAGGTGAAAGGAAGACAATGGTTAAATGACACTGTTTAATGTCAAAGTGCATTATGAATATGTTTGATATCTTTTTAGTTTGTTTCCAACAAAATATGTAGTTTTTTTTTTTAAATGTGCAAATAAGGGACAGAGTAACTCCAGGCATGATGGTCAGGTTTCTCTGTTATTGTCATGCGATTGTTGTTGGGCTTATCCTAAATCTCATTTTGAGATGGGATTTAGATACTGTGCTCTTGTTATCACAACATACTTCTGGGGTCCATCCTATTGGAAACAAGGCTAACCTGAAAGACCATGATGCTTTGCAACAAAACACAGAAACCCTGCCCAATCTCGGATAAACATAGTTCACCGATTCTACTGTGCTGTCTCGGCTGCCCTAAGCATTGCCTGTTCAGTAAGTCAGGGGTTTTATTTCAATCAATGGCTTTAACGTTCTGAGGCGAGCTACGAAAATCATCTGTAATAACTTCAGTGTATTTTGAGTTGGAGGTGTTTTGAGTGGAAAATGTGATGCTGCAGTGACCCTGCATGAGATCCAGCGCTAGTGTTTTTATCCGGGCCTGAGTAAGCCTGTGCTCTGTGACGTGTCTGCTGCCCCGGTCAGGGCGCATTAGCTGCATGAATGCCTAAAACTTATGATTCACTCTGGCTTCTAGAAACTTTATTTCAGCCTTTATTTCACTTTGTGTGCTTCTCGGTTTAATACACGGCACTCCCATAATCCTTTGCACTAGGATAAGTATGTCTATATATATATATTCAGGAAATACATCATACGGGTTATTGTGCCATCATTCTTTAGTATTGGTAGATGTTCATAATATTGCACATTCACTTTTAGCATTAAAGCATTTAGCATTTGATTCCATTGTTCACAGCAGTATTTAAAGCGGCCATTAGGGTTGGGCCAATAGACGATGCCATCATCCATCGCCGATAGACATCACGATGCTGAGCCGGCATCGCGATCCTCCGCCCCGCCGCCGCAGCAGCAACCAGTTTGCGAAAAACACACTTAATCTATAGCGCCAAATCTGTGCCATTAATAAGCGAGCGCACCACAGATGCTGGCGGGTGCGGTAAATCATTTCCGCGAGAGGAAAACAGTTGCACATGCGCAGAAACGGGGCCGCGAGCTCATTTCAAACCCTCGCGCGTGCTTGATATGTCATCCGTGCGCAGTTCAAGCACTCGTGCGATCATTCCTGCGCTTGATCCTATCTCACCTGCTCGCGTGAACGCTGTTATTTTTGTCAGTCGTGGGGCGGGGCTTGGTGTTTTAGTTAGTTAAAGCCGCCGCCTACAACGACGATGCCATCTTCCATTGCGATGTTTCACATTAGACATCGTACGAAGCCAAATTGGTCGACATCGCCCAACCCTAGCGGCCATGACTTTAAATATTATAAATCTTTTTAATGTTTACGCCACTTTTCAGGCTATTTCAAACCAAGGAAATCGAGGAAAAAACGAACGGTAAACTCCCACCGTGATGATACCGGTATTACCGGAGTTGTCAAATGTCAATTAATCATCACAGCCCTACCTCAAACATGCTCCTCCGAAGCCCCAGGGATTTTAATAGCAGCATGTGAGTCACAGCGCCTGTGGATTGATATCCTGACTCACGACTTCATTACATTCAGCTTTATTCCGTTCTCGACGTGTTGGGTGAGAAGGGGAGAGATTATGTTATGATGCACAGGATTTAATCCTCAGATTTCAATGACTTCACTTCCAGCTCTGTCAGTTTGCTCTGTGGAAGAACGCTTTCGTCTAGCCACAGCAGTGGCCTACATTTTGGGAGAGCTCTGGCTGCGTGCCCTGCAAGCCTGTTCTTCTGTTCCTCCCCCGGCCACGTCGCTCTGTGCGCATCTGAATCTGTTGAATCTCTGATTTCTCTCGCCTCGGTTCATTTATAATTAAGCATTTCGCCATTTACCATCATTCAGACCATCCCCCCTCGTTTATAAGAGACTGTGTTCATACCGTTTGAATATTTTCTTGCTGTGTGTCCTGTTGGCTCATCGTGTCTAAAATTATTAGTACCCTTGCATTCTGGGTTTAGAAGTATGTGCTTGTGCAGTTTATGTCTCGGGCACACTGCAAAAATTAGCATTTGTATTGACGTTTAGTGTCCAGTCACCCTGTTTTCACTCTGTGAACCAGATGCTGTTTAGGATCGTTTTTTTCCCTCTTTCGTTGTGCCAGATGCTCCGTTCCTGTGCCACATAGGCGAGGCAAAGTCCACTCAGCGAATGCAAAACAAACAGATATGGATTTCTCTTCCTCGTTAAGTATTTGCCCATTCAAAATGCAGTCATTTGTTTGTATACCTTTTGAAATATATAATGTTGCATGAAAAAATAACCTTTGTAACTCACCTAATGATGTGGTTGGGTGAGGTCACCGGTCATTAATCGGTCAAATAGCAATGACTGACATGTGGAAGCAATGCTCATCAACACATAGGTCATTCAGGTCATGATATCATTTAATTAATCCTGGTTGATATTGAGATTTAAATAATGCCTTCTGTTTTGAAATCAAACACTTGAATGGTTAATTTTTCATTTAATTTGGAAAAAATGGTATAGGCTTTCCATATTAGTCCTCTGAAAACAATTGTCTTACTGGTATTACTCAGAAATCTAATGTGTGGCTTCTGTGTCTCATTTATCAAGCAATTTTCACTTGTTCACCCGGTCCGGAATCACAAGATGTGTCTTGAGACTTTCTCTTGTCGCCTACTTTTAGACCCATTCAAATTATTATTGTCCTGAAGGCACAGTGTTATAAAGAAAGCCCTGTTTACACGGTAGACAGTTTACCACAGCGTCCATTCACAGCCACTCCTTCCCTGAGAGCTGTGACAAATACCCCCCAGCACGCAAGCTTTTTCCATTTAAAAACTCACTTCACGATGTTTGCCCTTGTTCGTGTAGGATCATGTAGGTCCCTTATAACCATTTCTTCATTTCATGCGTCATACAGAGGCGACACACCTCTGAATAGCCAACAGATATTTAACACTTATTTGCCTCAGTTCACCATCGATGTTCATTGTCAGCTCTCTGCTGTTTACTTTAGCGTGCAGAAATTGTGCTCCTTAAGACGTTGCACTGCATTGATGCTGTTGATGATACTCATATATTAATAACTTGATATTAATGAAGTGCAGAAGAATCAACAGTCTGGGTTCAAGCATCAATTTCTGATCAAACCCTTTCCTAAGGAGACAAAATGTTTCCTCTTAATTGACCTAATTTTAATTTTATAACCATGTTAAACGGATATATGAACACTGCTATCTTCGGTAAATAGTGGCTGTATAAACAACATGCCACTTACATCAACCATAAAAAGCGACCACAGTTTTTGCATGAGCATTCGTCTGTATGTATTTATAGTACATTTGCACATGTCCAGGTGCTCTCAGTTTCTCTTGTTGTGAGTATAGCATGAATTCTCTCTCTCTCTCTCTTTAATGAAATCCCTAGTAAACAAGTAATATAGTTTGAAATAAATGGGTACAGTTCAAATCTATTTACATATTTACTGACAGATGACTCTAGACCTGCTGATACACACTTTTTAATTCACCTTTATTTGGAGTATGACTTGTGCACAATGCATAGTTCTTATTAATAAGCCTAAAATTGTCACGTTTAATGTGGATTGTGTAATATTGCACTTTAAGTATACTTGCAGTAGTTCCACTTAAACACAAATATACTAAATATGTCTTTAAATGGACTACTTCTGTGTGCAATAAGTACAAAATTAGTTGTTTCAATTTAGCAGACTTCAAGTTTACCAGTTTAGTACACTAAAAGTACAGTTGCATGGCATTTTATTCAGTGCATAAATATGAAAATGTATTTGTAGTATACTGAGCATGAAATCAATGAAATGCAAATACATTTAAGTATATTTATTTTTCACTGGTGTGCTTTTGCTTATTTTATGACATTGGCTGTTATATGATGTGAAGTTGAATGGCATTGTTGTTTAGGATTGCTGTACAGTTGTGTCTCCTGGTCTGGTCTGGTGTGCAGAATAGGGCTAAAGCTAACAGGAAATGTTTGGGGGATTTTGCAGGGCGCCTGGCTTTCCTAAACCTACTCATCCAGATAGCTGGGAGAATGAGCAGCACCACCAAACGAAGCGATCTGTCGCGTCAAATGGAGCACCAGCTAATTGACTGCCGTTATTTATTGTCCAGTGTCCCGTCAGCCGTTTTCTGTCCTGGTGCAAACCGGCGCTGTATCCCTCACTCGTTTGGACAAACCTCCAGTGCTGAGATGGTCCACGATGACAGCTGGCTTGTGATATATTGATTGTTTGCATTGCATCTCTGTTTCTCCTGCGATTTGTCTTGCTTGGATGATGAAGTGATTGGGACATAACCCAATGGATCAACCTTCACTTGCAAGTCTACGGCTGTGAACTGGTTCAGATACGCACGAATGCCACTGAAACAATCAACATTATAAATACGCTGATGGTTACCCACTGAGAACAGCTTGCTAGGTTCATCTTTCTGTCAGACATTTTTATTGCACTATCCAGCTTTAATGTATGCAGAAAACTTTCTTAATTAAGAGCTATTTAGTAAAAACTTGCCAGAGAAAGATGTAGAATTGTATCATATGTTAATGTAAAAAAATCTTATGCAATACAATTAGTGTTAGTTTGCTGAGACCAGCTGATTCCTATTTTTGATTAGCACTTCAAGAGTCCCAGTTTCAGCTGGCTTTCTGAGAGAGATGAAAACTGATCTTTTGGTTCAACAAAGAAAAATGTGTTTGTGCATGAACTAGTTTGGTATCTTTTCCCATATCTTGTCCTAAGGGTGACAATGGAATGATGCACTGCACATGTGATTTCTGTTTGATGTAATGGAAATTTAAGCAAGAAGACGGCCAACGAAATGTTTTGTCGATGATTCTTCTTTTAGGACAAAAACTAAACCATTAAAAAACTGTTAAATGGTAAATTCCTGTACAATTTATAAGGAAAAAACGTAAACTGACAATCCCAGAAATCCCTGCATTGCGTTTTTAACTTATCAGTTATGTTTAACATGTAATGTTATGTTGTTAAATTAATGCATTTCAAAGCTACAAAACAGATTGCAGTACTTTAATAGGTTGGTATATTAACATTATATCAGTTCATGAAATTACGGTATTTAACTGTAAATTGAACTTAAAACCGTAAAACCCTGTTACTGTATTTTTTTTTTTACAACTGTTGATTTGCTGCTCAATAAATGTTATTTATTTATTATTATTAATGTCACAACCGTGATACAGTTTTCAGGATGTTTTGATGAATAGAACCGTGTCCTAGTTGTGCCGTTGTCATCAGCATCAGCTCTTATGTGTCTCAATCCCCGCTGCTGTGCTTTGCCTGTAAGTGCTCTCATAAATAAGAGCCGAATGTGAGATGATATTCTCCCACTGAGTTCCCATAAGCTTCCTGTCCAATAGAAGAGCAACAGTAGCTCTGATATGCTTGTGGGCCACACGGCCTCCTGTGTCAGGCTGCTTCCCAACAACGGAAATATCTAAATACAAACATCTATTTCCCCCCATGGCCGCTCTGCTTTTTCTTTGTGGTTATTTAACAAACTCAGCATTACTTGAGACTTGGATGGCTGGTATGTAACATCAGAAAGGGGCAGTATTTTAAAAAGCCGACATGCAGGGGTTCAGTAACCCTTTTTGGGAAGATAAACACATTTTTCACATGTTTTCTGGTGATGACATGTTTCCTTCACACAGGGAGTCTTGTGTGATGTGGAAGAATCGAAGTGTTAGTAGGTTTGGACCTCATTCATCTGTCTGCGGTGTTATTTTTGACATGATTCCGCTCTGTTGAATCACTACGTTTGACCTACATTTTACTTTCTTGCCACCTCCCGCTCCACCTGTCTTCTGATCCTCATTCAGTGCTGCCTTTCACGTGATGCCAAAATAAAATCCGCTGCGGTGTGCTGATGAATGTAGATCAGTACATGTGAGAAAAGTGGAGAGAATCAAGGTGAGACACGATAAGCACTGGACGCTGAGCTTTGGGCTGAACAGCAGCTGATGACGTCTGATGCTTCTGCTCATGTCAAATACAGATGAGCCGGAACGGACATTTAGCTTTAATTCTTGGAGGTTAACTTTTCTCTAAATATTAATTACGTGACTCTCTGGAGTACTTTTGTTTTGGTAATGACCACTAATCTGTACGGTGTAGTGTAGTTGTCCCATGCAACTCTTATCACTCAAATAATTCAATTTTGCTTCAAATCGGGACTTAATAAGCCATTTGTTTATGTTACTGACCTTGTAGCAAACGATGTACAGTTAGCAGGTTATTAGCACAGATATAGGATCACCCTGTCTGGTTTATTGTATAGGCACAGACTTTATCGCACATTTAGGGCACTATGAAATCTGTTTTAGTTTTTCCTAAATTCAGTTAAATTTTTTTTTTTCTGGATTAATTTTTTTTTTTCATCTAAAAACTCCTTTTTAATACTCACAAATGTATTTTATTAATTAAAATAATAACACTAACACATACATTTTTACATCAATTTATTAATGTTTTATTTTTTCTCACCATTTTTTTTTTTATTGTTACCAAATTCTGTGTTTCATCATGTCTGATTATTTGAATGCATAAAACAACTTAATTTATAGAATTTGGTCTTAAAGTAGTCTTATGACATTTTTTACCTTCAGAAATTCTGTCTTGTGTATTTATTTTTTTCTGATTTTCACATAGTTTACTATTTTATTTACTAATTATTGAAAATTAAACATTCTATTCCTGGCAAAGGGGATTTACTATTAAAAATGAAAACCTGGAAGAAATGTGGGGTTTATTCCTCAAAAAATAGTTTGTTTCATAGTAGCAGCAGTAGTAGTAGTGGACTATTTCCTCATTTAGTAAAACAGCAGATGCTGGAAACACAGTTAATGTACATTTAAAGTTTGTATCACATTACTAGCATTGTTGGTATATTAGTCATTTATTTTTATGTAAGATTTAGCCCCTTCATCATCATTTGAAATAATCAACCTTTTATTTCAGGTTAATTAACATAAATAATTAACCTAAAGACTGTTTTAAAACACTTGATTTCAGCTAGATGGATATGATAATCAAAACCAAACAGATGTTTTTGGCAGATTATGTGAGGAGCGAGCTGTACAGGCACAGCCCTGTTCTGGAAAAGGGGGCGGGGAGCAGCAGCTCATTTGCATTTAAAGAGACATGCACAAAAACAGCGTGTTTCTGCTTCTACTCAAAGTAGGCATGTTAAAAATGATATAATAAATGTACAGTGGGGTATTTTGAACTGAAACGTCAGTCACATCTGTGGACACCTGTGACCTAGGTCTTGCATTACATTTTGTATTTCTGCAAACCTTTTAGCTGTAGACTGCAAACTGACTAAATTCAGATAAAAAAATCGATTTAAAAACTCAGATTCAAAAGCATTTCAGCGGATTCCTTTTTTCCATTCTTAAAAATAGTGTAAATTGTTGATAAACCAATTAAATGCAACAGTTAAACGCATTCAAATGCAAAAATGATTATATTTAAACAAACGTATAAATACGAGTTGCTGTGGAATAAAAGTATATCCCTGTTGTTTTGAGGCATTTGACCCACAGTCATATACGTTGTTGCTTAATAACTCCCTACTGACACCTATATGGATGCTATATCTTTGTGGGTTTGTGTGTGTTCAAGGTTTAACCCATTAATTATTCGCTCAGGTCCGTTCTCCTATAAACATTGTTTCACAATAGGGTCTTTTTGCCACCTTTCCTTATTGTTTCATTATGTCTTAAATTGGGTGTCTTTACTGCTGTGACTTGCCCGTACATGCATTCCTCAAGGAAACACCTAATTACAAGGCCTGATGATAATAAAGAGAAGAGTCCCATCAGAGGAATCACTTGACCAGTGTTTTAATGTCTGTGGTTGAATGAGGGTTTGACCGTACAGGCCGAGGTGCTGACAGTGTGCTGACATGAGCCTGCATGTGTACAGGTTCTCCTGACTCCTAAATCTAGTCAAGGTGACGCTCTCAAGTTACTCAGTTACCATCTGAAACGAGAGTGAGACAGTATAATGTCCAGCCTCAGCTGTTGTTCATTCTCCAACGAGTCATCTGACGGCTTTCTTTGGAGGGCAGATGCATCGTACACGATTACAGGAAATGTTAAGTGTATAAAACATAGGCCTTTTCTCTGTGTCTCTACAATTGTGTTTTGCCACGTAAAACCTGTGTAATGATTAACTGACCATTTCACTCATGCAGTTCATTTCTCAACCTAGTGTAGCGTGAGCTAATAGTTACCCAAGCACAAATGTGGTCAATGGAGTAAAACTAAACTTGAATTAAATTCTTGAGCATGCACGTCCTCTGATCCAATGAGCCTTAGCGCTTATGTAAGCCATACAAGTTTGAATCCTGCTTAGTATTTTCCAATTCCTGCTCCTCCCTAGTCTTCAGTTTCATTATGGTCAAAAAAAGAAGAATAAATTATGAATCAAGACTACTTTTAAAATTAAGGATGATGTGTTTGTAAAAGTATTGTACAAAGACCTGAATTGTTAAACTGCCACCGCACTAAAAGCTTATTAAAATCTGCGTTATAGTATTGCAAACTCCTGCAATTCTGACGCTATAAAGTATTGTGCGGACCCTAAAGCAATCAAATGCATTACAACCCCCCCAAATAAACATAAGTTCTTCACCTATGTTGACCTGACTGAAGTCATAACCGTTATGAAGTCCTTGCCAATCAGACACCGTTTCTCAACTAAGCTTCTACAGCATTAGACTGTGTTATTCAGTGAAACCGTGAGACGATTAGAACATGCCATTATGTTTGGGTGAAACTATTCCCACGAGAGCTCTGATGTAATTGGCTTTAGTCAGAATAACTTTCACCGCGCTGAAGGATTTACTGCAAACCACGTAAACAACAGAAAAATCGTGAGCTCTTACCTCCTTCAGAGAGCGTTAAAGGGGTTGTATGATGTTGCTAAAAAGATGATTGTGTGTATTTGGTGTAATGCAATGGGTTTGAGGTTTAAGGTGCAAAAAACACATTATTTTCCACATTCTGTACATTATTGTTTCTCCGCCTCCTGAAACGGATCGATTCGTACAAAGCTAATTATTCTTAAAATGTGAGGTGTGCTCTGATTGGCCAACTATCCAGTGCACTGTGATTGGCTGAATACCTCAAGCGTCTGATGGAAATGCTCCGCCCCTTATCATAACGTGATGCTGCGTCCCGGCGCCATGACACCAAAACAATAAAACACATTACAAAGGAGTAGAGACATAATTACTGATGATCATGATTTAGTTCTGTGTTTTTACACGTGGTGTTGCATCACGCCTCGTAAACATAACACCATGTCTGCATTCATAATCGGAGAAGCAACAAACAACAAGCACTACCCTTCACTGTTCAAAACTCAAGTTCGAATAGTAAGTAGTAGGGTTGGGTTGATAGCCAATAGACATCACAATGCTGAGCCGGAATCGCGATCCTCCGCTCAGCAACCAGCTAGCGAAAAACACACTTAATCTATGGCGCTAAATCTATGCCATTGATAAGCGAGTGCACCACTGATGCTGGCGAGCGCGGTAAATAATTTCCGTGAGAAGAAAACAAAGAAATGGGGCCCGCAAGCTCATTTCAAACACTCCTGCGCTCGATCCTCGTGGGGCGGGGCTTGGCCATCGTCCATCGTGATGTTTCACATTAGACATCGTACGATGCCAAATTGGTCGACATCGCCCAACCCTAGTAGGTAACCTAACCTAACTTACTAACGGCACACAGCGTCTTCAGAACATGGCGCCTGCAGCAACACTACAGACAGAATAATAGCTCCGCCTTCTTTCTTTGCGTAAACATTTGGGCGGTGTTTGAAAATAAACCCACTCTTTGACGTAGAAAAGTGGAGGTGTGTTTAAACGAGTCGTTTTTGGTGGTGTGGACAAGTCATAACTTTTATAAAGAATATCTCTTTGTTTTTTTTTTGTCTTTTTTGAGACTTTAGCCTTCTTCATGCACCAAGAGCTTGTAACACTCTATATGAATCGCATCATATGACCCCTTTAAGAAAGTTTTTAAGATAATTTATCACATGGTATATTTGGTACGTGTAGGGCTGGCCGATTTAATCATTGATTTATTCATCCGCATTTTGTCAGTAAAGCCGGTTCTTTGATTAGCAGTAAATCTCAAATCTCTTTACCGCTAATCAAAGCACCGGCTTTACTGACGAAGTGCGCATGAATAAATCGATTAAATCGCCCAGCCCTAGGTACATTACATGTTCGGGAATCTGATGTTTGTCTCTGTGTGTTGCAGGCACTCTTGTCATCATGTTTATTGTTCAGAAGAGATCTCCTCTGGCCCAGGACTCCCTGCACAGGATGACAGCCATTACACAACGCAGGAAACAGGGGCCGACGACAAGGTAACGAAAAACAATGACTCCACGCAATTACCAACTAAATGCCTCAATGACTCGCTAGCAGTTGAACTCTCCTCTTAGGTCAGTGAGCATGTGTCAGTGAGTTAAATCTGTATTGTGAAATGAGAATCACATACTAGGGGTGTGCGATATATATCATTATTGTATCTTTTTAACAATGTGCGATTTAAGATATATTATTTATGCTTTTGTAACTGCAGGATAAATGCATTCATGTTCTGCACTAAACAATATCGTTATCAATAATATCCATATTTTTTGTCAATATTGCACACCCTTATCATATACATTTGACCTTTACAGAAGAGAGCGTCTTTGGCTGTTATGTAGGTTTAAGTGGCTCCAGAAATTGTGCAATGGTTCCTCATTCAAAGTGCAGGCTGTTGTTGACACTGTCTTTCAGCAGGCTAATCTATAAAAAGACTTGAAGACAAGGGCCCCAACAAAGACCCTCCTCCTCTTGTGTAACCTATAGATATAAGGCTGTATACGGGTGTGGGTTTTTCAGGTTGTCCAATATTTCTTAGTGGCTGCCTGATTAATCCCACTTTAGCTTGTGTTAGCATGCTATCTTCTAAAGTTGCGGAAGCAATCGAATGTTCAGCTGAAGCGTGAGTCTGTGAACATACACTTTTTGCACCCCCCCTCAGGGAGTCACGAAAGTGTTTTTCCCCTGTGCTCCTGCCAAACTTGAACGATAGCTGTTTGCCCTTGAAAAACGTCTCTTTCACCCTCGTAGAAACAAAGCCAGTTCTGTCAACTGATCTGTTGTTAAAAGAATCACTCATCAGTCACAAACGGATTTTCTGCACAATGATCACGTTGCTCTCGATGATGTACATGTGACCAGACGCTGTCATGCTCCAAAAAGAACTAAATTGTTGTGTGAGAAACTGGTAACCTTTTTTACTCTGTTTTACGTTGTTTTTCTCTTTTAGGTTGAAGAGGAAAGGGCGACACACACTCAGTCATCGTACGACGTGGGTCTGGAGGCAGAGAGGGCTGCGCTAAAAGAGACACCATTGCACTCCCGAGACGCCCTGCATGAAGAAAAGCACAAACAGGTGCCAGTGCAATCCTTAAATCACGTATCTGTCTTTTATTACAACCTTAACCTTGGATGTGAAGTACACATTTGACATCTTGCATTTATTTCAGCTGACTTGCTTTTCTTTGACTTTAAAAGTCTTTGCATAAAGCCTTTGGTTCATTACGAACAACATCATAGAGTAACCAGCGCCTGTATGCTTTTTGTTTAAAAAGTAGCAAAATGCTAAAAATGCGTGTTTATACAAATATTAACATGTACCTTTTAACCATGTACTCAGTCAAACATGATTATTCAAAAGCCAAATTCAATAAAACATGTAAATTCTGTCATTAATAGCTTACCTATTATGTGTGTTTTTGTCATTGTAGACTGTGAATTTGGAAGAAGTGTTGGAGGAGCCACAGATTCAGCTTGAGTCTGCTCTCCCTGAGCTACATCAACAGCAGCAGCAGCAGCAGGAGCAACCAGAAGCCCAGAGCACCCAACAGTCAGACCAACAGCAGTCAGCTCAACCACCAACACTTACACAGCCCCAAACAGCACCGCCACTCTCCCAGCCCCAGCCAGACCCTGAAACTCCACAGGCCACTGCCACAGAGGACCAGACTGCTTTAACCCCCCCACAGACTGACCCACACGGAGAAGACCCGTCTGCACCTCCTGCTGAACTCCAGAAGAGCCCAGAGTCAGCCTCACCTACCTCAGTCACCTCCTCCGAAAGCTCCTCCAGGTGAGTACAGACGTTTGGGAGAGACGTAATGGGAACTTTAAGTGTTTGTCTCATCATTCCTTTTGTTTCAGTTTTTCATTTATTTATCGAGTGATTTCTGTTATCCATTTCTGCATCCAAACTTTAAAACCGAAACATCCATCACTTCACGGACTTCACGTGGCACCTACTTTGGACGTTTTTCGGCTGCAATCACACTTTCTTTGGTAGTCCGCTGTGACCCGGACTTGGAGCCTTTGTGAATCTCCAATTTCAACAAGGACCAAAAAAGACAATATCACTCATCACATTTAAAATATAATAGACCAATACTTCGAGAACCTTCTAACAGAACCCTGGACAGATGTTCAGTCCATACGTGGAGCCAGATTACTTTCTCTCTCTTACCTTTTCTATCCCCCTCCCCTTCTCCATTAGTATTCCTCTCCCATTCCTCTCTATTTTCCTTTCTCTTGGTGTAAACCCCATTTGATTTCTTTCCTTCAGTGGAGTAGACGTTCCGCGTCCTGATGCCCCTGTAGAGAACTCTAGTGCCAGTCAGTGTGAGGTGGGCTCTGTGCCCCCCTTCAGCCAGTCCCTTGGCACCACTCTTACCAGGTGAGTACCGAGCAACAGGTAAACCGCAGGGTACATGGTAACATTACGGTAACCCCAGTACTCGCGTTGCATCAGGTGACTTGGAAATGGTTAACCAAGTAACGGAGCTGCTTCAGGCACATCACGCCACAACTTCTTGCTATTTTTTTTTTTTTCATTTCTCGTTTCATCATTTTCATTTTTGGCAATTTGATTTGCCACTTAATTTTTTTTTCCCCAACGCCATAATGCATCATTTTAATTTGCTTGTCACTTGCATTACTTTTAGTTTTTGTGTGTGTCGCAATATATACTAAGGCCACTTTCTTTCCCCACCTTCTCTCTCCTGTGCTTTCTTGCTCTTTATAGTATTCTGGAGGAAGATGCAGAGAAGCAAGCAGAGAACCAGTCTGACACATTGGGAGAACAGAGTCCAGAGACCAGTGCTGACCCAACTGCCACTCTGCTCACGAATGAGCTGGACCTCACAGAGCTGGGGCAGACAGCCAATATCCCTCCACCTACAAAAAGACCACAGGTACACACACGATATTTGTACACACAGTTAATTCTTAAAATGAGAAAAAAACAAATACCCACTAATAACCCATTTCACATGGTAAAATTACTTAAATGTATAATATATATATATATATATATTATACATTTTACTATTTTTACTATATTAATGATTTTTTTTTTAAACAATTTATTTGGGAATTATTGTCAAATAAGTATTTGATCACTTGATTATCAGCCAGATTTCTGACCCTCAAAGAGCTGTTATTTTGCTTTTAAACAGTCCAGCTACACTCTGCTCATGATTCTACATTAGTAGCACCTGTTTAAGGTCGTTAGCTGTCATAAAGACACCTGTGCACTCCACAATCAGCTAAAGTCTAAGTAGCAGCATGAGCAAAACCAAAGAGATGTCGAAAGACACAAGAGACAAATTTGTAGACCTTCACAAAGCTGGAAAGGGCAATGGGGCAATTGCCAAGCAGCTTGGTGAAAAAAGAACAACTGTTGGAGCAATTGTCTAAAAAAATAGAAGACTCTAATGATGACTGTCAATGTCCCTCGGACTGGGGCCCCACAGAAGATCTCTCCTCGTGGGGTATCAGTGATGCTAAGAATGGTGAAGAATCAGCCCAGAACTACACGAGAGGAGCTAGTCAATGCCGTGAAGAGCGCTGGGACCATCGTTACCAAAGCTACTATCAGTAATACACTAAGACGTCATGGGTCAAAATGCTTGGATCACATGGAAAGGTTCCCCTGCTTAAGTCAGCCCATGTCCAGACCCGTCTGCAGTTTGCCAGGGACCATCTGGATGATCCAGAGGAGTTATGGGAGAAAGTCCTTTGGTCAGATGAGATGTAACTTCTTTTATTAATGCCTGACAAATATGGCTAGTTTTTCACAATTTTGATGACAATTTGATGTTTTTCTAAGGTTGAGGGTAATATATTCCATCACCGTTTGGAAAAAATGAGGTTTAGTGTGATAGCAAGTCAGCCACGTAATATTTAAATTTAATATTCTTTGTTTAAGAGTTTCAAAATGCTACTGAGATTTCAATTCAAATTAGAACTATATATATATATATATATATATAGATTAGTTTGCATGAGATTTAGATCAGGAAAAGGCTCTTCCTGTGCTCTCCTGCTTGCATGATAATAATAAAAACATAACTGTATTCAGCAGAGGGCAGTGTTAACCTGCGCTTTCATTCATACATTTCATTTGAATCATAGTTTCTCATCCACATACAGCATGCATCTGTTGTAAAATGAGCTCTGTTAGACACACAAGTGTGAAATGAAAAAGAATTTACTAGATTTTCACAGCACCACAAAAACATTTCCTTATTAAAATTACAGGTGCAAAAAAAAAAAAAGGATTTTGTGCCACTGACCACTTACATATGAAAAACAGGACTTGGAACATTAGCATATAAATAGTGACAATTTCTTCGTTCCTCCTCCAAGTAGATTAATCAATGTCATTCACGGCATAAAAAAAACAGTCTCTGATTACTGTGGTCGCGATTCAGAGTTCTTAAACCTATTTGTTGAGTTGATGTGCACAAGGAAAGCATTTAATGGAAAAGCTTTCAAGTTGATTTTCAAGCAGGAGGTTAATTGGACTGGGTTTTTAGAGGAAAGATGAAATCAACATGCACCCGAAACGCAGCTGAAGAGGCTTTCAGAGAGCAACACGGCCATGATTACACATTTTGATCACCAAATCAGAAAGAAACACAGAAATATACAAGTATCCATTCTTCTCATTGGGCAAATTGCCCTTGATAGCCTTCTTGGAGAGTGTTGAAGCAATAATGCTGAAATAACCAGCACTGCTATCCATGTTTCTCACTACGATTTGAATCATAGGCTACAATAGAGCACAGCGTGCTATGACTTTGGGAAATCATGAGACTGTTCATATGTTATGGTTACATTTACAATATAAGATGCATTGGAGCTTTTCTAACCAATGTTTGCATGCTTAATAAAAACAGTAGACGTACTATTATTATTTAATGATTATTTAAAATTAATTTAATAATAATAACTATATTGGCTATGTATGTGTATATATAGTGTATATATGTATATACACATACACACACTCATATATATATGTATATATACACTGCCCTCCAAAAGTTTGGAAACACCCCTGGCAAAGTGTGGTTTTAGAGGATATCAGCATAAATCCTTTTCATTTTTTGGTGCAAATACTGTGCATTAAAGTAACTTGGCATTATCATTGAAGACCAGCAATAATAATATTCATTTTGATCCCATAATAATATACATGTCGAAGTTGAGCTACTATGGGAGGAAGAGGACCGTGATGTCCGTAAGAAGTGTCCAACCAGTGTGAATCATCTTTGGGCAATCCTTCAGGAGGCTTGGAGTAACATATCAAGTCAATGTTTGAATAAACCGACAGCTCGGATGCCCAGATTATGCAGAGCTGAAATATGGTGAATATTTTGATGAATCGAGAATTTGAAGTATTTTCTATGTATAAACTGTTTATGTAATGCAATATGTTTTCGTAGTTTGCGTCGTTCCTCATCAGTGCAAAATTAGCACAAATTAAAAAGGATTCATGCCGATATTGTCCAAACCCCACTTTCCTGAGCCGTTTTGGAGGTCAGTGTGTGTGTGTGTATATAAATGTATATAATACTCAAATTTGAATGACTTTTTGGTCATTAGACTTTTGGTAAGCCACTCAGAATAACAAATGTAAATTTAATTTCTCTTCTTTGGTTTAGCATTCAAAGTTATTGTCTTGTCTATGTCAGCAAAAATGCATATTATTTGTTTGACAAAGACCTGCAAGTCTTTATATAGCTTTTTCTCAAGCATGCAAGTTCATTTAGTGAAGCAGAAGTACTTTTATTATTCCTTTTTTTTTTTTTTTCAGTTAGTTTTATTTAGTTTTGTTCTGTGTATTATTTATTTTGTTTTGTGTTTTATTTATTTCTTTGTTTTGTTTTTGTGATTCGTGTTTTTGGGCTTTGTTTGGTTAGCTCAACAGCCTGTTCACCGCTAGCTGTTGTTAGCTTCTAACGAACCTCTAAAAAACAAATACATGTCAGGATGTTAAGCTAGGGGTGAACTATTCCTTTAACATTGTTTTCAAAAGGTTGTTTTAAAACTAATTCTTAAGAACACACAGAACAAAAATCATATTTTCAGGCACAAACGCTTGCCAAACCTATTTAACAAGGGAATGCAAAAGTAAAACAGAAAGCAGATTCAAAGCTTTGTCCAGCCTAATTAAGTGAGATAAGAATAAACCAAACCCAGCGGACATGTGGTCTCAGAGGACTACAGAGGAAAATGTCTTATTAAATAAATAAAACGGCAAATAATTAAATTTATGCCACTCTTTGATTCCAGCATAACGACTCTGATACATGGACAAGTGTATGTCATTAATGGAGGTCTGTACTTGATGGCCACAATGAAAAATGGCTGTTATTAGACTGAAGAAGGGGAAAAAAAACTAGCCCACGTTTACCAAGAGGAGGGAGGAAGAAAGAAAAAAAGAATATACATTTTAAATTTGAATATTTAAGAGCTGCATAGGAGCATTAAACACCTTTCAAAGATCATGAGCAAATAACTTTCCTCTCGTAATCAAATCAATGATCTTGAAAATGTGTTTCTGTTAACAACTGTAACAAAGGCACAGAGTTCTACGCACACTGGAAAAGGCATCTAACCGTGCAGAAAACCCATTTATCTGTGCTTTGGTGAGCAGCTAGAAGGAGAGCTAAACGCCTTGTGCTTCTCAGAACAAAGGATGAGTGGGATCGGATGGCTTCTGAAGCTGAGGGTGAAATAGGGAGATACAGATGGCCCAGACACAAAAGTTGTGATGTCTGTGACAGACACTCCTTCACGGAGAGTCTATTATGACATTTTAGCTCCGGCGCTCCTCACACGTTTGACTGATGGATGCAGAGACCACAGCATTTAACAGATTGCCGAGCCATCTGCCATAGAGAAGCGACACGCTCGCGACGTACGCGCAACACTTCCTGTAGCGATCAGCTGTGTGTGTGAGAGAGGCACAAACAAAAACCGCTGGAAGCTACGGCAATAAAAAAAAAAAAAAAAAAAAAGTCAATCAGGGTTGTAGAGACCGGATTTTCATGTTGCGGGTTTGGAATATATTTACGATAAAGGATACAAATTAGTTTGTGCGTAATCTCTAAAGCACATGGACTACAATGCATTGTTCGTCTGGGACTTTCAAAACATAATGTGTTTGCATTGATGTGCAAATTATATTTTCATATCTCTACTTCCTCTTGGCCTGTTCTGCATTAATATTAACCAGCGTAAACAATAACATGGCATATTTAAAAGCAAGCAAACACGGCATTTCACTCTTTAAAAAGAAGAAGAAGAAAAACAGAAGATGGGGTTAACTAGAGAAAGTAGTTGCCTTTTAGGGTTGTAAACAAGCCGGTGGTAAATGAAACCGAGCTCTCCTTGTTTTAGTGAGCGGCGACAGATCCGAGAGCCTCTTCAATAGTGTTTACAATCACAGTGGAAAGTTGGTTTACCGTCAGAGTTGTTGTCTGCAAGTGACGCTGCTCTGAAAGGAACCACCACCAACACCACATGAAGCAACAAGATGTCTGCTTGTCAGGGACCAACTGAAATTTCCACTGCGCTGCTTGTGACACACACTCTCCAGGATTTCTCCTCTTTTTGAGGCCTTTTTACTCGTTTTCGGTTCTCGTTTCAACAGCAAAACATGTCAGTTTCTTTCTGAAGCACGATGTGCGTGAGGATCTGCTTCAGATCTCGTGAGTTTTAACCCAGAAAACACAAACTCTGCTTCTCAAAGCCATTTATTACATAAAGCACACCAGGTTGTGTAGTACATTCTTGTGTCCGTTAATAAAATAATATTTACAGAAACAAAAAAATCTATGCTTGAAAACCAGAAATTATCCTACACACACAAAAGACAGTTTCTTAACACACTGAAAATTATAACATACAATTGATATGCAAACATCAGCTCCAGTAGGCCGACATTTCTGGTTTATTTTAATGACATTAAATTTCCCCTTCAATGGGATCAATACCAATAATGAGTATGTACACATCAATACGCTGTATGTTTAAAATGTTATGAGTGTAGATGACATCAGTGAATAAATGGAATATTTGTACTGTAATAAATACAAATAATTAAATGTACAATTTTATGTATTAAAGTTAATTGTCAAGATTTAAAAAGCAAGTAATCTAACTGTATGAGAAAGGCAGGATGTCCCATTTTGGTGTCTGCACCAAATTTTATTTACAAGAGTGATTTTCTATACACAAAAAGCAAATTAAACAGGAAAAGTATCAACTGTTTTGTGAAAAAAATATAAATATGTTAGAAATAATGTTCCATCTTCATTCAGTGTAAAAAAAAATTATGTATGCAAAATGAAAGCGTACGTAATCTGACTTGTATTTAGAATGTATTAAAAAATGGTCTTGCTAAATTATAGTTTAATAAAATGGGTATTTTAGTAGGTGTCTTGTGTAAATCATGGTTTGTTTTTTTTTGCAAATAAGAAAAAAAGTTTAAACGGTACACATTCTAATGTACAGGAAAAATGGTTAAATTATGCTAAAAACCCTTTCAACCCACAATCAGTTTTTAAAAAAAAAAAAAATCCCTTATACATTCACAAATATTAAATCCTAAATGTTACCTTTAATAAAATGTATATTACTTGGAAGGTACCCATAAATCATGGTATTTCTAAATAGCAAGCGGTAATGGAAGATCAAGTAAACATCAGAAATAGCTCTCACCATAATAACATTTATAATATCAAACAATGACAGCTTAAACAGACACCAATAATGGCAACATAAAAAAAAAAAATAAAAAAAAAGTTGCAAATTACAGTAATGAGCTTGACATGTAATGTACAGTGTAATGCCATTGAAATACAGTATGGCCTACCGGTACAGTAAAACCTTGGCAAGTATTATGGTAGCAGCTGAAACGAGCAGAGAAATAAGCCACACTTGTAGGTTTGTATTAAAATAAATATAGAAATCATTCATGTAATGTGCCTATAAAGACAAAAGTAAATTGCAAGTATATTGCAACAACGATCCAAATTACAGTTATACACAAATCAGTGGGCAGCCCTATGTTGAGCATTACAGGTGAATGCTGGGAAGGATAATGTTTTATTGACAAGATCTCAGCTTCAGCAGAATAACAGATAAGAAGCACTGGGATGAGAACATTTCCACTGCTTACAGTGTATACCTCAGGAGCATCACATTGTACAATGTCCACATTTTCTTTTTTTTTTCTTTTTTTTTTGACAGCAGAGAGAAACACACCTCACCTTTAACGCCTTTGACAGAGCCACTTCCTGTTCACACGCCTTTGCTGCTTGCACACATTCCACCCGAGCTGAAAACCGTTTTGGTGCGCCGTTAACTCGCTCGTGTGATCAGGTCACAGCAGGTCCTGCTCCACCCAGATCGTCTTCTTCTGCTCCTCAAAAATCTTGTCCTTGATGATCCTAACGAGATCCTCCACCCCACCCCAAGAGTCAGGCTCCACACCCGCGTACAGGCATGGCAGCATCTCCAGCTCCTTCTCCTTGGACCGACACATCTTCAAGAACTCCTCCTCAGAGTCCACCTTCAGAGGAAGCCTCCTGCTCGAAGAAATCACTAAATGATCATCTGACCTCGAATAATGAAACTAAACCTCCTCAAACTGAAACTAAATAATGCATGTGACACTCATATAAGAGTCTTTGCAATACGAAGACATCGAAAGAGTTCTTGCCTCAGTTTTTTTATGTTCTTTTCGCAGATTTTGATGAAGATCACGATGGGGTAGATCTCTCTCCTCAACAAGTCTTTCACACAGCTCAGATCAGCTTCCAGAAGACAGTGCTTATTCTAGAAAACAAGAGTTTGATTTATTAAATACACTTTTTAAACATTCTTGTATTAACACGTTCAAAAAGCAAGAGTTATTGAGGGATCTAAGCAATATTGTAAATGTTTACATTGTAATATAAAGCAAACAAGAAAATTGAGAACTGAAGAGAGAATCGAGAACTCGTCCAAAGCGAGGTATCGGTTCTCATTTTTGTCCTGTTTTTGGCACACCTCAAACAAGTGAGATTTGCAGTGGAAAATTAGACTCATCTCCTGACACATTAGCAAGTGAAAAACAATATGCAGCCTCTCATCTAACCACTTGATAAACCCCCAACAAGCAGATTGCATCTGCAGCCATCAGGAGCATCTGGTCTTTCTCCTATTTACCTGATCCAAGACTGAAAACCAAAGAGCCGGTGGTGGATTTCCGTGTTAACAAACACCCTTCACTACCACTACTGAACATCCATGGAAAGATATTAAGAGAGTGGATACTTACAGTGTGTATAGAAAGTATTCAGACGCCCTTAAATGTTTTTAGCAAATGGATGCAATATAGCAAAGAGTGAAACATTTAAGTACATTATTTTCCTCATTAATGTACACACAGCACCCCATAGACAGAAAAACACAGAATTGTTGACATTTTTGCAGATTTATTAAAAGAGAAAAACTGAAATATCACATGGCCCTAAGTATTCAGACCCTTCGCTGTGACACTCATATATTTAACTCAGGTGCTGTCCATTTCTTCTGATCATCCTTGAGATGGTTCTACACCTTCATT
>JAUMHP010000076.1:5846382-5866296 GCA_032361065.1 Enteromius trimaculatus
AACGACACACAGCGTCTCCAGAACATGGCGCCCGCAGCAACACTACAAACACAATAATAGCTCCGCCTTCTTTCTTTGTGTAAACACTTGTGTTATGAAAGCATGGCCCCACTGTGTGATGTAGAAAGGAAAATTTGAAATTGCATCATATGACTCTTATAAACACACAAGCATGATGTCACTGATCTGTGCTCTGACATAAGTGTGTATGCAACTGTAATGTCATGAAACATGAGCACTTTAAAAAGGATCACACACACGATTGCTCTTTCACCTGTGATATTAATAACAAGGAATTATATGAACAAAGTGTGTTTTTTAAGGGGACTGAATAAGAGGCAGAGAAAGGGGGCACAGTTAAGACATATGAGGAAAGCCGTGCCCTTCCCTCAGGCCTGAGAGTCTCATGACTGTATTGTTCAGTTCAGATCTGTTCGTAATGTAAGGCGCTGAATACACATTCATAACCTTTTATAGATTTGCATATAATGTTGGTATATCTAAGGTTGCTTGGGTGGAAACTCATTGAGGAGAGCTAACTTTTATTTTGACATTTGCTAAGAGTTAAGCACACTGTGTGATTTTTAGATTCTGATTTGAGTTCTCAGATGATAATATAATCACCTGTAGCATATGTCAGGGTAGCCATTGATTTATTTGAGGAGTCCCACAATACTTTGCCGTTACCGAGCTGCCTTAAACCTGTTCTGCCATGCTCTGCTTGACTTTGGTGACGTTTATTATTTCAGTGTTTTTGTTTACTTGTTTTCCTCTGCTGTGTTTCCCACTTTGTGCTCCTAATTACAGCCTCAGCTGGCTTTCTGCTGCTCAAGTCACGGAAACAGAGCAAACAGGAACGGTTCAAAAAGCTTGACTTGCTACAGCACGAATCGAGTCTTTTATACTGATCTTCCTCTCTGTTTTTCTTTGTTTCCGCTTTCTCCTGTCTTCTCCTCCTGCATCAGATGTTCATCAAATACATAAAGGTTAGCGCTCATCTCTCAGATCTTGTCAGTGCTGCTTTGGGCTCACATACTGTAAAGCACTTTCTTGAAAATACAAATACACATATTTTCTCACACTAACACGGGGAACATCATGCTTTGCAAATGCTTCAGCACTTCTTGGTAACGTTTGTTTGATGTTATTGGGACATCACTAAACTGGACATGGTTAAATATTGTAAGAAGGTGAAATGAGGGTTTTGTTATATGATCTTGTTTGAGTGTGTTCATATTTAATTTTTCTTTTGTAGGTTGAGCTACTCTCCCACTTCGGCTCTGAACACTTCTGTCCTCTCAGCCTGATCAGGTGTGTTTAATTAATGTCAATCCCATGACGTATAACATGACTGAAATCTATGTTGCAGAAGTATTAATGCACATGTTGTCAAAAGACACTTCGGTACTAAAAAAATGAAAACATCACTGTACCAGTGTTTTTATTCAGTACCAGTGGTACAGAATACCCAGCCAGCCTGGTTCTTGACGCGTACGCCCTCATGATTTCCGTGATGCAGAAAACGCAGGCGAAATCACGATATCCAGGTTAACGGAACTAGAGTTAGCCTAGAGTTTGCTATATGGACTAGTATCTGTAAATATTAAGCCGCTCACGTCAATTAAAATATGAATCCTGTATGTTCTGTGTGTCTCTGTATTAATGAATGATTGAAAGAATGACAGACGCGAAACGAGGACATACATACACATCTACAGAACTGCTCTGAGAGTCACTTCACGTCTTATCACATAGAAATGTAAAGGTATTCGCAGCAACCCGTCAAAATAAAAGTTTGTTTCGACATTTTGCCGGAAGTATTACTATTATTTAGGATAATCTATGTGATAGGCTACTACCACTCACATTACTGTTAAAAACATTAAAACCAGTTCATTTTTTAAGAAATAATCACACAATATTTCTTTTTAATTAAAAATAAAATGTTTCAATTTCATTAATTAAAAGACAAATTAAATTTGGGTGAAACTTGTTTTACTGTTTTTCATACTTTTTATTACTTGTGGAAAACCTGATATGCATTTTTTTTAAAAGTATGGGATTGATTTTTGTACATTTTTATTAATTTTTTTAATTAGCATGCTTTTGTGTTTTGCTTTGGTACTGAAATTGGTTATTTGGTAAATTGGTAAATTGCTTACTCATCGTTAGCTCTAATACTCTCTAATACTTAAAAAAAAAAAAAAATAAATAAATAATGGTTAAAAGAGTAATATTGTGATTTTTTTATTTTAAATATATTTGAACATATAATTTATTATTGAGATGGTAAAGTAACTTTTCTCTGATAGTCCACTGTAGACATTATACTAACAGTAAGTAACTTGTAAGAGTAGAGTATTAGTAGACTGTCAGTAATATCTAACACATTATTTTGATAAACTTCACAAATATGTCAACTTATTCTTCTAACCTTAGACGCGTCATAGTTAATGATAATTAGTTGACCTGTAGTTACAAAGTGTTTTATAGTTAGTAGAAGTGTAACTCTGAATTTTATCAGCAGTGGTTTCTCCAGTCGTCAGTGTCACATGATTCTTCATTATAATATGCTGCTTAAGAAGAATTTTGATATTATCGGTGTTGAAAATGTTTGTGTAAACCATGATGTGTTTTATATTTAGTGTGTTTCAATATTTCCTCAGTTTATTGTGGAAAATAACCTTTGAATGGTAGTTTATGTACAACTGGCATTTGAATACTTGCTTGAGATGTGTTTCTGGTCTGATGCGTTGTTTGGTATGCATCATAATATGAAGTATTTTTTCCTTCAACTCGTAAAATATAAAAAAAACACAAAAAAGAGATGCAAGAAATGTTTTTATGACCTTTCAGAGAGTGACTGCATTTCTTTAACTAAAGCATTACGCTGTAATGAGTTCACACGCCTGTTCTTGCATTGCCCTTCTTCATTCATTGACTATGAAAAAGGACACACGGCTTTATAAAAGTTTCAAAAGGCAAAGTTCTGGAATCGAGCGGATCTGTATCCTGCCTCAGGCTCCTCTCAGGCCCGTTTGCATTGGCAGGAGATTTAATCTTGGTCGGAGGCCCTTAAAGGGGCTGGCCTGGCTGCACTCTATGAGAGACATACTGTAGCACTGTAAGGAAATTACTGTATATACTGTGAGAGGCAAACAAAACCCTACAGATGACAAATAAAAATCCTTACCACACGTTCTGACCTTAACAGATGCACATTGAGAATCACAAGAAGCTACTTTCTGGTCATTGTGTTGTTTTACATGTCACATGGAACTTTAATTGTATTATAAGGCATTATGTGGCAACCCTCGTGAATGCGTGCAAATCTGCAGAGTAACATTTATTCCAAACTCCTCCTTTCCTCTGATCTCCGAGACTGCTGATGTCAGTGCATATCTCTTGTTTTTTTTTCTTTCGCTGCTGCTGTTTCCTCCTCCGTACGTGGCCTTTGAGGATTGAACAGAGGCTATAAAACGTGTTTTTAAAGACCCCCACTAACCAGGGCAAAGGGCAGAGTGATTATACTTGTTTTGTGGAAGGCAGAGATAAGTTATGCTGACGATCAAAGTGGGCTTTGTTAATATTTCTCATTCTATAGCTTGACCGTCTCCTATCTTTACAGGTTTGTTCTTTACGATAATACAGGAACACACCGTTGTTTTTATAATAGAGTTAGGAAAAATGTAGAGAGAGGCTATCTAATTTTGTGTTTCTCATTTGCATCATGTGTATCTCAGGGTGTTTGGTACCAGTATGGTGGAGGAGTATGATGAGATCGCCGACTCTCAGTACACGTCAGAGAGAGCCGAGTATCTGGATGAAGACTATGGTGAGAGCATCTGTCTAAATGATTGATTTAAAGGAACAGTTCACCCAAAAATGAAAATCTTGTTGTCATATACGCACCAAATCTGTATGAATTTCTTTGCTCTGCCGAACACAAAGGAAATTTAGGCACAGGACTGTATTTGTTTGGCAGTTGTTGTATGTGTCCATTGGCTAATGCTGTTGTTTTAATTCCAGATGTCTTTTTTCCAGATTACCCACCCGGCTACCTGCCCTCAGAAGACAAGACATCGAAGAATCTTCTGGGCTCTGCCACAAGTACGTGCTGTTCCTACATATTCTGCTTTGCGCATTTGATTTCATGAATATTTATCTGTAGACGCCCGCAGGTAATCATTTCAATCCACTGGTTAAAAGCTAAACTATGAAGAGAAGAGGATAACAACATTGAGATGACACCTGTTGAGATTCACTGTGCTCTCGGCAATCCCTGTTGATCACATTCCAGTTCACTCAAAGCTACGTTGGCAAAACATGTACTAACTGTAGAGTTCCAGGAAGTGCTTTGCCCTCTGCCTCAGTTTTAAAATGTCCATTATAAAGGTTGCGAGATCAAAACTTACTCTTCGCACACATTCTGCCAATGATGAATGTACATTGAATAGGTCAATAGTTCATCTGTGTTACAATTACAAATTGTTTCCATGAAATGAAATAAAGCTATAATAAAATACACATTTTATTTCAGTTAGTTGCCAATATTTTAAGTTGAAGTACTTTTATTTAAAATGATAAAAACTGAAATAAAGTTGTGGCTAAATAGACATACATAAATCTAATACATATGACACAAGAGCACAAAAACTTATATGAAAATGTTTTAATTAAAAGCTATTCAGTATACTGTATATAAATTATGCTAAAATACCATTTCAACACATGCAATTAAATGTTTAACGCTCTTAATCATCACCAAAGCTCATTACGTGGAACAGAAAACAATAAAATATGTTAGGTATTGTATTTTTTTTAATTATGGAGAATTTGAGGTTAATATTGAGGCTAAATTTGCTTTAGTTGCCAGTAGAATGCTAATTAATGGCAGTATTCATATCAGGATTTAATGATAATAATAAGACGCACACAAAAAAAATCATAATTTTTGACCAATGATCATTATATTTTAAGAGCGTTGTGTTTGTGTGTTGGCGCATAGGGACATTTACCACTCTTCCATGCATATAGATGTTAGATTTGTAATTTTCCTCCGGCTTCCTTTAGACGCCATCCTGAACATGGTAAACAACATCGCAGCAAACGTGCTAGGAGGGAAACCGGAACTAGAGGATGGAGCTGAAATGGAAGGTACGGACCTGATCTTAAAACAGCCCTGTCCTGACTCTTTACTAAGATATGACTGCACTTATGTGCTCCTCTTTGCTTGGCAGCTGTTTGTGACTAGCGAGGGCTGTCACCATGCCAACAGTGCTGGAACTGTGAGGCCTGGCAGTGAAAGCACGTCTTTGATGGGTTCTGTAGCTGCGCTTGCCAGCATCAGACTCTCCCAGGGTGTGTGTGTGTGTGTGTGTGTGTGTGTGCGTGTGCAGGCCCAGAGAGAGCTGCTACAAAATGCTGTTTAAACACGCATGTGGCTTTCCTAAAAGCAGAAGGGAAGTTTAAAAACCCCCTGCTTCTCTGTATCGTGACCATAAACAGTCTGATTTGCAGGCTAAAAGAGAAAAGACTGTTTAACGAGATATTTTTACCGTGGCCCTTGAGTCGAGTGGATAGCTGAAAGTTTATTAAGTTTGGAAAAGGAAAGCACGCTATGGGCAGTTCTGTTAGATTGCGGCTGACCAATATGACTTCTTTTTTAATGGCTGATACCTATATCTAGACAAAAATGGTAATTGATAGCTAATTACATACTACAGTTTATTTAAATAAAGTAACTGAATCACCTGATCAAATTCATACCAATCATTTTAATGAACGATTCTTTCTACTGTGAGTGAACATACTGGCGTTTTTTATGCTAATCTGTGTAATCATTATATTTTAAGTTCCCCTGAAGTCAAAATTAAAGTTAGTGTCAATATGTTAGTCTTAAGGTTATCTGTAAGCCAGTGTGTGTGCGCGAGTCGGCATATATCAAACACTCCACAGCCTCAGCATGATTATGATCACTATTTTATTTAGTGAGAGTTTCATCTTGAGTCTAAGGGTGATTTATTAGACTGTGGCTGTCAAATGTGTCTTTACCGAGCTCAGCGGCTTTGGTCAGAGCAGATATAAACAAAACACCTTTGACTATTTAAAAAAGGGGGCGTTACCACATAGAATAACGCTGGTGTTTCAGGCCACTTCAGGGGACCTTTAATAGCATTTAATAGCTAGGTGCGTGAACATTGTCCCCTATTTAACATGAACTGAAACAGACTAATAAGTTTACGAAGTGTCCTTCTAATCTTTTAGGTGATTTCTACTCCCCTCATGGCTTATAATTTTACAAACTCGCATATTAGAGAGTAACTTTCCATTTTTGATGCACATTTTTTTAGATAATGTAATCTTCACTGTCACAAAGACAGTGTGGCAGAAAATGCCATTGTGCCACAATGACTGATATTCCAAAGCTGTTATTTAATGTCCTTGTTAGTCTGGATAGATTTAAACCATTCCTAGAATTCCATCATTTCAGGCCCTTGAGATCATCACCTGTTGCTAGTTAAGAGCACATTTGTGTTTGTGTGTTTAATCTTGGGAACAATAGCGCTCTTTGTGTTGAGGAACGGAAACCAACGCTCATATTCTCCAAAAAATGGTTCTTTCTCTCATCTTGCTCAGGAAACGTTTCCTCTGGGACAGAAAACGTCACCCAGGCGTCGACAGAAACCACACTTACGCCAGAACCTACTGAACAGCCCTCTACGTGAGTCTCATTCACACACACCCTACTCCTCCAGCATATTAAAACCCCAAATGCTTGCTCAATACTGAGCCCCGAGCTAGTCAGCGTATTCCAGCGCAGACTGGTTTAAACTGTTTGCTCACATACCAAATCAACCACTGAATCCTTTCTCAGAGCCGGTACGAGCTTATAAAACCTTAATTTACTGTAGCTGCTGCATAACCAGGCTCCGAGTCTGACTCGATCTGCTGAATTATGTAGAGCGCATTTATAATAGAAATACTCTTGTTGGTAGCTAAAGATTAGACAGGAACTAGTCTTTTAGCCATTAGGTTTTATCTAGTCCGTATTTTATTCCAGCTTTAATGGAGTTTTGGTTTAAAATGTCTTGTCTTTTGCCCACTCTCATTGATATTCTTTGTCGTTTTCAAACAATGTCGTATTTGGAAATTGAGCTTATTAATTGAGCCATTACATTATTTTTCATCTTTCAGTGAACTGTATCTTAAAAAAAAAAAAGCAAGTTGTGACAGGCATTTCAGCTCACAGTGTGGTCGTGCTCAAAATAAAATGGCAAACATTGGTTGAAAAAGAAGTTTAAAATGTAACATTCTTGGTCTTAATATCTCCAGGCTGGATGTCCTTGAGCTGGATCCCACTCTAGTGAAGGAGGACTTAGAGGTTCCTGTTCCCGATGCTCCCTCAGAACCTCCTCCTGAGGAGAGCCGTATCGTCATCCTCATCGAGGAGGAGGAAGAGGCCACCCAGCCAACGGTGACCCTGCTGGAGGAAGAGCGAGAGGAGGAGAAAAGACTAGAGGAGATGTGGCAGCGGGAGAGCACCACACACTGCGGCCACCTCTCCACTTTGTCCTGTTTGGCGTCTTTGCACGAACACTTCTACTGCTACTGTTCTGCAGCGCTAGCACTACAGCGCCAGCGTAGAGACCGCCGCCACAAAGCACAGCACACACACACCGATGCAGACACTCAAAGCGCCCCTCAGCAGTCCCTCCCCGACACCACCCCGACCCAAGAGCCCCCTGCGCCCTCTGAGAAGCTTCCCGAAACAGAGCGGCCCTCTCAGGCACAAGCCGAGAGGATTTCCCCCACAGAAACGGTGGCTTCGCCGCCTCAGTCCTCCAGCAGGGAGTCTGCTGTCACAGAGCAGGAGCTCCCACCTGAGACCATTCTGTTGGAGCCCAGCCGTACCTCCACCCTTCCCCCACACAGCTTCTCCGACACCCCCACCCAAAACATCCCAGAGTCCCCACCCACGGGAGAGCCCGTGGACCAGCGTCCGCAGTGCCTGGTAGACATCCCAGAAACCCGTACGGCTGCCAGCAGCCTCCTCTCTCCCAGTGCCGTCTCCTCTCTCCCAGTGCTCTCCTCCACCACCACCACTGAACCCCACAGCCCAGAGACAGACCCTCCCAAACTGGAGCTCCCTGTCGCCACTAAAGAGCAGACGGTTCAGCCGTTGCCCACCCACACTCGCCCCGCCGATATCCCACCTCCTACTGAACTACCCGTTAT
Source organism: Enteromius trimaculatus (assembly GCA_032361065.1). NCBI lineage: Eukaryota > Metazoa > Chordata > Actinopteri > Cypriniformes > Cyprinidae > Enteromius > Enteromius trimaculatus. The sequence continues at coordinate 5,854,621 of JAUMHP010000076.1, forward strand.
GCTCCCAGAGGCCTCAGATATCGGCAAGACTGACGATCCTCACCATAGCGCTGTGGCCTCCCAGCCAGAGCTTTCTGAAGCGTCTCTGTCTCAGCAAGAGGAGACTGTTGACGATATTCTGTTACCGCACCGCACCGCTGGAGAGTTTTACGCCGAGCAGCAGCATTCGGCGGAAATGGGCCACGGGAATGGAAACGGCAACGGGAATCAGGTGCACGGATCCAACCAGAAGGAATCAGTGTTCATGAGATTGAACAACAGGATTAAAGCGCTAGAAATGAACATGTCCCTCAGCAGCAGATACCTGGAGGAGCTCAGCCAGAGGTACAAACACACAGATACACGCGACCAAACATCAGAATGATCGCAGTGGGCCTTATTGCTCGATTGACCCCTTCTGCTGTTACTCAGGTACCGTAAACAGATGGAAGAGATGCAACGGGCTTTCAACAAGACCATCATCAAACTGCAGAACACCTCCAGAATCGCAGAAGAGCAGGTGATTAGCTGGGCCTTTTTAGAAACTTGGATACTGGCAACATGCACGGACCCCAAAATGTGTTTGAACACTTTGAGAAAGTGAACGACACTGTATTAAATATAATATCATATTTCAATAGGAAAAGAAAAAAACTATATGTTGGAGTCAGTAAGCTTAAGAGATCTCCTATGCTCACCAAGGCTCAAAAATAAAGTGGGAACACACACACATTAATATATATATTTCTGTTTTTAACTGCATCTTTGAGTAAAATGTATTCCTTTGATATTAAAACTCAATATCCGGCACATGATGCTTGAGAAATCGTTCTAGTTATGCTAATGCCCCAAACATTACAACAGCAGTGTGTCAAAGAAAAGAAAACGGATTTTATGAAGTTATCAAAAATGAAGACAAGATATGATTATCAACTTGTTTATTTAATTATTTTTCTTTTATCTATAAAATCACTCGCACTCCATTGTTTTTATTCCGCTACGGCTTTTCTATTCTTTCATCTTTTCTTTTTATATGAATAAAAATGAACCTCTAACACCTAGCGTTCTCTATTCTTTATAGTTTTCTTGCTGCATGCATTAGACTAACTGAGTCTTGCAGCAGTATGAACGCATTAGTGTTTTTTTGTTGTTGCTTCTACCGTTTCATTTGTAAGTTGCTTTAGATAAAATCGTCTGCTAATGACTGAACACATGCGGTTTACAATCAAATCAAATGTTCTTGGACACCTTCTGGCTAAGAAAACTGATGCCTTTGGGGACAAATATGTACAGTTTTTTGTTTTTTACGTGGCTAATGTGGATAACTGTTTGTGTGCGTGTGTTTAGGACCAGAAACAGACAGAGTCTATACAGATGTTACAGAGCCAGCTGGAGGATGCCACTAGGATCATGCTGAACCTGTCTGCCTCTGTTGCTCAGCTACAGCGAGAGGTATATAAGCATGCATTTCTCATCATTCCTGGCCCCCCCCCCGGTAATGTATATCCATATTTAAAGGCTGTTGTTTACGGTGTTGTAGGTGTCTGACAGACAGAGTTACCTGGTGCTGTCTCTGATCCTGTGTCTGACGCTGGGTCTGCTGCTCTGTATGCAGTGCTGCAGGAGCTCGCCCAATCACAACGCCAGCTCAACCATTCCCATGAGCAACCACTACCCCAGCCCTAAGAGGTACAACACACACATAATGTGTGCAGAATTCATAATGCAATACACAGTGCGGCAAGGAGTCCTGCAATCAGCTTTGACTGATTTATGAGCAGTCTTGCTGAGCAAGCTAGTTAAAGTGATGTGAACTGTTGACAAGTTTATAGCTGGATGCACGTATCCGGTTTAACAGCACAGAAGGTTAACCCTTTGTGACAATAGTGCAACAGCATACACTACAATTCAAAGTTTTCGAATCTATTCATCAATCAGGAACTCTGGGGAAAAAAAGTTATCCACAAAAGCAGCACAACTGTTTGTAATAAAATCTTCAAATCAGCATCTTAGAGCAGTTTCTGAAGGATAATGTAACACTGAAGAATGTGAAATTCATCTCTAACACGGGAATAACTTACATTTTAAAGTATATTAAAATAAAGAAGTTTTGTGCTTTGATGGTTAATGTACGTAACTTACAGAAACATTCCTGCAGTGCGTTTGCCTAAGTCCACATCTACATTCAGTTACTTGCAAAGAAAGCCTTTAGCGTTAATGTCTCTTTCTCCTTCTCAGGTGTTTTTCCTCGTATGATGACATGAGTTTGAAACGGAGAGTGTCTTGTCCTCTCGTTCGTTCAAAGTCATTTCAGCTGCCCACGTCTGAAGGTAAGAGTCACCTTTGACACTGAGGAGAGCTTTGATGGCCTGTTTCTCTCTTTCTCTAGCTCCTCCCCTTTTCTCATGTAATTCACATTGTTTCGGTCTGCTCTGGTTCTTAACCTCCCGTCTCTTCTGCAGCTCACGACTCAGATAATGCCGACTAACGTCACACACACACCTTCCCACTTAACATGTGGCTTACGTTGTGTACTTTCATTTTGGCTGCTGCTCTCAGAAGAATCACGCATTTTGTATTAAATACCACAGCTTGATCTAGTTTTGGATCCAGTTCCAACGTGTCTGGCGATAACTCAATATCAGCGTGACCTGTGCTGGAGCCAAGTAATTAAACGAGTCTTGCCTCATGTTTGGCCCAACCAGAGTCCGTATTATGAGAAACACTTACTTTTCAAACCAAATACTACATTTGCAATTTGTTATAATAAGTTGGCTACTTGGAGAACTTGGTGTATTGAATCTAAAAGTAAATAAAAGATTTTTCATACATATTTAGGCATATTTAAAGCTATATCTAAAGCAATTTTATTTAAATATAATATGCAAAAACATGTAAATGTAACAGTAAATACATTACACAGTATACATTGTTTGATTAATCTAATTTTTTTCATGCATTTTTAAAATGAATGTCATTTTATTTGGTCTGTAGTGCATTTGATTAAAATCTGAAATCGAATGATAACTCAGCCGTATAAACTGAACCGTCTTCACTTCTTTAAAACGCCAGATCCTTCCTGTGCTGCTTGTTCCATTCTTCCTGCTGTTTTTTTTTCCTGTCACATTTTGCTGCAGCATTGTGTGTGTGTGTGTGTGTGTGGGGAGTGTGTGAGCTCATCACTGGTTTGTGTTCATAAGGCAGAGGTTGGGTATTTTTAGCACATGATGCTTTTGGCTGGCACATGTTGGACATTTGCAAGTAGTAGGAAAAACGTGGTGCATTTAATGGATAAAGTATTGCAAACACAGATATGCAAATCAAACTTGACATTCAAATGCATGCAAATGACCGCGTTATGCTCAAAACTGATGCTGCAGCCATGGTTACCACATGCAGTTTTTGTTGGCAACGAGAAAGAAATAGGATATCAATAACAATAACAGTTGCACCCACGAAGACCTGTGTCTCTCTGTAACTAACTGTGCTGCTACTTGCAAGTGCTTTCATGCTTGTGTTATTGTTTGCCATACCATTCCGTTAACCTGCCCCCTCTCTCCCCTCTTTAGTAGGTCCTGATGACTTGTACATTGTAGAACCTCTAAGGTTTTCTCCAGAGAAAAAGGTATGGCGTTTGTTTCGGCCGCTGTGTGTTCATGACAGTAGTGGGACTGATGTAGGCTTTCAAAACCACTCACTGCTCGTTTAGCAGCTTTTATCGTTGCTTTTTCCAGTTAGATTGTCAGTCTGTAAAAACGGTATTAACTCCGTGAGAGCTTGATTAGTAAATGTGAAGAGCGGTGAGTGTTTTGGGACGCAGCTAGTCTGGCCGTGAAGTTAACCGTTTCTCTGCTGACTGAGGATTCAGATTCCATTGAACAAAGAAATACTCAGAAATACCAAACGATAGCTGTTTTAATGCCACGTTGATATTATATCATCATCATTATTATTATTATTATTATTAAGTACAGTCAGTAATTCCATTGATTAAATTAACATCTCGCAAAAAAAGTACAAAACAGTTACAGTTCATTTGTAGTTTAAGGTAAGTCGATGATAAAACGTCTGTAACTGTACGGTTTAATTACACTCTATTTTATGGAAGCAGATTAGTCTCATTAATAATTAACGCAAAAGACACGATGCACACATGCGTAACCAAATTCACATGCATGAAACGTAATTCACGTGCACGGGAAAAAAAAACACATTCATAAAATACGTGTCACAAACGCAAAACACAATCCACAAATGTACAACTTTTGAATCTTTAAAACTCTCGAGTTAATCGTGACTGTGAATGTTCGAATCGTCGTTCATGTGAGAATCACCCTGGATTTGCGTGTGTGTATTTTTGAGACTGTCCTGGCAGCCTGTTTCTCCCACTTGTGTGACTCGTACTCTTTAGCCAATCAGATGCCAGCTCACCATTCAACCAATCATAGCCCGCCGAGAGCGCAGGACTCAAGGAGCTCTAACTCCAACAAACACCAGTTTAGAAAGTCATAATGAAAGATCTCTTCACCATACTTAAAATGTAAAGACAATAGTCAATAACATGCTATTTTTTTAACATCCTGACTGCATGGTTTCTTTTTAAAATTAAAAACTGTAACTGTGATTGTCTTGGCTAACAAACATACCGAGGCGATAAAATGTTATGAAACAAAGTAATAACTTCATTCGCCATGCCAAATTGCTACCGTAAAGCTTCATTTCCATTCGAATTAACTCAGATTGCGCAAAGGGTGTGCAAAGCTGAGCTCCTTGAGTCCTGCGCTCTCGGCGGGCTATGATTGGTTGAATGGTGAGCTGGCATCTGATTGGCTAAAGAGTACGAGTCACACAAGTGGGAGAAACAGCCTGCCAGGACAGTCTCAAAAATACACACACGCAAATCCAGGGTGATTCTCACATGAACGACGATTCGAACATTCGCAGTCACGATTAACTCGTGAGTTTTAAAGATTCAAAAGTTGTACATTTGTGGATTGTGTTTTGCGTTTGTGACACGTATTTTATGAATACGTTTTTTTTTGTGTCTTGAAAGTGTCTTAGGTTGGGTTTTAGCTTGTTCCCTCAAGAATAACTTGAACTTTACGCTCAGATCTAACAGCAAAGGCCTCTTCAGACCAATGCTGATGTTTAGCTAAAACTTCTAGCTATTTAATTTAATTAATTATTATTTTTTTTTAATTATTATTATTATTATTTATTTATTTTTTTAACAATGGTATTATTTACTGTCTCTTGGCCAAATAATATCTGTGCAATCGAACAACAGAGTGAATCTTAGCCCTTCTTTTGCTTCCCTGTGATGAAAAAGATTTTCATGTCTGTCTGAACAGAAGCATTAACAGATGATCGTTCAAAAGCTCCAGACGTTTATGTTGATGTGAACAGGCCTCCGCTTCTCCACAGATGATCTCTTGTGTTCTCTGCCCTCATCGCACGATTCTATTGTTTTAGCTTTTCTTAGCGTCTGGTAAAATGTATATATACTCACTCAGCACAAAGACAAACTGAAAAAAGCAGAGGGGGGGATATTTATGAAAACTTTTTTTTTCTTTGATAAATCTGTCTTTTTAGGCAAATGTGATGAAATGTTTTTAATACGATGGAAACATTATCATCAGAGCGTTTTGAGTCTGTTAAATCATTACGTTGTAAAATGATTTGAAGCGCTCTAATTGGATTACACATCGCAGATTATTTATTCAGAGCGTGATTATAAAGCAGATCTTCCTTCGGAGGAAGGAACCCCCTTCGCCCCTCCTACAAATCACAACCTGTATATACTCACTCAGCAGACGGTTAGCCTGGCTTTGGGTGTTTAAATACCTCTCAGAATGCTTCATTTAGACACTCAATCATTTCCCCCCGTTTGTGTCTTTCAGAAGAAACGCTGCAAGACAAAAGGAGGGGACCGTGTGGAGACGCTCCGGGCGTCCGTCCCCTCAGCGACGGGTGTTAACGCCGAGGTCAGATGCAACGGTGAACCTTCATCATCATCTCCTCTTCAATTCCTGCCTTCAGCGTGCAACGGATACGCGTCCACCTGCTCGTCCAGGGACTGTGCGTCAGAGGGCAGCTCCGAGAGCTCTGCTTCGACGCTGTCTGAGGAGTCCTTCGCCCCCTCCATGAACGGACACGACCCCACCCTGTGCAACGGCGAGCCCCCCCCGGCCAAGAGCAAGATGGAGAAGAGGTCTCTGAAGCGCCGCAAGTCCAAGAACGCTGAGCAGCAGGAAGCCCGGCAAGTGGGAGACATGCTGCCACTTCCTGTGACCGTCATGCCCACGCTGGAGGAGCTCATGAAGGGAAAGGCGGACCTGGGCGTGGCCACATTTGGAAGGACAGCTGTAACAGGACGAGTTTGAGTTTTCACGCCGCCATCTTTCCTTTTCTTATTCCATCGTTTCGAGATTCTAGTGCTTCACTACATCCTGGTTCTCTGAACTTTGGTTATGTGCCTTTTTTTTACCCATTCAGGATTGTTTTTCGTTACTCCCTTTAAGTTTTTTTTTAATACTTTTGGGAAAGTTCTGACTGATAAACATTGGCAAGTATGAGTGAGACTTGTTTTGATGTCGTAGACCACCGTGACCAGGAGTTTAGGCCGATTCCAGACGGAAGACCCACAACATTCGACGTGTTTCTTTACACTAACATGACCCTCAGGTCTCCGTTTCCTCTTTCACTGTCCCTTTAACGCTCTCGCTCACTCTTCTTTTATTTTTGGAGGATATGTAATCGTTGTTCATGTGAGTGTGTGACTGCGCGCCAGTCATTGTCTGTGGTTGGTTTGTGGGACCAGTGATGTCACATAGCACAGGGCTTCAGTCCAGTGAACAAAGCTGAATGAAGAGCAGATCCAGTCCATGGAAAATGACGTTTTTTTTCTTTACTATTCAAATCATGATCTAGTTTGACCAATGAGTCCAGGCTGGGCCTGAACACACACACACACACACATTCATATATCACCACGACGCACCCTCAAGCATGTTTACAGCTCATTTTCTACATGTTCAATAGAGCCGTCATAAAAAAGACACATTTTTACACACTTTATATGTACACGGGGAGATTGTAGGGGACGTTCTGTTACTCGAGTGGTAATTATTTATGTATTTATTTATTTAAATGTGACCCAGGCTCTATGAGATCACGGTCATGTGATATATGAGATACAGCGGCCCCTCCAACTTCCATGTTAGAGATTTATTGCAGATACACAAATGGTACGGACAACATATTCTTGTTCTGTTGATTTGAGAAAGCTGGATTCCTCTTTTGACTGCTTAAACTTTATTTTTCAATTTCTGAATCAAACGAAGCATCAGATAAATCTGCTCGTGATGTTGTGCATCTGATCGGCCATCGTGCTCTTCCTCGCTGGATCTGTTCAGACGAGCTTTGGTTTACTGGATTCGAGGTGAACTGTAAACACGGCCGAGCTCTCGTTGTGCAAATATTATGCATGAGTCCAGCAAAGCAACCGTCTGGTTTGTCCTATCTGTCATGTACGTGTAATAATTGTGTGTGTGTGTGTGTGTGTGTCCAGCATCTTCTCTTCACACACTCCATGTCCCTCTTAACACACTTTCTATGTGTGTGCGTGTGTTCGCTGCTTTCTTAGTTGTTTTTAATGCACCCAAGAAACCATTTGACATCTCAGTAAAGTTTCTGTCAGATCTGTGTGTTGTTAAGATTGTGTTTTCTTTCACGCAGACGATCCCGTCATTGACCTTTAAATCAGACTGTGGGGTTTAGAAAATGTAAACTCGCATCACGATTTCAAAAGAAAAAGGGAAAGATTGGGATGCGACGCACCATCTCTGTGATTTCCATGTTTCACTTTAAAATGTTTCACTACCTTTCTCCTTTTTGAATGGTGACTGATATATGCTTGTGGAGTTTGTGGATGTTTTCTCATCAGTGTGTATGTTGATGACTCTTTACAGTACTTCAGTGAGTCGAGACTGCTGCGTGTCTCTCCTGTGCACTTTTTGGAGAACTCCACATGCCTTTTGTTTTTCTACACCACACCTTGTACAAGTGCTTTTTCGCCCCAGGCTTCCTTTAGTACGGCGCCCTCTAGTGGCGGAGGCCTGATTTATTTAATCGTCCGCTAGGTGGCGCCCAAATGAAATCTCATAATCGAAGGACGAACTGCACAGTATTTTTTTTGTTTTGTTTTGTTTTTCCAATTGTAACTACAGCAGTGTAGTGCCATTAGAAACTGTGAATTTATAAATAAAACAATTTGTTGTCTTTATTCAGTGTGCTTTATTAATTTCACACACTACAGCAGAAGCATTAAAACCCATGAGAGCAGCTATACCATATGCAGACACAAAATAATAGTACAGTGATACAAGTTCTGTTATATCAGTGGTTTTCTGATTATGTAGTTATAAATAAGCTATTAGAAAGTCTTAAATTGCACAAATGTGTATCCATAAATGCAGCCAGTTTAACATGTATGTGTGTTTGGATTGACACTATAATACATAATGCATTGAAATGTTCATTAGTCCATTTCTGTGTTATCAAAAGTCCAAATGTGTGTATATAAGTACTAGGTTTATTCCGAAAGAAATGGAGATTAAGAACAAAAAAAATGGGGTGGATGAAAAAATTATGAATAATCTACTCCCACTGTGTGAATATGTAATTATTAAATCTATGAAAAGTGACTAATCTGATGGGTAATATGATTTTAAAATGCAATTTAATGTAAAATAAGTACTTAATTTTGGAACCTGATTATGTATTCCAGATTACATGTAATCAGCTAGTAACCGGATATATATATATATTGATATCAATTCATCAATTCATGTCACCGTCACATTATCTAAGATTAGGTTAAATACTACGTACTTGCACAACCAGAATAAAAGTGAACATAATCATTCTATTTATTAAAACCAAGTATAAATCTCATCAGTGTAGTGTTTTTATGGATTTTACATTTATTCCAAAATAACAACAAAAACATACATATTCCACAGTTTTTGATTGCTATATGTCCTCGTAGAGTGTTCTTTAAAATAATTTGCTGTTGCAATATTTCCAGTTAATATGTAAATAATATCGCTGGAGCGTAGTCTGGGACTTTTATTTTGAAGTGTGTGCAGTGGAAGGTTGAATATTCGCATTCTTGTTTTCCTCGCTGCCTCTCACAGATCAAGCGCAGTAAGACAGGAGTCGCGGTGTTAAGAGGACTTTTATTTTGAAGTGTGTGCCGCAGCAGGTTGCTCAGTCTCAGCCCTGCCTCTCACAGGCTCGCTGACCGATCTGGAGCTTATTAAGGTAATAATAACTTCATCAAATACACTCAAACGTGCGCTAGATTATTGGAGTAGCACTACTGAAGGCCAAATGAAGCGTGCACGTGGATGTCACACGTTAAATTTGATGCATGCATTTTATTGCGTTATTTTATTGATGACCCGTTATCACAGGCCATCAATAGACTATCAGATCTTAAAACAATGCATTTAGATCTCAGGACTGTTTAAAAGCAGCTTTGATTCAGTTGTGCATCTGAAGAATCGGTGAAATGGAGGTCAGGCGATAAGAGACTTAACAGCCAGTAATCCTCAGCACTCCTGTCAGTTTAACTGCTGCTACACAAACCTGCACGACACGACAACTTCATCCGATAGGACTTTTCATTTTTAGTCGTATTTCCTAATGCATTGCATGTTTGCATAAATTCGTATTCTTACTCTTATTATTATTATTAGCGTTGTTGTTGTTATTGCCGTGAAAACAAAATGTTTTCAGAGGTTTTATTTATGCGCAGTCATCATTATTGCAGAAACCAATTCAAATGACCCTTGACCACAAGACTGCAGAATCTGACTCCATCTGTTGTTGTTGTTCTTCTGTAAAATCCTTTTAATTTGAAATTAAATGTAACGTTTAAAATAAATTCTGTTCCTGCTACTGCAACATTTTATTCTGCATTATGTTGGGATATTTAAATAAGTAAATTGTTTGCATAAAATGCATTGCTGGCTGCTGCTACAAATATACTTGTGCTACTTATGAGTGGTTTTGTGATCCAGGCTCACATTGAAATAATTTGTTTGTTTTTTTTACTAAAAACCTAAGTATCTAAGCCTTTGCATGTCATATTTTCATATTCTGCTGTTCCTTCGATTGTGCATAGCTTGTCATTTGAATATAATCTGCCGTATTGATCCTTATTCATTGATTTGCTATAGGATGGCTGAACCGCCTCGGTCATGTGACTGTTTTGTATCTCTGCCTCCGGGTTCAAAAGAAGATTACGTGATATTTGGTAAGAACTCTGACCGACCGAGAGATGAGGTGCAGGAGGTGGTATATTACCCAGCATCCTCACACGCTCCCAGATCTACAGTGGAGGTGACTTTTATGTTTCATAAAACTTCCTGTTTAATATATATGATGATATGTTTTGTATGTTCTCCTCTGAATATGTAGTAGCTGAGCACACATCTGGACTTGTGGCCAGTCCATAGATGATTACCAGCTGGTTGTCTTTTCTTTGTAGTGCACATACATTTCCATCCCTCAAGCAGAGCAGACTCATGCGGTTGTGCTGAGCCGACCCGCTTGGCTCTGGGGGGCTGAGATGGGGGCTAATGAGCTCGGGGTGTGTATCGGGAACGAGGCCGTCTGGACCAAGGAGCCTGTGGATCCAGAAGAAGCTCTGCTGGGAATGGACCTGGTTCGGTGAGCTCAAAACAAGCAAGCGTCTTCATGTTCCTGCTGTCTGGTCTTGAAGCTGATAAGCTGATGTATATTGTGTGTTTGTTGAGGCTGGGTCTGGAGCGCGGGGACAGCGCATGGGCCGCTCTGAATGTGATCACAGGTCTGCTGGAGCAGCACGGACAGGGCGGAGCCTGCAGAGAGACCACCCAACCCTTTAGCTACCACAATACCTTCTTACTAGTGGACCGACAGGAAGCCTGGGTCCTAGAGACTGCTGGGAAACTCTGGGCTGCACAGAAAGTCACAGGTCAGTGTACAGCTAGAGTTAATGCAAGCTTCTCTAATCTTTGTGGATTCCATCTGTTTTTCTTTTTATCTTTATACAATTAACAAAAGCAAAAAAAAAGGCTTTTAACACTAGCTTGCTCTGTTTTTTTCTATTCTTCTTATTGTTTTTGTTTATTATATAATAGAAAAAACCCTTGCTAGGTGTACTGCGCTGAGCTAGCTGAGACCGTTATAGCACGTGTGCATCATTGCTCTTTTGTTGGTTTTGATTGCTGTGGATAAAAGCTAAATATCCTCACTAAGATCGCTTAAAAGATTGTGTGTGTGTTTGTATCCGGATCTGTCTGAAATGATTTAAGATAAAGGACATTTATGTTTTTATCCTGGTAAACAATTAAAAGTTAATTATACACTAAAAGTTAATAAATGAATTTGGTAAATGATGAATTTTGTCTCTTCAAGAAGACCAATTATTGCTAGAGCAGAAAAAAAATACAGTTTACAGAAGTTTTTTATTATTATGAAAAATGCACAAAAATATTTTAATTTTCTATAAAATATATTTTAATGTTTTACTCTCACCATGGAATTTTTTATTTCAGGAGCATTTAACCTTTTCAAACCATGTCCCTGATTTAATTTTTTTTTTAAACCAGATGCCATACTTAAAAAAAAAATAAATAAATAAATAAA
>JAUMHP010000076.1:5883547-5895983 GCA_032361065.1 Enteromius trimaculatus
TAAATATATATTAGGATAAATACATTAAGATTTCTTTTATCAGTTTACAGGAAGAACAGCAATAATAAAGTAAAGAGTAGCTTAGAGTACTAGAAAAGAGCAATTTCTTTGTAAAATAACATTCAGATATAAAAAAAAACAACAGTTGTGATATTTTATTTATAGTTTTTAGAAGTAACATGGAAAAAAAAATGTTTGTTTGTGAGCTAGTGTTGTTGTAATGCTTACTTTGTTCACGAAATTAAGCTTGAATTTGTAATGTTTGTGTTAGGTACTTTGTTGTAAAACGTTTTAAGTTTACAGTTGTAAAAAACATTGTAACAGAAAACACTTTGTTTGTTTGTAAGCTAGTGTCAAAAAAATGGCTTCAAAATGTGTGAAATAAACCTTGTTCATTTACGTATTGCAAATAACATTAAATTTGAATTAGTTGGGCTTTTCGCAATATTCCTAAAGTTTACGATAATTAAGACTTTTGGGGGAAAAAAAGAGTGGCATGTGTATAAACCAAACAGGAAAGAGTGATTGTTTCTAAAGTCTTTCTATGACATATTTGCTGCCAAATAAATTGTAATAAAGTTAATAAAGATCACCGATTGTAATTCTAACCATTACGTAACGTTAAATGTGCCATGTTGGTTTATGTAAAGGCCACAGCGGTGATTCTTACTTTTACAAATTGTAGCAAATTTGACATTAGAAATTAAATTGTACAGTGTTTGGTGTGGATCTGTTTGACGAATCTGTTGTGAATCAAATGTGTTTCCAGGTCGCCGAGCAAGCCTCTGGTCAGAAGACTGATGAGCGGTTTGGACTGGGAAACCGTCAGCAGGAACTCCCTCTCGGACGACCGGCTGGAGACTCAGAGTCTGCCGAACCGTTCTCCACCAGACTCGCCCGATCAGTGAGTTAACACATACTCGCAAGATAGTCCGCATAACGCAAGTTTATCCGGTCTGTGGGTTAGCGCTCCATTTATTTTCATTTCTTTCTTTGCTCAGCAGTAACTCGGTGTTCACCACAGACGGGGCGCGGGTCAGGCCTTCCTCTATTGGTCACCTAGTTGATCATGTGATCGATGACTCGCCATGTCAGACGTTCACCAATCACAAGTCTGCATCCTCCACGCAGGCCAACAGCATCAGCCTGGACTCCACACCGTGAGTTTTGAACTTTGTGTCGATATGAGTGACACTGTGCGCATGGTCACAAACCTTTATTCTAGTCAGTAACTCAGGAAAGAAGCAATCACAATTCAGTATGAAATATGCAATAATGATAATAATTGCTATATTTGAAGTATTTTTTAAAATACTGAATATTCCTACAGTAAAATTTGTAACTCTTAAACTATTCAGATTTATTATTACTATTATTATTATTTTTAGGATTAATTTCTTAATTAATTAAGGTTAATTTTATTTTATCTCCAGTATTTTTGGTGCAGTGTCAAATGGATGGTTGTTAAACAACATTTTATATATATATATATATATATGTATATATACTGTTTATATGTGTGTGTGCATGTATGTTTGTGTGTATATGTGTGTGTGTGTGTGTGTATTATACAGAATTGCATATTACATTTCATGCAGAAAAGCTTTAAAATATAGATGTTACAATGTAATTGTATGTAATTAATTTTCAGTGGTTTAGTAATTCCATCCATTAACTTTAAAATATTTGTTTAAAAAAACATGTTTATATATAACATCTTTTTATCACAAACGGTCATCCCCTTTAATGTTTTTTTACAACTTTTTTTTTTTTTTTTTTATCAACCTGAGACATTTGGTTTTTTGGCCTTAGTGGTTAACTTGGTGCTAGGCATTGTGTTTATGTCTATTGTGACATTAAGCCACATAAATCCCCGCCCACCCTATCCCACCCCTCCAGTGCAGCTACTAGGCAAAATGTTATGGTGCTAAAACATCCACATTGTATTACATTTGCCTGTGTGTTGCGTTTGAAAACTCTACTACAATACAATAGCTCACTCATCTCTCACCCCTATCATTCTGCCATGTGCAGATGAATCATTTTAATATTTGTAATCAGGATTCTAGATTCTGATCTGCCCAGCGATGCGTTTTTCAGCACACAAGGGCTGGACTGACACACTTTGAGTCATCAAAGTTTCCGCTGCGAAATGTTGTTCTTATTTTAGCCCCACACAGTAGATGCGCACTCTCACTGGCAACCTGAGGTTTAATATCGTGTGACCACACACCTCTGACGAAATGACACGCTCGTGGTTCGACACTGTTTTCACACACATTTCAGCCTGAGAATCGGCAAGCGTTTAAAGAAGGGGAAATTGCTTTCGGCTTTGTGGTGGGCACAGTTCAATGTGTTACGGTGGCACGGCTGGTTAAATTCACGCAGATGAACCCAGCACCATTTTCCATTGGAATAATCTTCCACCACACATTTCCTTTCTCAGATCATGCCATCTCATTTCGCAATGTCAGAATTTCCAGATCTAGGCTGTCCAGCTCACTTTCGATTTATTGTGTGCGTCAAAAGCACTTTGATGTGGAGTTCTCATGTTCTACATAAAGATTAGAGTTTTAAAGAATCTTATCTTTTCTTCTGTTTTTGTTTTTTTGACCTGATTATGAAAAAAAAAAATGCTTGTAAGGTGAAATGTGGTGATAGACGAATCACCGTTTTGTTTAAAATTCAGTAAATGTAAGAAGGAATAGCCTGAAAAAATTTAAAATGAAAATAATCAGAAGAAAGCAAGGTCCAATAAAATTCTTTATGCAAATACAAAAATGATATAATTTTGTTTAGTTATGTTAAGTGTACACTGCACATTTTGTGTGTAGCGTATTTATAATGTCAATGTTACAATGTAAGAGCAAAGCCCCGTTCACACCAAGCACGATAACGTTTAAGATAGCAATAAAGATACAGTAATAAAAATCGTTCTCTATGTTAAAGAATAGCAGTGTCCACACCGCAACTATAACAGTAAAGGACAGCCAAACAATGTCGTCGGGAAGCATTTTCAGAGGGATTTTTATTTATTTATTTTTTTTCAGCTGACGAACGAGAGAAACATTGACAACCAATCAAATCAATCCTGCTATCACGCGCTTGAGAATTTAAAGCAGCAGACTTGAGCTTATAATAAACTGACAATATTGTTCGCTGGTGTAGACGCAAATATAGTTATGGCTATCGTTATCTTTATAGTTTTTGTGCTTGGTGTTAATGGTTTTCGTTACTTTTTTTTTCTTCACACACATACATAAAGTGTTACATTTAAGTGAAGTCCTGTAGTTTAGTTAATCATTTGTAAAAAAATGTTTGTTTGCGCAAACTATTTTATTCAAATGAATGTGTATGTTAATAGGTTAGAGTAAGAATGTTTAAACAAATCAATAGTGACATTTATTGACAGTTTACATTATTACTTTTTTTTTGTATTTGCGATACCTAGTTATTGGAGCCCTTTAGTTTAGTTCATATATGCAGTTTTGCGCAAAACTGACGCCCTTTAAAATTTATTTGTAATTTTATAGCTTATGCATAAGAATGTTTCAGGTTATCAGTAGTGACACTTATTGCCAGTTTTCATTAATATATTTTTTTATTTAATCGTCCTGTAACATGTTTGTACGTGCAAAAGTTTGTGTAAGATTGCTACATTCTATCTTTAGTAAAATTATGTTTTTTTGGTTACTTTTAGTTTAGTTAATTATTCATAAAATGCGTCTGCACAAACTACTGCATTTAATTTCATATGTAAGTTTATAGTAAAAAAATATTTACTTAAATTTTAAAAAGTTAGATTTTTACGAATAATCCACATTCAAATTTTTTGGTAGTTTGTATTATTAATTTTTATTTATTTGCGGTACAATAGTTTTTTTTTTTTTTTTCATTTTTTATTTTCCATAAAAACACTTGCACAAACTGTGGCATTAATTCGCAAGTTTATAGTTTGTGTAAGAATGTTTCATTTCATCAATAATGACATTTATTGTCAATTTGCAGTATTATTTATTTATTTGATCACCTAGTTACTGCAGTTGTGTAGTTTAATTTATCATTCACAAAAACTTTTTTTTTTTTTATGTTAACCTCATTTTTGTAGTCTTGTAGTTTAGTTAATAATTCGTTAACCATTCTTATGTTTTTGCGTATATTGTTTTAGGCTCATTGTTTCCAAAAAAAAGTTGAACATATAAATGTTACAGTATAAGACTCAGCTAACTGATTAATCGCAGATTATTTTCATTATTAGTTTTCATTATTTAAAGCAATTAAATGTCTAACGTTAAAAAGAAATATCTGCAAAAACAATGTTGCAGTAAGTCTAAATTTGTATGTTAAGCGCATCAGGCGAACTGTACGCTAACCTTCATTCATTTCAACTGGTTAATGCGAACAATTTTACGCCATTCAGCGTTTTCGACTCTGCACATTCAACTGTCACAACCCACAGTTAAACAACACAAAAGACGAATCGGATATCTCTCCCTTCAGCCTGACAGTCCAAACAATCCTGGTCTTCGCTCTAACAGCGAATTTTTTTTAGCCTCGTTTGTTTTTATTATGTAAATGTCCTGGAGGCCGGGGCGCTGAGCGCTGTCTTTAGACTGCAGAGCAGAGGGGCTTTCATGCTTGAAATCTGTGCATTCATAATGAGACCCTGTGTGTGTGTGTCCGTAGACATGGCTTCTCTCTGAGCAACAGTCCTGGGTCTTAATACTCTTCGCCTGCTATGCAAATATGCAGAGCTTTGATGAATTGTTGGAAATTTTCGCTAAACACCCAGCAGATATACAGCATTGCTCATGCCTCCTGCTACTTACTTACAGAACATAAATCATCCTTGTTGCCTAGGATACGCTGCTTTATGAAAAGTCTGGAAATGGGGGAATTGGATCATCTTACACATGATCTTTGGATGAATCTTCAGTTTATCCCCGCTTACAGACAAAGTTCCCACGGTTACGGAAAAAAAAACTTTTACGGGATCAGGGAATTTTAAAAGTTTAAATTAAACGTTTAAATTAAGTTTAAAATTAAAATATAAACGAATTCAAAATATTAAGCTGCTGTCGTATCGCTCTCACAGCACTCTGAAGGCATACAAAGGAATTTCATCAGACTGATTTTGTCTGTTGTGTCTCGTCTCAGGAACCGTACAAAGTGATCGTTTGTGCTGAGGCTCTTGTTATCATGGATATAGTAAGTATGATTTGGTGTAGGTTTCCAGATTCACATTTTCATTCATTCCTCAGTATTATGTTGTGCTGATAATCCAATTTTTTCCCAGCATTCTCATGTGTCAATGGGAGAGGTGATTGGCCTTTTAGGAGGAACATATGAAGAGGAAGAGAAGGTGTTAAAGGTCAGTTCACACGTGTTTTTTTTCAGTCAGTGTAAGATCGCTGTTGATTAGTCAGTAATTTTGCCGATGTTTGTGCAGATCTGTGCAGCAGAGCCATGTAACAGCTTGAGCACAGGTCTGCAGTGTGAGATGGACCCCGTCTCTCAGACTCAGGCATCGGAGCTGCTCGGGGTCAAAGGTCACAGTGTGGTGGGATGGTACCACTCTCACCCAGCCTTCGACCCCAACCCCTCCCTCAGAGACATTGACACTCAGGCCAAATACCAGGTAATGCATCACTGTATTATAGTGTCGTTTCAATAGGTGTCTTCGGTTACATGTCACATCCTTTCTATCTGTTTCTACGGCAGAGTTATTTCTCTCGAGGAGGCGCTCCGTTCATCGGGATGATTGTTAGCCCATATAACTCAAGTAACCCGTCTCCCCTGTCTCAGACCACCTGTCTGCTGGTCCAGGAGGAGACCGGACCCTCGGGACCTCAGAGTGCGTCACAGGATCTAGTGTAGATAATAAAATAGGCCCAGCAGCTACTACAGCTGCATCTAAATCAGATTGTGGTTGTTTGTGTTTCAGGGTTTCCGTATCGATTTAACATCCAATGTTCATCTGAGCTTCCTGATTGGTCAGAAGTGATGAGAAGAGCAGAATGGGTGGTGTTCAAGTACAGGCTGTCTCATGGGTGAGCTGTGTGGTGTGGTGTTGACTGTTACATGAAAATGTTACAAAGTTACCAGTGCTGTCAATCGATTATTTGTGTGCAAAATAAAAGCTGTTTACATAGTATATAATGTGCACATTTATTATTTATAAATACACACCCTTATGTGTGTATATATATATATATATATAATTTTTTTTTTAAGTATTCAACCATGTTGTTCACATTTCTGGAATGACAGATATATTATAAATATCATATTTCATTCCTCTTTCAGGAGTGTACCAATGGACAGGCTCTTCCGCAGAGACTCTTCTCTAACTTGCCTGGAGAAGGTATTGCATCTCATCTAGACTTCACACCCACACACCGCCAAGTGTATACTGCACAGGAATATTACAAAAGATCTCAGACAAGCTGGATAATCTGATTGCATGACTACCTACAAACAAGGTTCTCATACTGCTGTCAAAAGCACTTTTGAGTACGCTCGAGGATGACACATGGCCTACGTGACCTGAGCAAATCTTTGCAAGATATTCAGTGTTTGAGGCAATTGGTAGGATGCAGGATGTCCACAAGAACACTGTTTTAAATGAGTTCTGCTAAATAATTACCTTTATAAAATGTTTCTTTATGATTTAATATTGATTTGTTTTGTCTGTCTGTAGATGCTTACATCAATCCGGAAGACTTTGGAGCAGGTCTCAGAGATAGACATAGAGGTGTTCCTGGTACAGATAGAAACCTTGTTTAATACACATTTTCTCTCTGAGACTGGCTCTTCCTCCTTGCATCTTCTTGAAGCAGTAACACAGCCTCCGTTACTGTCATTCATCTCCTCTGAGCCCATCGACAGCAGCCGTGCCACGGATGAGACGTGCGTTACTGAATCCGACAGCCCAGATGAACTGTACACTACAAGAGCCATCAACCATGTTAAAAACTGTACTGAAGAAACGCTGTCTATCAGTGCAGAAACGCTGTAAATAATAACAATCCGAATGTAAAACATAACATAAAGACATCTATATCATTCATATTGTGCAAAATTGTGTAACGTTGCATTCATGCAGATTTTTATTATATACGTTTTATTATATATAGTTTTCATAAAAGTTGAGTTTAACCACAATTCTCTATATAAAATTTAAACCTTTTTTTTTTTTTTTTATTTAGATTTTTTTGTAGTTTGACATTTTGTAATTCACAGTGTTCAAGAAAGTGTTTGTGGCCGAAGAAGATTCAGTGGACCGTAATTCAAGTAAAAACGAAATGTTAACCTTACTGGCAAAAGCTGTCCTTTTTTACGGCTTAATTTTGATCACCTTATCATTTCACTTTTGGGTGTTAAACAAGATGTCAAAATCTGAACACACTCAATAATAAAGTGTTGAATTTACGAAGCCACTTATAGGAGCCTCGCATAATTGCGTATTCTCTACTGAAAGCGAGTAA
Source organism: Enteromius trimaculatus (assembly GCA_032361065.1). Lineage (NCBI taxonomy): Eukaryota > Metazoa > Chordata > Actinopteri > Cypriniformes > Cyprinidae > Enteromius > Enteromius trimaculatus. The sequence continues at coordinate 5,891,035 of JAUMHP010000076.1, forward strand.
AAAGAATAATGTTTAATGAAAGTAACAGTAGTTGTGTTAAATTACGTGAGTTTTTGTGACCGCCGGTGATAATTGAAGGGCGGAACCAAGGCGAAGTGTTGCCGTTGGCAGGGGGAGTGTTTTGACTGTAGCAGTGATTCAGTGAAGTACACGGAGGACGCTGTTGTCTTTACAGGGAAGAACTTCTTAAAACAGACGGCTAAACTTTTAAAATAAGTAATGTCTATAATCAAGGAGTTGTAGCAATGAAAGTCTACAACTCTGAAAGTTTTAGTGACCGGTTAAATTCATGCTACTCTGCCGAGTTTTATAGACTTCCTACTTTGTGACAGCCACTTTATGTTCAATTCACATATATTCACCTGGAATTAAACTATGACTTAGCTTATCATATTATACGAATTACGCGAACGGGAAAAGTTGAATGTTTATTTTATAATAACAATGGAGCAGATTTGTCTTCGACTGGTCAAACTGGACGTGTTGTCCAGAATAAGGTCATTAAACCGGTTTGATTCAGTGCTCAGGTGGTGTGGACCGAGACAGCGTCCGTCACTCATCGCCTCTGCTCGGACTAACTCATCTACCTCTCTGACGCTGAAACCTAGAAGTCCTGTCGCAGTTTTTCCTTCATCTGTCTGTCTGAGATCATCCAGACCTCCGGGTCACCCGTCCATCGTTCAGTCCACGCGTGAGTTTCACACCTCGGGCAGACTGAGAGCTTTACCAGCGCCTTTGATATGGATGCTGCTGAAGCCTCTGCAGAAGCTCATGGCCATCATACTGGGCAGGTGAGGGTTTTTTTTGGCTAATAAAAGTATTAATTTCCTTCAAAGAAGAAGGAATTAAAATGTACTGAACTGAAAATGGTTCAAACTGTTCAAAAGTTTGAACAGTAGTGAAACAGTAAACTACTGTAACAGTAGTTCTTAACATTATTATCCATTTTAAATAAATGCTTCTCTTTTTAATATTTAAATGATCAAATAATCCTAAAGAAACTATTAAGCTGATCAACTGTTTCCAACACTGATGATAAAACATCAGCATATTAGAAGGATTTCTTCATCCTGTGACACTGAAGACTGGAATAATGGTGCTTTGTATCACAGGAATAAATTACATTTTAAAATATATTCACACAGAAAACAGTTATCTTAAATTGAAATAATATTTCACTATATTACAGATTTTTCTGGATTTTTAATTGAATAAATGCATCCTTGATGATTATAAGAAACATCTTTAAACACCATTAAATATCTTACTGACCCCAATTGTTTGAACGGTAGTGTATATATTTTAGTGAGATTGCAAAACTCTGTATAGTCATTTTTGATCCTTTTAATGCATTCTTGTTAAATGAAAGTATTATTTATTTAAAAAAAGAAAGAAAACACAAAAGTGAACATGCACATTTAAAAGGGTTATATGATGCAATTTTCAAGTGTTCTTTCTCTTTGAAGTGTTACGAGCTGAGATCTGTAAAGTTTCAAAAACAAAGAGATGTTCTTTATAAAAGTTATGACTTCTTCACACCCCCCTAAAACGACTCGTTTAAACACGCCTCCACTTTTCTCCGTCACAGAGTGGGTTTATCTTCAAACACCGCCCAAATGTTTCCACAAAGAAAGAAGGCGGAGCTATTATTCTGTCTGTAGATCATTAACGTATTTGTGATTATTGGTTTAAGTTGTGGGTTTAAAGATTCTGATGTAATGTGTATCTCTCTTTGTCTCTAGGAGTATTAGAAAATGGTGGTTGGCTCTGCCGGCCAATAAGAAGCAGCTGTTTCGTGAATGGACATGGCGTCGACGCTGGCACTTTGTTGGAGCAGGAGCAGGACTGCTGTTCTTCGTTTCCGTCTTTTTACTCACTCATCTGGATGAATCTCCAGTCACAGGAAGGACCCGGCTGCTGGTGTTCAGCAGGGAGAACTTCATGGAACTGGCTCAGGTCACGGCGGACGCGGTACGACTTCAGTGTCCACACACTACTTGTTTAGTCTGTTCACTTATTCATTTATATTTTTGTGGCTGCAACAAGTTCATATGAATCAAAAACAATCAAGTGGGTCCAAAATGATTTTATTGAGTGGACTCTTGCTTGTTGTCTCTCTCTCTCAGTACATGGAGGAGTTTAAGGATTCTCTAATCGCTCCGTCGGATCCCAGGCATCAGGCTGTAGAGTTAGTAGTTCAGATTCTGGCCGAGAGGAACCAGGACATTGCAGAGATTTCCTCTGTCCCGTGGACGGTGCATGTGGTGGACGGCCCTACAATCAATGCATTTGTTTTGCCTGTGAGTCATATCTGGTAACAACCAAAGAATTTCTCTAATCAATAAACCAAATCGATACATTTTTTAATCATTTAAATGTTTTTGCAACTTTAAAGGAATTGTTCACACAAAAATGATGAATTAGTCATCATTTACTGTCATCATAAACACAAAGGAAGATATTTTTTCCTACTATGGAAGTCAATCGTGACCAAAAACAACCTGGTTACAAACTTTCTTCAAAATATAGAGTAAACAATGACAGAATTTCATTTTTAATGGATCTATTCCTTTAAGGAGCAGTTCTGACCGTATGACTGTTCTGACTGTGTCTATACTATACTAACTATACGCTTTACATTAAAAGGTGAATGAAGTGTCTTGAACATCAACCACCAGATTATTATTATTATTTCTGAAAGATTATGTGACACTAAAGACTAGCAATGAAATGAACCCAGAAATAAATTACATTTTACAATAATAAAATATAACATACCTATTTCTATTTTATTTTTATTTACTAGTAATTATAGTCATAGTAATATTTTACAATATTTCTTTTTTATAGTTTCTTCAAATAAATGCAGCCTGTGTTAGCTGTGTCCTTATTTCATCCAAAACAACACACACACACACACACACACACATATATATATATATATATATACATATAATGTCTTAAACAATTTTTTTAATATTATATACATTACATTATGTATACACATTACGCTTTGTATTGTTTAATTTTCACATGGAGAAAGAAGTGTTCTTAATCCACTTTAAATGATTAAAGAAAATCATGAGTGTGATTACTAGAAGAAAATATGGTTCTGATTTCACAGCTGGAATGATTGTGTGTGTGTGTCAGAATGGAAAGGTCTTCATCTTCACAGGAATGTTGGAGGCTGTAGCAGACGTCCATCAGCTGGTCTTTATACTGGGGCACGAGATGGCTCACGCTCTGATTGGTCATGCAGTAAGTCCCGCCCACACTCTCAAACCTCTGCTCAGAAACACTCGAACTGACTTTATTTTTGTCGTTTTATCAGGATCTATTTTATTCCAATAATGAATTATGCTGAAAGTAAAGTATCCAAGAGCGTGGCGCTAAATCTCCCCCTTAGGGTCATTTAAATGTAAATGTATATGAGTATTACATGGTTTGCTACACATTGTCAGATGGTTGTAGGGTCTTCACACTGCCTCTGGCCTTCATAGTTCGGATCAAATTAAATTTGTACTTCCTTTGCTGTGTCCCTCAGCTTTTTTCTGGAAGTTAAAAGATTCAAGTGCTTGCTTTATCTCTCTTTTGCGTGTGTCGTGTTTTACTTTCATCTCTTCTCTTGGTTTAAATGAAGAGAAGGAAGTCGTCCTGTCTCAGAGGAACTGGATCCGGTTTGAAAAGATGTTTTAGTTTCAGAGCTGTTGCATCACTGCGTGCTTGTGGGTCCGGTCAGGGTGAAAGAGCTTAACGCTGATATCAGGACTAATATGACGTGTTTGTGAAAAACTAAATTGATTTAGTACATTATTGGGTGAAACTAAAAAGCCCCTTTAAACAACACGCTGTTAGACTCGTGAGTGCTGCTTGTTAGTTCAAAGCGCAGCAAGCCAGCAGATGCTGGAGCAGATTTCAAACCTAAAATAAAAAATCTTGTAATTGACACACACTATTTATTTGATTTGTTTACTCATATTCAGTATATACTCAATATATATTGTGATGGACACTTTTGTTCCACCCTCCATTACTGTATACACTTATAATAAGCAAGCCATGATCTCAGAATGCTTCTTCAACACTTCCTTTTTTATTTATTTATTATTATTATTTTTATCATATACAGGTGTATGACCGTTACACAACATATCTGCCTTGTGGCATGACCCCAGCCCCTCGTGGACATGTTTTGGCATATCTTTAGCCCCTCTTTCAATACAACGTGTATCACAATTACAATTCAGAGTGATTCATTATGTCTCTTTCTTTTTGTTTGCTTTTCTACATTGTTTATAATTGGGCATGTTGTCAAAGAATGGGCTGCTAAGCAAGATTAAAAAGAAAAAGGTTCTTAACACCAAAATACAAACAAATTAGCATAGTAGATAAATGACGAAATCAACAAACACAGAAGCCCATAATGAATTTCTCTCTCTTTTTTAGGCAGAGCAAGCCAGTTTGTCTCATGTGGTGGAGCTGTTGTCTCTCTTCCTGTTAACGGCGATCTGGGCGATCTGTCCCCGGGACAGTTTAGCCGTGCTGGGCCACTGGATTCAGGGCAAACTGGTGCAGGTGACAACCTCACGATCTCTCTCTTTCTCTTTTTTTCAATTAATATATAATCCGTCTCCTTTCCAGTGACCAATGACATGTTCCCACTCACAGTTAATCAAGCCATTTTATTTTCAATATATATATGCAAAATTAGATATTTTAACAATATTTTATATAATTAATCGCATTTAATTGCATCCGAAGTAAATGTTTTTGTTTACCTTATATGTATATGTGTGTATTGTGTAAATTTATTATGTATATATAAATACACACACATAAAGCATATATTTAAAAAATGTATTAATATAATTCATATCATATATAAATATATTTAATTTATAAACATAAGATTTTTCCTAAAGATATACATGCATGTGTGTGAATTTATA
>JAUMHP010000076.1:5909751-5923009 GCA_032361065.1 Enteromius trimaculatus
AAAACAAGCTGCTGCTTACTATTCAGACGGGAGTTTTGAGCAGTGAAGGGTTGTTTCTCCGATCACGAATGCAGACACGCTGTTATGTTTACGAGGCGTGATGCAACACCACGTGTACAAACACAGAACTAAGTCATGATCATCAGTAATTATGTCTCCACTGGTTTGTAATGTGTTTTATTGTTTTGGTGTCACAGCATCACGTTTCTGTCACACGCTTGTGGTATTCGGCCAATCACAGTGCACTGTACAGCTGGCCAATCAGAGCACGCCTTGTTTGACTTTCCACTTACTAGTATTCTGTCTGGTTAACCATCTAAATCGGTTTTAAAGCAGCTAGTAATATTGAATCGTCCAGATTCCACCATTTTCCCAAATTTTTGGTGCAGAACCACTTCCACACAACCGCTGCTAATCTGGAAGTTCAAGCCACCATCTGTGGAAATCAAAGCAGAAAACCTGTTTTGATCAAAACGCAGTCCGAATCAGCAATCCACGACTCATACCGCATTTGGCTGACATAATTATCTACAACTGTGCCTCCCTCCAGACCCACTTCAGTGTTCTGAGTGTATGCTACTTTCGCTCATAACTAGGACACATCTGCAGTTTTGCTGCTGTTTTGACAGTGATCATCTCTTGTTCTTAACAATCTTTATCCTGTTTACGTCTCTTTTACTTTCTTTGTCTTTGTTTAATCTTACATTATGAGCGAATGTGCTAAAGTGTCCTTCAATGGTAAAACAACATGTAGAGCATGCGTTCAGCTAGTTTTGGTGCAGCAGCGTCTGTTTGTGTTACCTGTATAAGCAAATGTCTCACCATGGCCTCTAGGGCAGAATTCTGACCCACTTAGTAAAAATACATCTTCTGAAAACCCTCCCTTGATAGAGGAGCCCTTTGAAGGTGTGGCTAGAAAGTGTGTCTGTTTAAATTCTGCGTCTGTTGCCATGGTTTTGCGACCTAAACCTGCTTCCTATGTTCAAATTACATGCGAACTCAATGGGATGTCAGACGAGTGTTTAAACACTCAAACATACAAAGTCTTCTGCTGCATTTACCTTCTTTTGTTGATATGCACTCTCTGAAGGGGTTTTCTTTTCTCGTGCAGGGTCGTGTGAGTGTCACTGGTTTAAGTTAAAAATAAACCAGATTCACTGTGTAATGTTGTCAGTATAACCACCAGGGGGCACCATTTGGACCTTGGACATTGCTATGAAATACTCTCCGAGACAAGAATCTTCAAATCTGAATGTACCATTTTTGCTACGTATTATAAATGTCCTTCTATAATACGTCTTATCACACTCCAAAACTGCACAGCTGACAGCCGTTATAATTTTCTACTATCTCACATGAGCACATTCACATTCTCACATTCCCCATACTATTACAGATAAGGGCAAGAAATTTAAGTGTGTTTAGCCATTGTTCAGAGATTAATGATGCTATGCCAGAGTTCACCATTTTTAAAAAAAAATATGTCTAATATACTGTTTTTCATGATGCAATGGAAAATCTGTTTCTAGTTGCTGTTTGGAAAGATTTGTCTGTGTCTGGCTTGTCTTCACATGGCCACAGGATTTCTTAAAGTTACTGTAAGGAAAGACAGTAATGAGTAAGACTTGTAATTTCAATATTTACAATAATATATGAATTTATGTGTATCATAAGCTTCACAACAAGAAAGGAAGTCGCAACACATTATTTTATACGAATGATGTTTATTTAATTTGCACTAAAGGTTGTATGTATCTACCTTTGGCAGGATGTTAAAGTCTGAAATTTAAACTTAGGGTCTTTGCACGGTGAAGAAAGATGTTTAATGTTAACACATCCCCACACACAAATACAGTTACAAATATAAAACTGGGGCGATGTTGGTAAGCGAAAGACAAGCCAGCAGAGGTCAAAGATGGAGTGGAACGCCACCAGACAGTCTATTTTCTATTTTCTTTCTTATTCTGTTTGTGTGACTTTCCATCTGTGTTCAGCAGAGCGGTGATGCAGTGCAGCAAACTTCAGCGCGTACTGGTCCTACAGGGCAGTGCTATGAAGGGCATCTGAGAACACTGACCATCACAGACAGACACAGGTCACTGGTGCATGTTTACAGCCCAGAACACCTCATTGCTTCTGCAGCCATCGCACTGAGTACAGGCAGCAGAGCTGGAGCGCCGAAATCTCACATAGCACTGCTTTTTTAATATTTGTCTTATTTGGCATGCTAGACTCCCAAATCTAACTTTTATCCAATGCTTATTAGCATGCTAGTGTATTCTTAAAAGTTAAAAATATGTTTACTTTGTTGCGTTGTTCTCTCTATTCTCTCTCTCTCTCACTGTTTATGAGCCACAATCACAGAAATCACATATTTAAGATGTAAAAATCTAAATATGTCTTTAATAATTGACAAAATGTATGTATATTTAAAATGCAGTCTTTCTTTTATAGGTAAATGGACTGAAACATCTGCTAGTGGCTACCAATGGCTAGCTGCTGATCACAGTTTAACCATGTCTTGTGTGGTCACATTTACCAATTTTCGTGCACAAAATCTTTTAGTAGAAAGCCATGAGATTGGGAATTGGTAGCTGCACTTTGTGCTACCTGGTCCTATGGCATAAACGCACCTGGGTAGCGAGACACAAAATATGTACCAATAAGTACATATCACAGCAGCTTCCCAAAGAAATAAACAGTAGAGGCAGCAAAACTCACCTTTTATTCCACAAATTTACAGTTTCGATTAATAAAGCATAATTTTCACACAATTACATGAAGAATATCATTTTCGATTTCAAAACAATATATGCTGGGAGATTTTAAAATTGATGCTTTTGAACTGATGCTTTTAGGTTTGTTCGGTGGCTCACAGAGTACTGAGATGCATTTGGAGACAACAGAACAGTTCAAATTAGATTAGATTAGATTAGATTCAACTTTATTGTCATTACACGTGTACAAGTACAATGCAACGAAATGCAGTTTAGGTCTAATCAGGAGTGCAATTAGCAGCAAGTGCTAATAGGTACCGCAATACGTACCTATATCAACATAATAAAATGTGCCAGGGCATATGTATTGAACCCGTGTTTTAGCGCCACTCTGTGGACATTTCTCTTTGAAACTGCAGCGCAATCTGCAGTAAAGCACGTAAAAACAGCGTAGCACAAAAAAGTGCACTTATTTTAATGAAACCAGGTTGACCTCATGCACAGCACTACTGCAAAAGATAGTATAATAGACATTGTTTTGCACATTTGCTCATGTAACCTTTAAGCTAAAGGTCTGACCTAATGTTATATTCCACCTCAACAGAAAATACAACAGAACATAAAACTCCCCAGACCATTTCACAGTCTTCAAATGTGAGAAACACATGTGAAGTGAACCTCGTCCTGGATCTTTTTATCTTTTCAGATCACTTCACTCTGCCTCTCTACGGGGCAGTTTCTTTCTGAAACACGCTCTGCGTATGGATTTTATACCCACTCACTTCATCAAAGTGCTGTCTGCTCTCTCTGTATCGAATAATAATCATTCTCCAGTCATGCCTCCATTCAGGGCTCAGTAATCACCTCCTGCTATCATTTGCTCACTTTGCTTATTTCTCCCTCCCTCCTCCTGTGTTCCAAGCTTGAAAACGTCCCTGAACTGAAGAAATAAAGGCCGATAAAGTGTGACTGCATTCGGGGGGCTCGAGGGGCACAAAACTCCTTTCCGTCAATGGCACCAGGATGAGGGATTTACATATGAATACATTTGAATAATTTCACATTAACCTTCAGAAAGCTGGCGCTTTTGTTGTTTCCGAACACATATTCTAATGGTGACATTACAATTCAAAGCCTTGTAGAACAACCACAGCGAGCGGTAATGTCAAATCCCGTCCTCACGCCGTTGTCTGGCTTTGCTGTACGGATGTCAGCGACGTCACATGTCGGCCTGATGAAATTCGGTTATTTTTTGAGGCGTTGCAGAGCAAAGCCATACGCTGGTTAGGTCTGTTTATGTCTGTTATGTGATTTCTCCTTGGCTCTGACCACAGGAGATGAAATGTACATCTCTGCATTCGTTTCATCTTTAATTGCAGCGTAAAGCTTTGCTCATTAATCCACAATGAGAGCAGGAGACTTTTCTCCCGCTGCTCAACTGCTTCAAAAATCCCCGCTCTGTGTCTAATTACCACATGCTACATCAGTGTTTCTTAAACTTTTTCTGCCATTCCCCACTTTGGACGTATGGAAGGGTTCTAACCCCCACCTGTCCCAAGTTGTCCCCAACAAAACGGTAATAAACTAGGCTTTAAGTTTACCTGGTCAAATTTATTGGTGATATAACACTACATTTTAAAACCTTAACTTCATATGACAGCACACAACGAGGTTGAAGGCTTGATACTGCCACTCTCAAATCATGCTCAATTCCAAGATGAGATCTGTTTTTTGATTTCAGAGAAGCAACAGCTGAAAATCCGAAATCTTACCACAAAGGTAAGATGTAGCAAAAGGAAAAGGACCCCTCTGCCCAATGAGTGGGTACTCTTTCTCCACTCCAAGGCAGAATTCACTCAGTGTCTGAGCTGGAAACCTCAGCCTAAAAGTGGAGTCACTCGTCATCTCAATCTTGTGCAGAGCTGATCTTGTCTGCTAGGTGAGGTAGGTGCCTGTCTTTGCTTTGAAGCTGAAGATTTAATTCGTTTAGCTTTCCAAATACATCGCTAAGATAGGCCAGTTTCATCAGAAATTGTTCATCCCTGAACTTGCCTGCAATGTCATACACGCGTTCCGCTTCCAAGAAAGCCAGAATCTTCGCTCTAAGCTCCAAAACCTGACAGCCACCTTGCATCGCTGTGAAATAACACGGCTGTTATCAGCTCGCATCTCCTCACCAAGTGCGGAGAACAGTCGCGCTTTCAGGGGTCGGGTTTTGATGAAATTGACTGCGCTCACAATGACAGTCAAGACGTCGTTTAGTTCGGGGCTGAGCTGCTTTGATGCCAGAGCTTTCCTGAGAGTAACACAGTGTGTCTATTGCGCTTCTGGTGTGACCCTTTTCATAAGTGCTTGCGGCTCCTCTCTACTTCCTGCCATGGTCTGATCACCGTCAGAGCAAAAGCCTAAACAGTTTACCCATTTCAGATTATGTTCTGTGAGATAGCTGTCAAGAATCTTAAAGAGGTCAATCAGCCGTCGCTCTAGATTGGACATACTTGCGAAACAGCAAATCCTCTCTCAGTGACAGATGAAATCTTGATGGCTGACAGTAGCCTCATCTACTTGCAGTGAAAATCGCGTGTCCCTTAGTTTTTCCACGAGTTGGTCCTCGAGATCATCTGAAACGTTGCATGTACGTTTTGCAACTGTGTCGTTTTCAATTTAGCAGCGCTTGTCTCATCCAGCATAACTGACACCATGTCAAGAGCAGTGGGGAGAAGGAGCTGCTCAGCTATCGTGTGTGGTTTCTAGCAACAGGCAATCCTGTACGCAACTTTGAAAGAAGCCATCTGTGCGTTTTTATTAACTGAGCTAGATTTTACCATTCGACTTTCCTGTTGACAATATTCTGAGAGTTTTCTTTGGAAGAATTCAAGCAGTTTATTCATGTGTTTGGGATGTTTTGTCTCTAAATGCCGTCTTAATTTGTTGGGTCCCCTGCTGTCTGCAGCTAAAGTTTTGAGGTCTCTCATCTGCCCCCACCACACATATCTGTAAATCCAAGAGCAAGATATGCCTCATCATATTTTCTTTTTGGTTGGCTTTTTTGTTGATTAGGTCTACTGTTTTTGGTTTTCTCTGCCGGAGCCGAATCTCCAGTTTTTGTTTCATTCCGCGTAACAAACCTATTCATTGTTAATTATACCAGCAACTGTCTACCACCCCTCCACGTTTAATTTTTCCACTTCAAAAAGTCAGACGTAAAATCACTGTCGCAAACTACAATTTCCGTTGCCATTCGTTCGCTGATGTTGTTTTAATTTAGGATTACTTTTAAATGAGTGTATGGTAATTAAATAAATTTAATAACAAAAATGAAAAATAGTTCATCATCTGTTTCCCACCAGAGGGGCGTGCCGCACACTTTAAGAAACACTGCACTACACACACACACACACACACACTTACACTCAGCAGTGTGCTTTATTCCTCCCTGATCACCCTGGAGTTCAGAAAACAGCTCGTTTAACAAATTATTGATCATTTATTTTCAGATCAATCTGGAATCTGGTTTATCAGTATCATTAGGCTTTAAAATAGCACCTAGCTATCTAAGTGGATCAATTAGTTCCTAGAGCGATCAGAAATCTGTATGCGAGAGATGAGACAGGAAACTGCTGTCTCAGGACCTGTTAGACGCTTATAGCAGTTTTAACTTGCTGACTGGTTGTTTTTCAAATGAAGGACACGCTTAACTGAGGCGATAACATCTGCTTGGTTCTGGATCTTGTGGTCCACTTTGGTAATGACATTTAAAGGTGCATTATGTAAGACTGACAGCTAGTGGTTGAAACGGGTACTGCAAAAACAAAGTGATTCTGCCCCGGAACGCACGTATCAGAGTAGAATTACTTGCTATAGCATTATTTTTCAGAGAAACCTCTGTTCATCTCCAGAACACAAATTAATATATTTTTGATGATATTAGAGAGCTGTCTGATCCTCAATAGACAGCAACACAACTTAAATGATCCCAGGCTCAGAAACATGGTAAAAAGGAGCGTGGACATGGACTTTGCCGTGTTTCTGGATCTGGGATCATTTCATGTAATTTATGTTCTGAAGATGAATGAAGGTCTCATGGGTTTGAAACGACACAAGGGTGAGTAATTAACGACAGAATTCTCATTTTGGGTGAACTAACCCTTTAAACTAAATGTATACTAAAAAAAACCTCAATAACAACATTGAAATAAGAGCGCATGTGTGTACTTGCATTTAGCGAATAGGTTGATCAGCCATGATTTATCTATCAATCAGATGCATTTCCTGTGTGCATGCGTTGGATGTGTGAAGAAACAAGATGTGCATGACTGAAAGATATATTAAAATTCAACACGAGACGATGAGGGAGCGCTGCAGACTCTCATGCGGTGTGTTTCATTCATACTCGACACTGGAGGGTGCCCTTGTGCAGAAACTCCAAAAAAGTGCCTAGCAGAAGTAATATAAATTTATAGGGCCGGTTTCCGGGATAGGGATTAGATTAAGCCAGGACTAGACCTTTGCTAATTTAGGACATTTAAGAATTTTTAGAAACTTGTCTTGCAAAAATGCACTATCTGTGAGCATTTTAAGACCAAACAATGACAATAATGTATTGTTTAGACAGCTCTTAACATTTATTTTAATCTAGGACCAGTCTTAAACCCTGTTCAGGAAACTGCCCCATAAGGTGCAGGAAATACCTTAGTGTGGACTAAGACAGTGGTTTTCAAACCTGTCCTACAAGCACCCCTGCCCTGCACATTTTGTACGTCTCCCTTTTCAGACATACCCAAATCTGGTCTTGAAGTCTCTACTAACGAGTTGATAAATTGAATCAGGTGTGTGATAAGGGAGACATGCAAAATGTGCTGGTAGGACAGGTTTGAAAACCACTGGACTAAGACATACCACAATCAGCTAATAAAGGGTCATCTAGTGCGAATTGATGTAACATTTATGTAGTAACAGTAAAAGTAAAAACTATTTTAGAAACTATTTAAGCGACCGGAGTAAATGATTCTGCTTATACTGTGGTTGCCACACCTCAAGACATCATCAGAGGATATATTTCAAGGTATTTATCTGTTTTTTTGTACTTAAAACACTTTTGCGAGTGGGATTATTTCTTCTGCATCTCATCCAATGCCTCCGTTCGGTCACGTGGTTCATGGCGCTCTCAATAGTTCCAAACAAATATGTATGAAGGGATTAGGATGGACAGACAGCAGTTTCACTGTATTTGCAGCAATTTATAGTGATTGTTAATAAATCATGTGCGTTGATTGTGTATTGATAACTACGCTGAATATGTTTTACAGTTGTATTTTATTCTGGGCGGTGATGAAGAGGCTCCTTATTATTTATATTGCAATAAGCATAGTATTTAGGGTTAAAATAGATTTTTTAAATTTTATTTTAATTCAGTGCAAAGAATCAAATTAGAGGCTTTTGGTGGCCAGAAAAAACACGCGTGACTTAAAAGTGTACTTATATTATTTCTATTGAAACATTTATAAAATGTATTTAAATATATTTGCAGTTATACATTTGTAATTATGAAGTTAACCCCCGGCTTCACAGACAAGGCCTGGTCTTAGACTAAATATAAACCTGAGCTGTTTCAACTGAAAGAAACTTGCACTATTTCTTAAAACATGTCATTTTGTTCTAGGATGCACACCAGTAGTACTTTTTTCTAAGGCATGTTTATAAAATGAATTAAAAGTCCTAACTGAACTATGGCCCAATCCTGGCTTAGGCTAAGCACTGTGTGTGAAACCGGGACAGACTGAGGTATTAGTTTTTAGTACACATATTGACTTTAATATTTAAGATATATTGATGTTTATTATTAAATTATATAATGAGGTACTTCACGTGTTTTATTGAATGAATACATATACTTAGAAGTATGACTTTTTAAGATGTGATAAAAACTTTTCATTTAGTATTATTGCAAAGTGCACATTTTTTAGTTAAAATTATGAGAAACAAAAAATGCTTTTAAGATTTGAAGTAGGCTACACTACAAGGGCACATTCAAAAGAAAGCGTATTTCCTTTTCACACATCCTTTAACGCAGTCATAAACTATTGAGGAATCAACTGATTGCAGCTGAGAAACACTGCCAGAAGCTGTTTGGGTTGCATTTAAATACGAGTCTTTACAGTGCATTCCCTTATCATATTGCTTTACATTCCCTAAAGCACAGATTTTACCATTACTATTCAAAGATGGCATCAAGATGTGTTCGTATGGAGTCTGATTTAGCTCTATTCCCTTTCATTTTTAATGTGAACCACATTAGCTGACATCTTATCTGTGTCTGAAATGCGTCTTGCACTGATGTGCGTGGACGCAGTCATATGAAGCGGATATGTGTGTGGTGTTCCCTGCCACCCTGAGTTGCAGTACCTGGTCCCGTTGCTATAGTTTCCATTATGCACAATGTGTTTGTGATGTGAAGGACAAAGCAATGATAAGTGCTGTTAGGGGCTCTCTCTTTCTCTCTCACTGTCCTCCACCCACTCCTCATCTCTGAAATGTCAGTAAAACCTCAGAAAGCGGCCAAGAACAAGACAGACGCTGAAGAAGAAAAGAGTTATGAGTGCAGATGTACAGTACTTGTGCATGTGTGCTTGCTTATGTAGGCAAAGTGGTATAGTTGATGAAAATCCAAGCGTCAATCATTTGTTTTATCGCTCCAAACGTTTGTAGTGCACTAGATGAACATTTTCAAAGAATACCGTGCAGTGAAAGTGAATGGGGACTGGTGCAGATAAGCTAAACATTCACAAACCTGCACAAGTTCTGCACATTTCTACACTATTTTTACATTGTAGTTTAAGTTAACAGTGATAACAAGACTTGTCGCCAGGTGCTATGTTTGATTTAAAATTACAGTTTATCCACAAATACTAATAAAATCAATAAAATAAAAACTAGAATAAAATGAAGTTTACAAAGACTAGAAGTGTTTTAAAACTAGCTGAAATAAATAAGTTGGTAAGACTTGATAAGACCCCATTAGTTAACGTATTAACCAACAATGAGCAAATACATTTGTTAGTGTTTTTTGTATCTTAATGTTAGTTTTTAAAAACAATCGTTAGTTCATGTCCATTAAATAAAAATAACAGATACAGCTTTTGATAGAATAATGCTTTAGTAAATGTTGAAATGATCATTAAATTGATTGCTAGTTCATGTTATCCAATGCAACTAAATGGAATCTAATTGTAAAGTGCAACAAATAAGTTTAAACTGAAAATCAATTAAAACATATAAATACTTAAAAAGAATAGGCTAGTAAAGAACATATTAATATATATCTAATAAATACTTTGATATATAACTGGTGAATAAAATTAGTTGTACTGGATGTATGAACTATTAATTTATTTATTTTCATTTTAGAACTTGGGTGTAAAAGCGATTTCCTCCACAGGATTTAAAATAAAACAAAATAAAATAAATAAATAATAAAAATAATTACTTTATTTGTCACAGTTATCATTTTTCATATTGTAATTTTTAAATGAATGACCTTATGTCTTTTTGTTTTGCCGTTTTAAAAAAAGGTAATTGACATTTTATCTCACAATTCTGACAAATGCAAATTAACATTTAAAGTCTTAAATTTCAGATAAAAGTCGCATTGAGCTCTATTTACCTAGAAAAGAGTGACCATCACCATAATGCAGTGTTTTTGTCAAATCCTCAGAAGAGGAAAAATCAATAGCGCTTTAGAGAGTGATGTTTTCATTTTAAGCTGAACTGTCTCTTTAAGAAAGAAGAGCCACAGTACATAAAAGCAGGTCTTGTGGACGTTCAGACTTAAAATGGCTTGTAGAGATGCAGAGAGAGAACATAAAGCAGTGTGTGGTGTCAGAGAGAAGCTGACTCAGATTGCTGGCTCTGTGGCGGTTCACAGTGGGGTGTGTGAGCTGAATGATGTCCTAGTCAGCACCCCGAGGTCATCAGATCAGACTGGCTCGCTCGCTCTCTCTCACACACACACACGATCTGATAATGTAGAATTCATCCCAAGTTTTTCTAGGTCACTTCCTGCAGTGCTGGCACACCTGCTTTATCAGTCGTCTTATATACACAGACACATATAATCTTTATTTTTTTAATGTTTACTATCCGCATTATGCCCAGATCCCACACGTCATCCATATAAGACCTATCTTTTTGACCGGTCACGCATCTCAAAACTACCTTTTTTGGTATCATTCCCCACCAGCTTTCCTCTTCTAACTTGTTTCCTCCAAATAACCTTGTTCTAGATGCCCCCGTCTCCAAATAGTTTGCCCCTGTCCTGTGAAAGTGCTGTGTCTGTGTGTTAGGAGTGAAGGCGTGTAATGAGTATGCTCCTGGACACATTGATTCTGCCTGATTGTCTGCCCCAGGCTCATCCAGGGCCCATCATGGAGGGACAATTGTTTTTCATTACTACGAGTCAGAGAGGAGCAGGGGTCAGGAACCTGGACTGACCTGAGAGTGTCGCCGGTGGGATGTACTATTATAGCTCTGCACGGGGGGTGGAGGCCGTGCCGATACATCACAGGATGTTGAGATGGAGGTTAACAGAATTTTCGATATTTAAGATATATATTGTTTAACATTTTATCTGGCATCTTCAGTTTTTGCAACATCCTTCAACATCCTTCATTTGGTTAATAAGCACATAAAAACTCAATATTGATGGAAAATCTCAACATAAATGGTAAACGGTCTAAAAATCCATTTGTTTTAGCAGAAGCCCTTCTTAATGAGAAGAAGGGAACTTCAACGCCATCAATATTATTGAGTTCTAAGCGGCCTGTATGGATTCCTGTTTCATGCTGTTGTGAAAATGAGGCTGCTTGTTGGTTAAGTACATGCACATTCTGTTTTTCTCAGGGTAAAAAATATGGAAAAGTACAAATTAATTTCATTTTTCAGGAAACTTTTGAAAATATAATTAAAAAATGTCATTGCGTGAAATTTTTAATTGTTTAAATTTAAATTAAGCATAGCAGCAAATAACAATAAACTATGTCTTAATATCTCAAAATGTGAGTTTGTATCTCACAATTGTGATTTAGTTTTTAATTGTAATTATGATTTCATATCTTGTAATTGCAACTGTATTTTGTTTAATACTATTATGGAGTGACTTCATATATCAATGTGAAATTGAATCTCAGTTGTGTTTTTATTTCTACTCACAGATCTTTATTGTCTCTCACAGTGTGGCTTCTATACATTACGTGACATTTTATTATTATTTGCCATTTTGCTGGTGCACATAAAAGCATATCCTCGACAAAATGGCTGCTTTTTAAGATCTCCACAAACATCTGAAAGAAGACTAGATTGCAATAATGCAGCTCAGGATTCTTGTGCACTCTGTATGAGGTCACTTTAGCAGAAGACGAGAAGAAAATCAGTTCTCCTTCTCTCATTTTGTAGCCATTAAAGTGCTCTTGTTGCATTTTATTCACTCCTCTGCAGTTGTCCGCTGTTGTCAGTCAAAACCACGCTGGAGATGATCTACTGTAGTAGTCATTCTTCTCTGTGTGTCTCTGATTTTATCTGATCAATAAACAGGCTTCAGCCTTCCCTGTCTTTCTCTCTGCAGATGTTCAGAGGGATTTCTTTTGTTAAGAGACCTTGTGTTTCCAATATTCTCCCTCTCTGTTTGCTCTGTTGGTTTATGAACTGTTTTTTTCAGATGTGGTAAGTGTTATTCAGCGCAGTGAATGTGTTCTGAGGGCAGCCCGTGTGTTGTTCTTTGTTCTGGCCAGGTTAATTGAACAGGAGGATGCTGGGAAATTTAGCACTCTTTCTCATTTTTCACCATTGGAGAGGAACAGATAAGAGACACATTTAGCATTGAAAGGAAGACTAATGTTAGACGCCATAGTTTTATTTTACCATTACCATTATATGCACACTCCATTATTACTGTTGCATTTCATTCAAACAGATAATGATGTTTTTATGCCAGAAATAATACCAGGATCTTTGGCTAACAGCTGAAATGATGAAATGTTGAGGTTCTTATTGGTGCTATTAGATGGTCCAAGCTGATGGTTGGAGCCAAATTTGACTCGGTAGATCATCATGGTCAACCACAGCTTGAACTGGTTGACTGTCATAACCCTGTGATGCAACATCCCTGTTTAAGGCTCAGATTGACCTCTTAAACTTCTAATTTCCCCCCTGTAATTAATCTCACAGCAATACCCAACTATTTTCCATCGGTGATATACAGGGTTCCCACATACATGCAAATCATGGAAATACCAGGATTGTTTGAAATGAGCTTTTCAGTCTTGTTGATGCTCTCATCTGTTGACATTTCCGAATGCATTCCTACAGTTGCTTAATAAAAGAGGGCTTTCCACACAAAAAAAAGTGCATGTGTCATTAGTATGAGAAAAAATATTAGATCGGGCTGGGATCGGGCTAGGCTGGGAAAAAATGCAGCCCGATCCGCACTCTAGTCTGGATGAGACGTATTAAGCATTACCCCAAAAGAGAGAGTTCATCCAAAAATT
>JAUMHP010000076.1:5956833-5975602 GCA_032361065.1 Enteromius trimaculatus
ATATATTTATATATATATATATATATATAATATATTATTATGTACATATACATATACATAGAGAGAAAAAATCTGTTTACATGTGAACATTAAGTACAAATATAAATTCTTGTAGATATTAGATTTATCAGTTGCTCTCTCTCTTCACAGCATGTCTGTTACCTCTTGGCCACTGATATTGATTGCATGATGCATGATGAGCTACTGAACATTTCATAATTGCCCCTCCGACACAGCTCCAAGGTAGAGTTATGTTAATTGGCGAATGATGTATCACAATAACCACCATCGCAGACACATTACTGGCTCAGAGAGAGATGTGATTGAGAATAAGTGATTTGTTTTAGTACATTAGGTTCCCTGTTAAAACCTCTGTTGTATTTGCAAACCTACAACTTCTGTCGGAGACACTGATGCTAAAGTGAACATCATGTTGTTACATTTTCTATTGTGATATAACATCCTCCCTCTCCTGTGGGGATCAGTACACACACCGCCCACAGTCACCCTTCATACCCCGTCACTGCTGCAGTGTATTCATCAAAACAAAGACTGTCCAGGCTTAATAAACGACGGCCAATTAAGGTAGTGATCTGTAGCTCTCTACTTATCTAGTTTCTCTGCACTCTGCTCAAATGCCTTTGTGCCCCATTGAAAACACTAATGGTCTCAATTAGCACATGCAAATATTTACCAAAGAATGGCATGCGTGATTTATGACAGGCACGCTAAATACTCTCTTCCCCTGTTTTTCCACATATTGCACATATTTGTACATATATGTATTTGTGTGGGTATTAACTGTGCATAGGTAATGTGTGTTTACATAATATATGTGCGTTTAATCTATTATGTGTGTAAACATACATTCATGTGGTATATATTTTGGTTATATATGTGTGTGTATTCATATCATTTATTTTATTTATATATATATATATATATATATATACACACACACACATACATACATACATACACATACACACACACACACACGTATATACATACATACATATACACACACACACACATATATAGAAAGTCTACATCAATAAATGCCTTCAAATCTGGGGTAAAAAAATATATCATTGAAGAGTTGGGCTAGTGTTTCTGTTTTCTTTTTTATTTTTGTGATTTGTTTGTTGATGTTTATATACATGATAAATATACACACCACACACATATATAATATATGCATATTTTATGTGTGTATATTTGTCAATTAGTGTTTATTTTAAATACAAACATCTATAATATCTAAACGTTTTAAAATGAGTTTGAATGAATACTCTGTATGTATAGTTAACATTTATATGCGTTTTGTGTGTCAATCATTTAGAAGTCTCTTATGCTCACCAAGCCTGCATTTATTAGATCAAAGATACAGTAAACCCGTAATAATGTGAAACATTATCACAAATATCACAAACACCTGTTTTAATACATTTTGAGATAAATGATTCCTGTGATGATAAAGCTGAATCATCACTCCAGTCTTCAGTGTCACTTGATTTTTCAGAAAACACCGTAATATTCTTAGAAAATAAAAAAAGAAATATGTTATGATTAATGTTAAAGGTTGAGCATTATTTATTTATTTATTTATTTGTGAAAACTGATGCATTTTCCCCTCTAAAGAAGATTTGAAACAGTTTTTTTCCCTGCCACTTTTGTCCGTACCGTGTCAATATTCTGAATGATCTTGCTGACACCATTTTTTCACATATTTTATTATTTGTAATGTGTTATTTTCATAAACGTGTTGGAAAACCTTGAGTAGGCTTTGATGCTCCACGTTATTAGAGCACAGAGCAAGACATCTTTGACACGGCACCAAATAATTGGTTTAAAAAACTTATTTCGAAAGGAAAAAGTAGTGAAAGGTATATTATGCTTGTTTTAAACAAGCCACATTCCTCTGTCTTTCACTATAAAGTTCAACTTTTTTTTTTTTTTTTTTTGCTTTAGCTTATAGCATGCAAATTAAGAAATGAAATGTCTCCCTCAGCTAAGAGTTCGTAGCTGCAGGATTAGGGAGCTATAAATACTACATTTCAGTTCGATTTGTTCTTTGTACAGCATTTGTGTTCCAAAGCAGCTTTACAGAAAATAGAAAAATAAACAGGAACTAAGACCTTAAGGCATGTTAAAGAGCCGCACAGGGTTGACCCAGTGCCTCTCCTTTTGTAAAATACAGCTTTTGGACAACTTGAGTCACAAATGCAATTTATTCGTAGCAGTTTTGATCTCAGAAATGTTGCAAAGACCCTTCAAACTACACACCTAATGAAAATACACTTATCTTTAATGAACAGCACTCTGTGACTGTTCAGTGTAATAAGGTCCATTGCACTCATCCCATCTGTCCTTCTCGTCTCCATCCTTTGATGTGTTGAGAATAAGGGTTGTCGAGTCTAATTTCACTGCGGTTTTCTGGCAGCAAACCCACTTTCGTTGACTTGTGTGTGTACCCTCTTCAGTAGTGTCCTCTGGACTCGTTTTAAAACTCATTTCAGCCATTAGGAGCCTCTTTTCCTTCAGTGAAATGACGAGAATCTTATCTAAAGCTGCATAGAGAGAAAATATATATTTTTGAAAGGCTTCTGTTTTATGTCTGATGCAACAAATGGAGGGGCGGTATATCAGTAAAGCAGGCCGGTGTGTTTAAGCCCTGCTGTTATGAACCTCAGGGGTACCTCAGGTGTTGTGTAAAACTACAGATCGATGCTAGCTTTAAGTAGTCCCAGAACCTCTCAGTGTTGTGTGAAAAAGACTACTAGAGATAGACACTGATGTAACTGACCCTTCCGACCCCGCTTGGCAAACCTCCAAGGACGCCATAGGATGCCTTAAAAAACACAGAAGAACTACAATCTTGAATTGATTTAAAATGCTAAGAATGCACAATCAAGATTTATTCTAATGGTTTATGTTTATAGATGTGCTCAATATGTAAGGAGAACTTAATTTGGCTTTGATTCTCCATGTTTTAAAGGCTCAGAGACACAATTCTTAATTTGTATTAAGAGCATTCAAGTGTAAAAAAGGTGGTTCAAATCATATCATCTTATGCATGTTTAAAACAACTCATTCATTTACCTTTCACCATTTAATACAAAAAAATTCATTTTTATTATTGTCCCCACGTTTGTCCTCCTATAACAACATTTGACATTTTTTTTGTTTGTTTTTACATTATTTATTTTTTTTTAACACTGCTAATGTATTATATTCATAAATGTTGCATACTTTGTACAAAGGCTTTAAGTGTATTTAACAATTTTGTATTAAAATTGGTATTGCAGCACTTTAGTGTTTTTTATTCTTCATAAAGCAATAAACACACACACACACACACACACACACACACACACACACAAACAACAACATATTTATATATATATATATATATAACGAGGGCAGTTTAGTGTGTGACATGACTGTTGACATAATGCAGGGCAACAACTACATAAATGCTGCTATGCTCTAAATTCAAGATATTGTGGCAAAAGTGCTCATATGTCATATATTTTCATTATATGATAAGTGATATCACACAAATAGAGAGAGGGCTTATCATGAGAGTGTGTTCAGTGTGAATAAATCTGGATTTTGAATGAAAAAGGTGAATGAATGAATCAAAGGCCTTACTCACATGTGGAACATAAAGTGTTTTAATGACCAGTGACTTCCACTGCATGAACAAAACACATCTCACATTTAACCCATCAAAGTGGACATTTATTTAAGTTTTCATTTATCAGTCAGATTTGATGTCACCCACCCCTGTTATACAGTCAATAGTCCACAAGTCATCCATATGACTCCAGTCAATTAATTAACAATGATCGCTTCTGGACAAAATATGGATACATAACAGAAAGCAAAACTGCAGAATTAATGTGAGGCTGAATAGGAAGGAAGAAAAGATGCAATATCTCAGTAAAACAACCGACCACATCCATAACTGTGAAATATTCAAAAACCCAAGTGTGTTGTGATGCACAGGAGAAAGGTACTGTATAGAACGCTGCATTATAACCGTGTATTATTGTGCTGATGATATTTTGGGGGAAGGGTGATACACATTATGTCTTCTCTCTGACAGATACCACTGAAATGGCTGTCCCCAGAATCCCACCTGTCTCTATGACAGCTATAAGCTGTGTAAACAGCTAAAACGAGTCTGTTTGGGCTTGGTGACATAGGTTTGGTTGACATGTTCTGGGTACAGCATGCATTAGCATGTTAACCTAAGCAATCAGGCTTTAACGCTTTTTAAAGTTGCACCGAAATAGAAGTATTGATTTGTTTTGGTATTGCATGAATTATGAATGCTCCTGGTGGAATAAGTATGTTGTATGACAGACATGTGTGTGCTGCATTGATGCGCTGTATGAAAGACAAACACATGTTGTACAGCAGACAGACAGGCTGTAAGGTGCTGTTGTAACATTTTGTATGGAGGACAGGCTGTGTTGCTATAGTAACATGTGTTGAACAGAAGACAAATCAGTTGTGTTCTGCCTTGTGTGTTTTACCAAAGACCAAGACTGCAGTTGCACTAATTTGTCTTAAGAGCAAGATTGCTGATTGCTGCTCTGCTATACTCCGTGCTCCGTATTTTGCAGCTTGACTAGTTTAACTACTTTACATTATATGTTGATTTTACAGTAGCTTAGAACACTAGTTTCAGAGAATGTGATCTAACACTGTAACGTATAGCAGACAAAGCCCAACGCTGTGGGATAGTTTTTATTAAAACCTTTTTTCATTTTTTTTTATTTTGTAAAGTGAAAATCACAGTGGAAATGCTTGGAAGATTTATTAATATTTTGTTTATCAGTTGTTTATTTGAAAAATATATTTGCATTAAATATTATTTCAAATTCTTAAATAAAATAAAATACATTTTGAAAACAAATAAAATAAATACAAATAAATAAATGTAACTAATTTATTATCAAATAAACATATTAAAAAACGTTTTATTTTATTTTATAAATTTTTTTTTGGCTTAAACATAACAAAACTTACCATAAAATGACATTTATTTATGATATTTATTTTACCTTTTTATCTACTTTTTATTGTTTTTCCAAGACTGTCTCACACCCAAATACGTATTTTTACAAATTCGTACAACCTCACTCGTATGATTTTGTATGATTTGTCTAGAGCCCAGTGAAGGGTAGAAGTACGCAATTCATACGAATTCCTAATTGTGCAACTCATAAAACATATATGTAAGTTGTATGAGTTTACACGAATTAGCCAGTGCAAAAAAAAAAAACCCAAAACAACAGAATCTATGAAAATTCCTAAAAAAATATATATATATATTTTAAAAACTGTGTGAAATCAATTAAATAGTTAAGTATCAGAGTATAACAATATCCACTGTGCTATCAAAAATATTGCTGTGCTTCAGTTAATGTGATTTAACAAACTCTGTTTTATTTGAACTCTGTTTACAAAGAAAGCAAGTGTAGCTATAAAATGAACCGTTTAAAATTTTAGCAATTAGCAAGACAAATCAAAAAACATCATGAAAATGGCACGGTGGGAATTTTAAATAATAAAAGGACTAAAATGACAGCGTTCTGGAGTGATACATTAATATATACTATTACTACAAAACTAAGAATATGAAAAATGTGTTTGTTCTAAAAAACCACAGGGCTAAAATTGTCCTAGTTGAAGAAACATGAATATGCATCACGTAGACCAGCTGCTGCAATACTGTGTTGTATCAGGCTGTATGCTATTGCTTTCACATGATGTAAAAAGACCAACATGCTACATAATGCTGTAATGTTGCACAGTTAGTAAAGGCTGTGATATGAGCACTATACAGTTTGATGGTGTGATCTTCATGGATGCAGGTGCTGTGTGTTTGGGTAAAACAGGCTGGTCTCTCTCTCTCTCCATCTCATTCTCTGATTAGCTGTTTCTCTCCCCCATCTCTCTGTTTTTCTGGCCTACAGTTTAATTTATGTGTCTTCTGTCTGAGAGAGGGGAACAGACCGGCATTATAGAGGAGTGTAATTTATATTGATTTACCTTTTGGATGAAGGGATGGCTGAGGAAAGAGGGAGAGATGGGAGGAAGAGAGGAATGAAGGATGGTAAGTCTCATCTTTGAAAAGCCCATCCGTCTTTGCAAGAGGAGCCGTGGCAACCCTTTAACCTCCACAGATGAGATGTCTGTGTGTACACGGTGTGTGTGTGTGTGTGTGTTTATTGTGTGCATTTGTGATGTACCTTCACGCCTCAGGGGAATTGAAATTAATAGCATAAGGGTTGCTTACATGCGTGCAAGATTTTGCCTGACAAAAGACCCAACAAAAGCCAAAAGAAGATTCTGTTGAAGCGAGTCGGTGTATTGTACAGGAGGAGCTGCAGTATAGATCACACATACAATGCACTTGTTTTTTTTTCTTGATTAGGCTTCTGTCCCTGTAGGCAAAGTAAACCATGACTACCTAGAAATAAACACTTCTTTAAGAATGTACAGCAAGAGATGTATATTATATGCTATATACAGTATACATAACAAATGAAAAAAACGTGTGCAATTAAAGGGATGGTTCACCCAAAAATTACAATTCTGTCATTAATTACTCATCCTCATGTTGTTCCAAATCTATAAGACCTTCATTTATCTTCAAAACACAAAGCAGGTTATTTCAGATGAAATCTGAGAGCTTTCTGACACTGCATAGACAGCAAGGCAACTACCAAGTTCAAGACCGAGAAAGGTTGTAAGGACATTGTTAAAATATTCCATTTGACATCAGAGGTTCAGCTGTGATCTGAAGAAGCTATGAGAATACATTTGTGCACAAAGAAACAAACATAACTTTATTTAACATTTTCTTTTCTTCTCGGTCAGTCCTCAATACTGTAATGAGAGTATTGGTATCGTTTTTATTTTCTTTGTGTTCAAAAAAACTCGTCGTCTACTCTGTGCAGTGAGCGGCAGAGATTAAGATTATAATAAAATTAAGATTATAATTCAAATGTTAAAATAAAAATGTACTTTTTTAAAGGCATGTGCCACTTTGAATAGATAACGTTCCTGGTATAGATGCATCTATTTAAAATAAAAAATGAGTGAAACCACATTTGTCAGAATCACTGTTCCTAGAGCATAGCTTTCACTGAACGCGCCAGCATAATTTAATTACATCTGCTGAGGAAAATATTGCCTGTAGCTCCTAGTAAAAAGAGTATTTGTTATTCTCTTTTTTCCCTTTACACATGCCCTGTGTTTAAGGGAAGCTGCAGGCTTTCAGTTTGGCCCTCATCAGCAGAAATGGCGGACTCCATTTAACCTCCAAAAACCCTCAGCCGCTTTGCCATGACAGACCCATTCCTAAAAATGTGTGCCTCTGACCCACACACACACATATACACACACACACACAAATACACAGACACCCTGATGCATATTGCTCCCTATTTTCTTTAGAAATGGTTTGTGAATACGTGAGTGACAACCATATGTAAACTTTTATCGTAGTGTTTCTGTGATCACTTGGGTGTCTTTGACATTTGTTTTTCTGTGAATGGAGCTTAGCCAGCAGCAGTGCATCTCTCTCTGGGTTTCATGAAAGCTGATTTTAAGATTCTACTGTGATGTCATCAAATGTTTTAAAAACACAAATGTGTGACATTACAGTTATTGACCAGTGGCAGTACGTGTCCAGCAGTCAACCGCAGGTGCATTCAGGGTCAGTCTAGCTTGCAGGAAACACCTGCACAGTATTGTGCACTCAGCCTTACTATCATTGGCTGTGATCTCACCTTCATCTCTGACATCTGTGTGTCCAGCGTTCAGTCATAAGTCTGAAAATTCCCTGAGGTTCTGAACCAGCTGCCTCCGGTCCATTCTTCAAAGGAAAAAAATCAAAACAAAGACATGATCACTGAATTTCTCAACTGTATACACTGAAAAAAAAAATGCAGTAAAATAAATGGCATCTGTGGTTGCTGGAATTCAACTGTTAAAAATATGGTTACAAGATTTTAGATTTTTGCATTTTTAAGTTAACTTTACAGTTAAATACCGTAATTTCATTAACTGATATAATGTTAATATACCAACTTATTAAAGTACTCATATCTGTTTTGTAGCTGAAATGCACTGATAAACACCAAAAGCAGGTGATGATGAGAAAGTCACATGATGAACCAAAGCCCATCACAAGCATTCACACAAACACTAAACACCATCATGATGAGACTCATTACACTCAAATATACAAGAAACATTAATTTAACAACATTACATGCAACATACAACCCTAATAAACATCACTGATGAGAAAACACTAAGAAGAAATGGTTATTTCAAAGACAAAAACATCAAATTCAAACAAAATTTAAAAAGGAATGCAGGGATTTCTGGGAATGCATTTTTTTTTTACAGTTTTTTTACCGTTAAATTCATGGTAATTAAAAAAAAAAATTAAAACAAAAATTAAAAATTAAAAAAAATTAAAAATTAAAAAATTTCATGTTCTCATTGGCCATGATCCTGCCTTGAGTTGATCATCTGCTTGATTTTTGTTTAGTTCTTTATACACTTTCTGTCTGGTTTATTAACAGTTAGTTGTGGTTTTGGTTGATGTCAGCTTGATTGACCATGTAGGGCCAAGTGCATGATTTCAGGCCCTTTTTAATTACGTTAAGTTAATTGGTAAAGAAAAATGGAAATGGAAAAGCTTAGAACAGAGTAGGATTTCAGTAATTACACAACCATTTGAGCGGCGTGACACACAAGAAATGTGCAGATATTACAGAGACGCAAGAACAGAAGTGATAGATGGGTCAAATGTAATACCCAGCAGGACTGTTCACAAAAGAATCCATCAATCTCAGTTGGACTTTTGAGTAATATAAATCTGCATGTCATCAGCATAACAACGATAGCCGAAACAACAACAGATGATTTGACCAAGTGGATGCATGTTGATTATGAAAAGGAGAGGACTAATGCAGGAGGACACCTTGAGTGAGGGCTGTGCTGAAGGATTTGTGTTTCTGGAGAGATGATAAATCGTCTGTCAAAGAGGAGCCAGTCATACAAATAACTGAGAGCTGAAAAAAAGAAAGAGTATGACTATGCCAAAACTTGTACTCAGACTGAGCTAAATAACAACAAAAAAAAAAAGACCTGAGAGTCAGCAGAGACAAGAGGATCATTAATGACTCGGAGCTGTCTGATTATTGTGGAATTGACAAAAACTGAAAAGTCGGGGGTTATTAGAAAGTAGGTGTGACTGCAGCTGGCAGGCAGTAACTTTTTTTGTAAGGTTGGCCAAGAGAGGGAGAGATTGGTCTGTAGTTATCGAACTCAGATGTGAGCCAGGATTCCTTACAGTTTTGGTGGCTGCAGCAGTTTTTGCCTTCACTGGAAAAGTGACAGAGGCAACACGTTTATTTATCAAGTGAGAAATGAAGTTGGACAGGAATGTTCCTCTTAAAGGGGTTGAGACAAGAAGTTACGCAAGTCACATTTTCATAATAGATACTTTGTGTATGAATGTGTAAACCTGTGGACGAATGTCGCTTGGGTCTCTGTGTGGATGTGCATGAGTCACAGTAAAGTAGTTATTTCGTATAATCTTTGGGAAACCTGGGGTTATGGTGTTCAACCTTTCAATTACTTGTTCAGAGCTTTAGCTGCTATGCCACACCAGCAAACTCTTTTATGCTGTCAACCCTTGACTTTTCCTTTCACTTGAGTGCTGAGCAACAATATAACTGACTGAAGCCATGGTCAGACTGCTTGTGGGAAACTGGACGTCAAGCCATTTTTGCATTTTGCTGTGTATGAAAGTTTGTTAAACTCTTGCATATTTGTATGATGACTGTAAATGTGAAATAAAATACAGTGGTTGCCTGAGTCTAAAAGTCTAAAAAGAAAGTATATTATATTGTGATATCAGTATCATCGTAAATCAAGTGAGTTGTAGTAATCATCTTTGGTGTAAATAAGTCTTTACTTCTAACCTTAAAGGGATAGTTCACCCAAAAAACGAAAGTGTGATGTTTATCTGCACTGGCCCCATGGCATCCAAGATGTAGGTGACTGTTTCTTCAGTAGAACACAAAGGAAGATCTTTAACTCAAACTGTTTAAGTCTGTCAGTTATATTATGGAAGTCAATGAGTACCAAACGTACTAAAGCGCCGAGAGTCAAAAAAACGTACACGGATGAGGTGTTAAGACATGAAACAATCGATCTGTGCAAAAAACTCAAGAGCTAAAACATTTTTATATAAATACTGTTGTCACAACATCTGTGGTGTGACGCTGGCCCATATACAGCACACATAGATAGATATGTAGATCCTTGCGTATCTTGGCTCATAGAATGAGTCACTAAAGAGGCATCTATGTACTGTATAGATATCTATGTACCAGCATCACACACCAGATGTTGTGAATGAGCTAGCTTTTTTTTTTTACTATTAATGCTTTGGAAAGTTTGGTGCCCATTGACTTTCATTATACGTATGACTGACAGACTGCAACAGTTTAAACATCTTCCTTTGTGTTCTACTGAAGAAAAAAAGTCAAACATCCAGTATTGTATGAGTTTATTGCCCACTAGAGATGCAAGCAGGTTAACCAGAAAATGTGCTAAGCTAAAGGCTAATCCTAACTGGCCAGCTTTAGCTAGCTGTTCTAAGCATCAACATCCACAAGACAACAACATCGACTTCCTCAGGTTACAGCTGACTACTCTGCCTGATACTTGAAACTGCAGTGTTTTTGTTTTACAGAAACATGGCATCCTGACAACATCCCATACATCACTAGCCTTTGTTAAGTGCTAGTAGAGGTTCGCATTGTGCTATCTGCTCATTCATCTGCCATAATTCAATACCACCGTGACTGTGTCTGTGTAAGCACTATTGAACATTCTTTATGGGCTTGCAAGAGCCGCAAAGGCTACAGGGTCATTCTGTGTCAGCTCAGCCAGAGGGCCCTGGCTCAATTCTTTTTTGTTGTTTAAAGAAAGATAGACATATAGTGATGAAAGCTAGCGTGAAATGGATTATATTCACTGATAATCCACTATTTTGTAGAGGGGGGTCATTGGGTCATTTTTTTAATACAATAAGTATCAGGTCTTTACAAAATCATCAAAATGACCTACAGAATGACTAACAAAATGGGATTTATTCAACAAACATGGAGCTGCATTAAAGTCCCCATATCCCTGGGCCTTGAAAAATAAAGACTAAAAATGTATTAAATGCATTTTTAAAAATCAATTTCTTTACTACTTTTTGAGTTATAGGAATGCAAAATTTGGAAAAATAGTATTTATGGCGCTCAGGTATGTTTAATGCGGATGTTTCTAGTTCCAACATTATTTGTTCTTCAGGCATTCCTCATTAAAAGACGAGAAGTGTTATATTTATGCAAAGTGAACAACGTTTGGGTTTTGGCTACTGAAAATGTATACAATTTGACAATTTACCTCTCGGGCCATTTTGAGGTTCCAGTGTCTCTGCATCTGAACCATACAGGGACAAAATCTAAAGGGGCATTAAAGGAATAGTTCATCCAAAAACGAAAATTCTGTCATCATTTACTCACCCTCGAGTACTTCCAAGATATTTGGAATATATATTTGGAAGTTTGTAACCAGGCTTTTTTTGGGTCACTTGACTTTCATAAAATATTTTGTTTCCTACTATGGAAGTCAATGGTGATCAACAGCCTTTTTCAAAATATCTTTCTTTGTGTTCAGCAGAACAAAGAGGCTTATACAGATCTGCAACTATTTGAGGGTGAGTTTTCATTATTGGGTGAACTATTCCTTTAAGATATCTTTAATGCTTCTTGAGTTACAGGCATGCAAATTTTGAAGAAACGTGGCATATAATGAAACGAAGATAGCTAAGTCAATAGATTTTACTAACAAATAACATAAAACATAAAAAATAACAATGCTGCCATCTTTCTGATTACCCCTCTATAACTTGGCTCTGAAATGGTCTTTTTACACTCCTCTATAAAATAGTGGATTGCTCAGTAAATGTCATCATCATATGTATTTATCTTTCTTCAGCAAAAATATTGACTATAAATATTGATATTTGGTTGACACTGACTGACCCTAAACATTTAGAGGGCTACTTTCTTTGAATTCTGGTGTTCGGAATGAGATAATGGAGTACTTGCGTTCCTGTCCCTCTTGAATAACTTCCATAACGACCTCCAACAGGCAGATATCTGGTGTAAAACACTGTCCGCAAAGCTAGAACCAACAGAAACCATCCTGACCTGTATGAAAACTCAAGTAGTTTTCAGTAAAGTAAAGCCCCACAAACAGATAATGTATAACACCAAATTCTAAACTTTCGATAGACTTAGAAGACTAATAAGTCCAGGAAAACAAAGCTAAAACCAGAGCCAACATGGTCTAAAGCCACATCCAAATGCACCCTCTCTCCAGGAGGTGTGTGTGTGTGGTTTCCTATTCCTCACTTATTATGGACGCACAGACGCCTTCCGAAGCCTTTTTCAATTACCCCAGCTATGTCGTTTTTCTTGCCTGCTGTAATTAATAAGCTTTTATGAATCCCAATCTGATCTCAGATCGGGTTTGGACATATTTGATAAGCAAAATGGAATCTGTGAAAGGCCACACTGAATGGAAATGTAATTACCTCTGAGTCTGGGCATACGTGAACACCCCTCCCTCCGAACTCAGGTTAAACGTGCTCATCATCCTCCTCTAATGAAGCACCGGACGCTGCGGCGCTCAAGCGATTTGTTTTGGCAGGTTCCAGATGCGCGCCTCTCTCTTACTTGCTTTGGTAAAGAGTCCCTAAAACAGCAATCGTTTAATCAGGCTAATGTTCCAGCTCGATAGGTCTAATGAACTTCAACTGGGTTGTGTCGTCTGAAACGTTTTTCCTTCGCTTGCTTGCTTTAAGACACAGATTCTTTCACGTTTTGATGAACATGGTGTTAATATTGCACCCTGTCGCCACCCCCTCTCGCTCTTTGGTTTGGATAAACAATTTAATCGCGTAAAATGACTTCATAGTCCAGTAATTGTAATTTTCGTTCACCTCAAAACACCCTAAGCCAGTCGAGATGTTTTCCTGAGCCAGTATTTTTACAGTTTATTAATAAAAAATCCTTTCATTTTAGTAAATTGGGGCTGTAATGTTGAATGGCTATAAACAGTGTTGTATTTTAGAAGAAAAAAACAGAACAATTTGCTAAAGACTTTAGTAGTACTTGTATCAGTGAGACATAAAAAAGATGGCTAAACATATTTTAATAAATATACTGACTTTATGTTGTTTCTATAATAATTTGAAGATATGTGAAATTATTGCAATATAAAAGAATATTTAAAAATTAGTGTCCTTATTATGGATTTTTGAAAAGGACTTTTAATGAAGTGTATAAAACAGTAAACGAAAACATCCTGCAAAGTTTTAAATCTGACAGTGCACCGTGTGTGGACTTATTGTCTCTCAAAAGAAAGAGTCGACTCTGAATCATTAAAACAAGTTTTCTAAATGAATCCCAAGCCGATTCATAAATGAAACGTTAGCATATTTCCCGCTCATTGGTTGTGCAAGCAGACCTGGGAAAACTAGATTTTCGAGTTGGTCTGAATGAAAACGTTAATTCATTCTTCACCACTAGGTGCCACTTTTGGAGAGATGAAAGCTCACAAACACTGCTTTAAATGAAGTCAACCAATCACTGGTGAGGTTTGGAAAAATTAAACGTTGAACAAATCGTTTGGGAGTCTATTATAACAAATAAGGTACAAATAAATGCATATTATAAGAAAATGAAAAGGGTTTTGACCATGCATGCATTTCAACCTGTTGTTGGGGACTCCCAAAATATAAACCTTTCAAAACCCATAATAGGGGTACTTTAATGTTAGGTGGGATTAATCATGATTAATATAAAAAAATATGCAATTAGTCTGCATTTGCTATATGTTTGTAAAACAAATGCCCTCAGTTAAAATGAGTTTCTTCAATGTCTAGACTTTTCATACACATGCATAGGTGCGGTAAACAATCAGAATATGTGTTTAATGATTAGAAAACTTCTTAAAAGTTTTACTCAGATTTCCAAAAAAAATTAATCTTGGCTTAATCCAGAGTTTAAACGTCACAGTACATGACCATCAGTAATGATCAATTAATATCAGAACATTAGTTCTCATGTAAACGCTGCCAGCGTCTCACCAGTCGACATTTCATAGTAAATGAATACATTACAGCAGAGCATGTGAGAACGCCTGAGTCATGTTTAATCCATATTTCCCAACAGACAATTCCCTGAAATGTCTTCCCGTGCTGAGACGTGCTCTCTGGACCAGACAAACAGTATTTCTGGAAGTCCCAGGAGAGGTAAAGCTCGTGCATCAGGGTTACTGCTGGAACATGAGGTAAGTTGGATGAGACCGAATAGAGGAGCCACTGTAAAAAAAATAAATATAGAAATAAAGAGTGGTGCTGCTATTCGACAGAATAAGGTAGACTGGAGTGAAGGCAGGAGTAATGTGGCCTGGTGCGTGCGTGTGTGTGTGTGTTGAGAGAGGGGTGTGTGTGTGTGTGTGTGAGAGTGATGCTGCTGTTCCTGCAGTAGTCCTGTAGTCACCCTCGTTGAGCTGGTGAGCCGGTCGACTGCTGCTGATACTGCTGCAGGAGAGGATTCCTATCTGATGCTGGGATAGTCACAAATACTACAGCAGAGAGAGGCGAAGAAAGCTAGAGGTTACTGCTAACCTTCCTGGGCTCCCCGCGTTGTTTTTACGAGCACGGAGGAGGAAAAAGACTCTTCAGGTGTGAAAAGGAACTCTGAGAGAGGAGGCGTGCTTGGCTGGACTGCACTGGGGCGAAGGTAGGGGATCTCTACTTTTTTGGGGGGGGTCACATGGGGCATATAACAGTGGATGTATTTTGTGAAAGATGTGGGACACTATATAAAATGGAGTAATTGCTTGAGTTTATGTATGGCGGTAAGATGTAGTATTAAGTCTGAGCTGTACACTGCAGGCACCGTGTCAGGGCTTTTAGCTCGGAGTGGGTGTATAGGCTTCAGAATGTGTGTGTGAGTCAGGTTTTGTCTACATTTAAATGCACTAAATGTACTGATAAATTGAAAAAACAGAAATCAACTAAATAGTTTGACCAGGTTTGACCAAAAAGTCCTAAGGAGGAAAACATCTAATTAGTTAATTAACCATATACTTCTTTAAAATAAACTACTGGTGTTACTGTTAATTAGGGGTTCGAGCATGTAGCACCGATTTCCCACAAAATTGAGCTATAGCCGTAACCTTTTTACGAGCTACTTCTAGGTTTTTCACCCGATGGAAACCAAACCACTGCAGAAATAATTTGTGGACATTGAATATCAATCATTTTCAAAAAAAGTAGAAAATTTAGATTTAGAAACAGTAGGCCAATTAGCGTAAAATTTGGTATGTAGCAACTTGGTCCAAACTTGCACAAGTCTTTATGAGTACATTAGCACATCTCAAAAAATATGGCCGCCATCATCCAATGAATTTTGAGCACTTATTAGACGAGGTTAACGTAGGTCGATCGGAATGAAACTCAGTGGGCGTGTTCGACTCATGGCCCTAGTCTGTAAGAATTTTGAAAGAAATCGGCCACTAGTTGGCGCTAACAAGTTTTTTTGCTCTGTAATCACGTGGTGTTCCACACACCCACACAATATGCAAATCATTTGATAGATCTCCACATACTGAGCAACTTTGCCTCAAATTGTTCATTAAGTATTCTCAAATATGCTGCAAACCTACTTTAGCGAACTAGTCCTTGGTTTTTCACTCAATCTCAATCAAACCACTGCAGTAATAATCTGTGGACTCTCTAGATCAATAATTTGTATAATTTTTTTCCTTTGGTTAGCTGAAAATGGCTCATTTAGACAAGGAGAGTGGTCTAGTAAACCAACAAGCCTATAAAACACATAAACGTGTCACATGACTCTTAACAATTATGCAAGTTTCAGGAAGATCGGACCAAAGGTGGCACTATAATAGCTAAAAATGCCTCTAAAACACAGTTTTACTATACAAAATAACCTCAAATGTTAGAACGTCCATATATTCACAGAAACATTAAACCTGTCATGTTCTTCATTCTTAACAACTTTGCCTCTAGTACTAATGATGTCAATCAAATCGTTCATTAAATATTCTCAGTTATGGTAAAAACCTAATTATGCAAACTAGTATCAGGTTTTGGCCCAATCTCGATCAAACCAATACAGAACAATTCTCTGGATTAATAATTATTAAAAACATATTGTTCTTTGGTTCGCTATAACAGGGTCATTTAAAAAAGGGGCGTGGTCATATATACTTTGAAGCTTATAAAACCTAAACAAAAACACAAAACTTTATGAAACGTGGTAAAAATGATGAGTCTTGGTGCAAAGTTAATAGAGCTCAGACTATAGCTAGCACTATAACTATTAAATAATTCCTCAAAAACACAATATTTCCAGAGAAAATGACCTTAAATTGCTTATATATTAACTTACTGACTATATCTTCATATAATATCATAGATCTCCTCATTGTGAGGAGTGTGCTTCTGGGATTAATCATGTCAATCAAACAATTTTGACAAAAACACAATAATGGTTATAAACAGTGTTGTGTATTGCCACTAGATGGAAGCTGAAAACCGCTAATGGATTCATTAAACACTAAAACAGTGTTTGCTGATGAAGATATTATAAAATCACATTTAAAGTTTACCATTTTCTCATAAAGTCTTTAAATTTTTGCCAGATAATCATATCATAATCACTGTCACCTATTTTGTGTGAATGAGCCTATTGTCCATTTTCGATGTGTCAGCCATACACCCAGGTGCCCTATTTTACCTCAAAAACCTTTTAAATGCCCGAACCATGGTAATTGCTGCTTACAGCTATATTCTTTATTATTATTATTATTATTATTAATAGAAGTAGTAGTAGTTTTAATACTAGTACTATTACTACTACTAGTACTACAACTATTAATTATTATTATTATTATATGATATTAATATAAAACAGTAAACACACTTTTTAATAATAATCATAGGAACTATTATTATTAATGATTTAATTTTATGGCTATTTTTATTATACAGAAAAACAATTATTATAATTTATTATTACAGTTAAAACAGGGTGTCTTACTGTTATAGACCTTTTATGTGATTTGAAAAACTTTTATATTTTTAGTGACTTTTATTATTTTATTATTATTTATGTTTTAACCAACCAAATATAATTATATCAAGATATTTAGCTGCAGAATCAACCAATCAAAATCTATTTTTTTTCCAAAAACGTCTATGTACTGTAGTAGGAACTAAATGAAAGAGAATGTAAAAAGTGTATATGACTTTCCGTATTTTGGGAAGATACAAATAAACTTGAATGTAAAACAAAAGAAGTCTGCTTGGAAGTTTGTTTTATTTAAACGTTGCCAGATCAGATCTAGATTGTTGGGTTAATCCATGTTGCATTAAGCACCAAAATGCACTTAAGACTCACACACTAAATGTTCAGACCTACAGTATACACATACATAGCCGATTCTGCAGTTGTCTCTCTCTTGCTCTGTCTCCTTCAGTTTAATGGAAGACAGATGGGTTGTTGGATAACGAGAGCGAGGTTATGAATCTGAAATGCAAAAAGCAATTAGGATACACAAGGTCAGAAAAAAGTAAACTCTAGCAGTGGTTCCATCTGCTGCGAGGTATTGCTGAGGTGCCGGTGTATAAATGCCCTGCTGCATGTAATGGCATCGCTCCCAGCTGATTGATTCCTCTTACATGCTTTGTTGAAATGGGACATGGTTGGCTACACTCAACATGGTTTTTGTATCAGTGTGTGTCTCAGACACATCAATTAGTTTCTGTTGCAGTCTGTCAGCTGATGCAGCATTCACTGCAAGCCACAATATATCAATACAAATGCAAACATAACGCAGTTCATGAATATCAAGGTCACGAATGGAGTTAAGGGGAAGAAACGGTAATACTGCTAGACTATGCAGGGGAAGAGAAACTAATTAAGGCGGGCAAAGTGTCATGTGAAAGATCTGATGTGCTTGCTCTGCCGATGATCTATTCTCATGCATGGAATCTCTTTTACATTGTCAAGGCAACCACATTTCAATATGACATCTCAGTGAGTCAGCAGAAACCACGGCCTTGGTCCCAAACAACATTGCTTGTCAATTTTTCTACGCCACTCTTAGCTAACTTTAAATGCTTTTTGGAGATATTGCTGAATTTGGCCACAAAGTGCACTTCTTTGTACAGAAGACTAGCACAGAAATGAGGTAATTTAATAGTGAGCTGATTGCAGTTTGAGATTGTTTTCTCTTCAAGTGCTGTTTGGAAGGGATTGAGTTGGTTGGTGAGGGGTGGATGTTGATATATATTTAATTTGATTCTCTGAATCTCATTTAGATTAGTCTCATTTGAGTGTATTGCTGTTCATTTTGTTCACAAATGAAAGGAATTTGCCCTCTTCTAGTGTTTTACATTGCAGAGTAGCAGACTGATACAAACCGGAGACATCTGGCTCATTGGAGTCGTTGTTTATAAATCGCTCTACATTGATTGTGTGTGTGTTTGTGTGTGTGTGTGTGTGTGTGTGTGTGTGTGCAGCCCGTAAGGACAACTCAGTTTAAAGGTCATAACACACAAAGCTCAAAA
>JAUMHP010000076.1:5990749-6001133 GCA_032361065.1 Enteromius trimaculatus
TCTATCTATCTATCTATCTATCTATCTATCTATCTATCTATCTATCTATCTATCTATCTATCTATCTATCTGACTTTCTTTCTATCTATCTGTCATACTGTATATTATATGACAGAAAGTCTATATTTCTGTCCATCATTCTATCTTCTCTGTTGTTCTATCTGTCATATATTGTTCTAACTATTGTTTTATCTCTCAGTCTGTCATCTATCATTTCATATTTTTGTATCATTCTATCATTTTATCTATCAGTTTTTCATCTATTATTCTATCAATCGGTCATCTATCATTTTATCGTTTTTTATTCTATCAGTCTTTCATACATCTTTCTATGTATCATTCTGTTATCTATCATTTTATCTATCAATATCTGTATCATTCTATCAATCGTTCTACAGTATGTATCGTTTTGTCTAGAGATGTAACGGTCATATGATAAATGTTGTATAGCAGTGTATAACGTTGCTCAGATGATTTTGGAAGAATTTAATGGACAATGTTTGAGCTCATTAAAACATTTGATGTTTGATTCCAGACTTTGGTGTCTTGGTAAATCTGAAGACAGCCTGTGCTCACAGAGCTTACAGCTCTTCTGAAGCTTCAGAGGAGACGTGAGGTTACTAGAAGCTTTTTCTCAGGAAGAAGCGGCAGCAGAAGGATTAGGCAAAATGTCCATTTGATCTCCAGTTAATCACTTTGCTGTTGAGGAGAAACTGTGAAAATATAAGATAAGTCGTTTTTCTTTTCTGTAGGACGTAGCTCACGTGTACTGCTAGTTGTTCGTGTAATGACTATTCTTAATTTACTTATTTTATTTATTATACTTATGGTATTGTTTTATGTAAGGGATAATGTAGAGGCAGCTGGTAGTTATCCGCTTCGCGTCGGGTCCTGATCACACTGTCGGGGCTTATTTTGCGATAACTACAGGCTGCCTGAACATTATCCTGCTTATTGCACGGCTACTTGCCACATAAGAAAAAAAAAACTGGACATGAATATGAATGTGAAACATTTTATTGGCATATTTGTTTTAAATTAACATTTTCATCCTTCTGCGAAACTATATAGTACCACGTGACTAACATTCAAACGTTAGCTAGACAATTTATAACATCTACGTATGAATATATAATAATGGATGTATTTTAAATTGTCCATTGTTAATTGTGGTTGTCCAGTGTTTGTCACAAGATGGCGCCAAATGGTAATCTTTGTTGGCGTGGAGGGATTTTAAACATATAAGTAGTACCGGCTATGCGTTATTACTTTGGAGCGGTTTTTATTTGAAAAGAACGAACCTGCAAATGTCTCAACTGACCAATCAGAATCAAGCATTCCAGAGAGCCGTGTAATAAACAGAGTTATAGTCTCCTTTACATTCTCACAAAGAATTCTACATTTCAGTAAATGTTTATAAAGACATGATCTACTGTGTTTGTTAAGCTCAAAACTCATGGGGTCCATTAGCCGGTCCCCACAAGGGAGGCGATTTCAGTTTTTACTGTCCTTGTGGGGACATTTGATCCCTACAGCGTAGACGGATCCTGACCCACACACTCATCCTCTTCATCCCCTCTTCTTTGTGATGTTCACTGTCTCCCTCTCTCTTTCTGCTGGTGCTGCATTGATTCGATACACCTTGCAGTGGTTTTAGCACCTCCTGCACTGCAGTGCTGCCTGGATCTGTTCAGGAGATTCAGAAAACCCACACACAACCCAGTCACACACACGCACAGGAAAATCCAATACACAATATTACAAGATGACAGACATAAATCAATGGCATGTGAGGTAAAATATACTGTAGATACTTTAATATTATATAATATTCAACCATGGTCTTATAAAAAAAATATGTACCTCTGTGCTCTTTTTGTACAACACTGTCCCTTACTGTATGTTTCGCCGCAGTTTCAAACAGAGATGTCCGCTGAGTGGTGCTAAAACACAGGGTTATTATGTGAAACCTGGCACATTGTTATTACATTGATATAGACATATATTTCTGCGTTTTTTCGATCATATTGAAATATGCCCTGCACCAAATCAATCCTAAACCTACCTGATAGTGTTAACAAATGCAAAACTGGTATCAAAGGGCATTTGTTAATGCAAGCGTGTCATTTCAACTTCCTTTTACACAGATTTGAACAGTTTCTTCAAACCGGAGCTTATAACGTGAGCTGCTGAACAAACCATCGTCTCTGAAAACACATAGATATGACGTTCAACGTTCAAAAGCATCAGTTTGCATATTAACATTGTTTTTAAGTTATAAAATTCTTCATGTAATTGTGTGAAAATTATGCTTTACTTATCAAAACTTTGTGTGAAAAGGAATAAAAGGTGTCAGAGTTTTACTGCCTCTACTGAAACTGCAGTGATACGTACTTGCTGGTACATATTTCGTGGCTCACTAAATAGTGCACCAAGGTATGTTAATGCCATGGTTCCAGGTATATAATATTATATATTTAATCATAATATTTCACATAACTGTAAAAAAAAACAAAAATTATGTGTGTGTATGTGTGAATACTTTTGGTGACCTATACATAAACCAATTTTAATTTACCGTATACACCAAGGCATTTATATTTATATTATTTAGATTTATATATAGAATAAAATATGAACAATTAATATATATAATAAAATATTTTTGTATTAAAATAATAATAATTATGGACCTTATGTATGTCTAATGTAAATCTTAATTAATGCTGTAAAACAATCACATCCAAAACAAAAGTGTCCGTTTATATATGTATATGTGTGTATATATATATATATTATATTATTATTATTATTAACAATATTATTGATAGTAAAGCTCTTATACTGTAAATAAAAAATAAAAGGAGAAAGAGAGAAAAAAAAAAGGAAAATAATATAATTAATTAATTTACTAAAATATTTATATCTAAATAATCTTTTTCATTTTGTTTTATGAGCTCTGTGTATTGTAATTGTCACTGGTATGTATGATTTATACTGTATTCCAGTTTGTGGGTGTCTCTCTCTCTTTTCTCTCTTAATACAAAGAGTGCAGAATCCTCTGGTTGTGGCTGTCAGTCATCTGCCAGGTGTGGATACGTGAAACCGCAGGAGTGTATGTGAGCCTTCAGTCGTGTTTTGATCCTCTACCCACAACAGACAGACCTTGATGCGTGTGTGTGTGTGTGTGTGTGTACAGCGTATGTGTGTATTACAGTATGTCCAAGCATCATCTGTGCATATTTGTAGTTTATATATTTGTATTTACTGTATTTGTAACACTATTTTTGTTTGATAGCATGCTATAAGTGCACACCAGTCATCTAATTATTGTAAACTAGCCATTTTAAGCCATACTCTTTGTTGCAGAATATGACACACGAGGTAGTTTTGAAAGCATATTGCTTCGTGAGCACACCGCTCTCGTTTGTTGTAGAAGGGCACGTTCTCTGTACAGATCTTCAGACTGATGCTAGTGTGTTATGAATCTGCGGTTCCGCGCTGTCGGCTGTGTCAGACCTCATGTTATTCATATTTGCTACTCGGTGTCTCTGCTCTTTTCCTTTTTTCTTCTTTTTTATTAAATAAAATAAAAACACTGAGGGTGTTTGCCACCTGTCTGTCATATGTAATGCAGTCAGGTCATTCAAGTGTGCTGTATGCTATGGAAATATTGTGTAAATTCTATGGACTAATCGGAAAACTGAACCCTTGACAAAATATTGCTTCACTGAGTCTGCAGTTTTTTTTCCAGCTTTACTGTAGATTATAAACCTGTCTGAAACCACTTGCTGCGGTACTGTAAACTCACTTGCTGCTTTGCATTATTTGGAATATTAATAACATAGCAGGAATAAAATGCCATGTTTTTGAAAGAAGCTTTTATGCTCAACATGCATTCATTTGATCAAAAATACAGTAAAAACATAGTCAAATGGCATACAGTTTGGAGTGCCTATTATAGCTTATGAAAGGCTCATATTTTGGTTTTGGTTTTTTACTTTATTTATGAATGTCTTTACTATAACATTTATTCAAATTAATATGTCCCTGCTGAACAAAATAATTGTTTCTTAAAAATATACCATCTTATATACAATTATTTAATTATTATTATTATTATTAGTAGTAGTAGTAGTAGAAGTAATAGTAAACGTTTATGTGACTGAAAACAAAATGCTGGTCACAATGCAGTTTTGTCATTTATATTCGAAGCTGTAAAAGAAAAGACGTCTAAGAGATGTCTCTTGATATGATTTGTAAATAAAGGTTAATCACCCTGCAGTTCAGTTGTTTCCAATGAGAAGGAGAAAAGAGTGCATTTAGTAATAATAGCTCAATAATAATAATAGGCCGTCTGGAATATCGACAAAGATATCGCCGACTATCATCGATACACGATATTATCATCTATCGGCACGACCCTAACTGTAACAATTTGCTCAAATTTATCCTTTAAGAATGTAATTAATAAATAAAAATAGAATCAATAAAAATGTAATAAATAAAATGAAAAGAATCTTTTTTTTTCTTTTTTAAATTACCGATGTGATCACATTTATGTCTGCTCAACAGGAAACGGCTCTAGCCAGATGTGTGTCTCAATCAGCACACACAGATGTTCGAGGAGCGGTGGGAGGGAAAGGTGGGCTGGAGGCTGTGATGGGGCTAGCAGGAAGAGAAGGACAGATTATAATGACTCGAGGAAAATAGAATGTAATTCTGTCTTGCAATGAAGTGTGCTGTCAGCTTTATGACAAAGGCTACATCCTTTCCTTTTCATATCCTCTCCACCCTCTCATGCCCTCACCCCTCCTCTTCTCCAAATCTCTTTTTCCCCTCCGTTTTCTCCTCTCTTCACCCGCTCCCGTCTTCTCTTGCTCTCTCGATTGGCTTATTGAGGTTGTACAGCAGCACCTGATGGCATTTGAGATTCTCCTTTATTCTTGTTGAGCTCTTGTCAGCTCACTGTAGGCTATATGTGTGTTGACTATTAAACTAGCCACTAGAGAATGACATTTACTGCAAATGAACTGTTCCTCTGACACATGTCGTTGTTTAATGAACTGGGGATATGTATTGACACAGAGGCTTAGTCCTTAGGTGTGTGTGCGTGTGTGGGAGTTAAAATGACACTTTATCTTGTGTCTTTCTGCATGTGCGTCTGTATTCTATTGGAACTCTGTAATCTGAGGGTTTGTATTTGCATTGTAGACCTGCATGCATTAAACAGGTGGTGCCTGAGGACACTGAAGAAAATGCTGTAGAGACATGTGAGGAGTGCATGTGGAGGGGAACAACAACAACAAGTTAAAGCAGAATTACACTTTTTGTATTTGTGCTTAAACTCTTTTTCATTATGGACCCATATACATCTACAATTTGGGATCAGTATGTTTTAATGTTTCTTATGCACATCAAGGCTGTATTTATTTGTTTAATAATGCAGGGAAAAAAACACTATAATTTTGTGAAATATTATAGCAATATATTTGTGCATGTTTGTATGTAAAACAGTTTTGTATTATTTATTTAACATTTCATATTTCAGTGTTTAAAAAGTTACAATACATTTCTGTATTATTATTATTATTATTATTATTATTATTGCTACTACTGTATTTGTGATTTTAAAAGTTGTTGTCTTTTGGCATAATTTGTCATTGTGGTGCAGCCTTTCTAAAAAGCATCTAAAGTGTACATCATATGCATTTGAGGTAAAATTTGTGAATTACTGTAATCTTAATTTTGGTCTGCTGTGTGAATAATGCGGGAATGCATCTGGCAGCAAACACACTTGTAATTGCTGAGGTGCAATTCTGGAAATGAACTTTATTGGAGTCTTTTTTCCCCCTTTATTTAGGGAGTTTTAATGATATTTTTATCTTTTCTCAGAGGCTGTGAGTGTCTGTTCTCCACATTAAAAGATCTTTTAATGGCCATCTGTTGTAACGCAATCATCCAAACACACAAACTGTGCCAATTTTGATAACTTTTTTGCTTTCAAAGTGCTCCTGGCTCTGTGCCGTCTGCACTTTACATGACACAGACTCATTATTGTTGATTAGACTGATGTGGATGCTGAATACAAGATTCATGACAATTAGGTATGCTAATTAACATGCACAATTTCTCTCTTATGCGCACGCTCGCCTTCCTTTAGGACTCCGTAATGTTATCACAACACAGGAGACAATTATATTTGAATGCAGAACTCAAATATAACTTTGTCTAGTCTGCAAGCTCCTCTGACTGTGATGGGGTTAATGCATACACATCTGACCAGTGAAGCTGACTGACAGCGCGCACTGAAAGATTACTTGACACGCATACTGTTTTATTTACTTATTTTCTTTCTTTCTCCAAAAATATATATAATATTATATATATATATATATCAGAATATTATAATGATTTCTGAAGCATTATGTGACCTGAGTAATATTATATATAGAGTACTTTTTTAGTCTTGTTGCCACAGATATTTATACAGTATATTGTGATGTTTGCTTCTGTTTGGCTGAAAAAGTCACACGATCTCATGCACAAACAGAATGTGATATATCCAGCATGATTCCATAGCTTTTTCTGCGCTCTTTGCCCATTTCTCGGTCTATGTCTAACCAGTTCGGACAGATGCACAGGTACACAAACATCCAGGCCACACTTCTGTCACCTGTGAAAAAAAAAAAGAAATAGCGTTGCTTTGTAGGACACTGTATTGCCAAAATTCCCAGGAGAAAGACAGAGGTGGGGAGGTTAAACGAACAGACTGAGCTCAAATGGAAGCCGTGGACACGCAAGGTTATAGAGGCCTTCATATAAAGCGCTAATATGCAAACACACACACACGGGGGGAGCTAAAGGTGGGATGGGGTCTGGAGCGCGGTGTGTGTGGTTTATTTTTAATGAGACACTTCTGTCATGTTTATTTATTCATCTCTCCTCTTAATTAATACAGCGCAACACACACGTGTGCAGACGGAGTATGTGTTTTAGCATGCTACCTCCATTTATAATTAGGAAGGCAATGCTGTGGAGGCCAGCGCTCGAAGGAAGCTCTTCTATCTGAAGTATCTTTGTGATTAAATGAAGTATTTTCCATTACAGATACTCCCAGATCATTAGCATTATCCCATATGAAATCCGAGAGCGAATTTCAAGCATATCACCTCAATTTACTTGCATCTTCTCCGAACTGTCAGACTCAAATCAAATAATTGCATATCACCCAGCATGTGTGTGTGTATTTATCGC
Source organism: Enteromius trimaculatus (assembly GCA_032361065.1). NCBI lineage: Eukaryota > Metazoa > Chordata > Actinopteri > Cypriniformes > Cyprinidae > Enteromius > Enteromius trimaculatus. Next base: position 5,998,007 of record JAUMHP010000076.1, read on the forward strand.
TGGTGTTTGTGTGACCTCGCCTCAAATCTTAGCTATTCATTATCATATATATGGACCGGTGGCGCGGTAGAATATTCGAGGAGGCTTTCAGAAAAGCTCACCTGTCCTTCCTCTTCACTTAAAGTGATTAAAAAGCCATCTCTTCCCTTCTCATCTAATATTCCTCGTGATTGACGGCCCACTGTCCTTTACGAGGGTGGGAATCGTGGACGTGCGTTAATGAAATTGGAGTCCGTCGGTGTGCATGATGAAACGGGCTTAATGTGGATGCTCGCTAACAAGGCCGTGTGTGTTTTAAAGGTGAAGGGTGAAGGCAGGGGGCAGGAAAAATAATAACAGTCGTATTTAGATGTTGGCTTTGAGGATTAGTGGTATTTGCATGAAGCTGGTTATAGGGCATGGACGGGCAGCTAGTGCTTTCTCCACGTTTCGAGGTGTTGCGGAATATAAGGAAGTCGTTGACATGCTCTGTAGCTTTTCGTATGAATGTGATTAAATATTTTACTTGCATCGGGAGTTCTGACTGCATTTCATTGGATTTCAAGGGCTGTTAGAGACGAGCTCCACCCAGTTCTGCATGTGGACCCTTGAGTGAGTGACACAAATGAAGATGAAGGCGACGAAAAGAAGCATTTTAATTTGTGCTTGAGGGGTTAGTCAGGATTTAATGGTTGATCACGGGTTTAATTGTGTGTGTGTGCATTAACGTGACCTAAATTGACTGAATTAATAGGTTTGGCTCCCGAAATCACTGTGACATTGGTGTGTTAATAATTATGTTGAATGAAAAGGGACATGAAGATATTTTTGGATCAGTGACAAAATCTTTTCAATTCTAGTGAAAACTCAAAACACATTTGCTATGTTCTTAGGAAAAGTATGTGCATTTCATGCGTTTAAAAAAAACACATACCATTTTTGAGAGAATTGTACCTTTAATTAAAAAATGTCATGTGGTGTAACATTAAAGCAATAACTAATAAAGTATTTTAGAAGGGTACAAGTCATAATCATTAATGTCAAAAATATTTAGAATTTGTTTTTAAAAGAAAGTATTCTGTTAACATTATGATTTATTTTGTAATTTGTAAATATCTTTACAAATTTAATATTAATATGTAAATAATTTGTAAAAAGTTTTATTTTATTTTATTTTATTATTGAATTTTCTTTTCTTTTTCTTTTATTATTTCATTTTCTTTTCTTTTCTTTTATTATTTTATTTTATAATCTATTCTATTCTATTCTGAGGGAATGTTTTCTGCATGTTTGGTCACCCCACATGACTTTGATCTGCTACACAAAAACAAATTAGCACTGAAGCATTTTTAAACTAATAAGGCTTTATTAATGAATCAGTAAGGCTTTCTTTTAAAGGTTTTTCTTAATTAAGATATCAGGACAAATATATCAGCCTGATGTTTTGACACCCATAATTTCAAAAATAAAAATTAAATCCATGCTCATTATAGCTGAGGTGTATTCCAGTCAGTGCAAGGCATGGATTGCATTTTTATGAATTTTTGAATAAATTAATAGATCTGGGACAGAAAAGAAGAGAGAAAAAAAATGCTGTTGACCCTTTTATGCATGTTGAGCATGTGCATGTTTGTCTGGGCCCAATCTCCCATTCATCTGAATATTTGCAGACTGAGGCAGAATATGAACCATTTCCCCTCACTGCAATTAGCCTGAAATATGTAGGTCTGTAGTGTGTGTGTGCGTGTGTCTGTGTGTTCTTTGAAAGGGTGAGGTGGGCTTTAATGTAGCTGAACTCGTTGCATGTAAAAACAATGTGGAAAAGTGCACTGAAAAAAACAAAAACCATGCTGACAAGAACTCACACATGACCACAAAAGCTAATATTATAAATAATTTTTGTTGTGCTTGAATTATGATGATTCTTTTAACAATCTTCTTTGAAAAGAATATAGATTCCCAGTATAGTGGACGCTTTTTAATATCAGACCTGGAATAAACAACACAGTCTCATCGCCTAGTTATATGTATTCATACGAGGTGGACAATTCTTGGTAATTCGTACAAATTCATATGGCCTCACTTGTATGATTAAGTACGATTTGTCTAAATCTCAGGGACGGGTAGGTTTAGGGGCAGGGTTAGATGTAGGTCATTCATTCAAATTCAATCGAATCGGCAACTCGTAAAATCTGTGCTATTTAGCAAAAATCGTATTAATTTGTACGAGTGAGGTTGAACGAATTAGCCACCTCGTAAAATATATATGAATCGCCGTAATACTGTGTTGGAATAAACTAATGCCGAGTTTCAGACTGCACGATTTTAGCCCTGATTCTGACTCGCCGACAGGTTTTGAGATTGCGTCTAACGACCAAAATCACAGACAAATCGGTGCTCGTGCACGCGAGTGACAATCACACAGTGTGAATTATCAAAGACGTGATCTGAGAAAATCGCAGACGTGTAGCATGCTAAATTTCTGGACCTGTCGGCGATTCAGAATAATGCCGTGTGAATGTGTTCTGACTGAATAACATCGCCGAGTACCTACAGCCAATGAGAGAGGGTAGCGGGATGTTCGGGGAGGAGTTACGAAGGGATAGAAAGTAATTGTCCTGTGAAAAGTAATTGCAGTGTGAAAAGATCTGTGACGCGATTACTTTGAAAATCGTGAAGCTTTCTGTGATCCTAAAGCTCTACTCAAGTATAAACAATATCATAAGAGTTGAAAGGAGAACTGGATTTGGGAACAAATCATTTAGAACTGGATCTGATTCAGTAAAAATGATTGATTAATTCTTGAACTGGATATCATTATTTTAATTCTCAAATACAGTAAACATGGAGAGAGGTAATCATGTTTGAGTGCTGAGAGGAAAGATATTGGGCTAAAGCCCCCTACACGAGAGGCTAAGACTCGCCTGCGGTCAAATCAAAAAATGATCATTTACTTTTTCTCCCTCGAGTCCACTTATGAAGTGTTATTTTCATTCTCTCCGTGAATGGGACATTTTTGCAGCTTATTTTTATGCATGAATGAAATTTGCAACACATTCTCACTCCCAACTGTCAACATTTGACGCTTGGTCAAGACCATTTTTCGTCACATTTTGACGATAAAGGTACACCTTTGTCGTCACATTTC
>JAUMHP010000076.1:6012314-6031997 GCA_032361065.1 Enteromius trimaculatus
TATATATATATAAACATATTTGTAATATGCATATTTTGTTAATATACTGTACCTCTTTTTGCTTTTATTTATTTTGCTAATAAATAATAAAAATTAATAAAATCTAGGACATTGGACATTGGTAACAACACTTTTTCACTTCACTAAGTAGTGTAAATCATAAAAAGGTTGTGTGCAATGCGGCATAACATGACAAACGAAACAAATATGAATGATAAATACAGGTCTACTTCCTTGAAAAAACATGGAATTAAAACTCTTTGCTATCCTGCCGGTCTCCTGATTTGGAGGTAATTGATGTGAATTAGTGCTAAAGGGACAGTAGGCTATTAATATTAGCGATGGATTTCTTGAGGGAACAGCTGTAGTGACTTGAGCCAGTTATGTTGTTATCATATTGTAATTGAAATGGTCAGATAAGTCTATATAGCTGAAAATACCTACGATAACTTTCTCTATACAGATCAATGACAATTAAGTATCCGCAAAAAAAACCCAATTTATATTTATAAAGTTCTCTTTTAGCTAGAAATCAATCATTTTCGAATGGTTTTGAAAATCTTATAATCCTTTTTCAAGAATAGATTCAATTTAGATTTAAGAATGTCATGTGGTGTAACCAAGCAATTTCAAATACACACACACACACGCACGCACACACACACACACACAATGTCCTCAATGGCAGCTTGGCTGGGATCCTGAGCCAAAACAATAGCTTCAAGACATCTGAGAGAGTTTGGCCGAAGCGTACATGCGCACATGCACACACACAGACACTGGCCTAACTCCATAACGACTTATGGCCTAGAGTAATGGGTCAGCACAGAAAGGCAGTTCAAGGACAGTGCTGGCGCAGAGAGATCGTAAACCTGCTCGACTCTCTGAGCGCATACAGAATGTCTGAAAATAAACTAGCATGACCTTCACACCGATGAGACTGAACCGTCACGTTGTAAGTGGAATTTTGCTGATGTGTTTGGTCTTCTATTTACAAAATATTCCTAATGTAAAGGGGGAGAAGATCAACCTCAAGGACACGTCGCATAAATCAAACATTTAATGCTCTCTCACGCTGTAGCCAAACAGATTTACTGTAACCAGCGGCAACACAATATCTTCAGCATTTTGAGAGGGCTGTGTTTGCAGTTCCTTGGTCATCTGTATCTGCTTTGGCACAAATGTCTGCTATTCACCTGACATTATATTGTTTCATGCCAGGGTAGTGGTATTTCTAAAGATGAATAATCACATTTCCACTTTATTTTTTTATCATATATAGAATGTAAAACATTTAAAAATAATGCATCTATTGCATTTTCTTACAGCAGGGCTCAACTGTAAAATACAAAGCCTATTTTTGGTTTTAATGTTTGTGTTTTTTTATAAATTAAAATGAATACTTTTACATTTATAAGTTTACAGTTTTAAAAAATGTATCATATATATATATACACACACACACAATATATATATTTTTTATGATATTTTGCAAAGCATTTAACCAAAAATACTGGTAATTCAGTTATTCTGTTAATAACTATAATTGTTAATTAACTATAATTGAGAAAATTTACAGAATCAGTCACAAAAATATATATGATATATGGCAAAGAAGCTAAAATTAACAAAAAGTTTATTTATTTTTTAGTATTTAAAAATTATATATATAATATATAAATATTTTTTTCCTCAAGTCAGACTGACCCAATTATTATTAGTATTTTTGTTGAAAAATAATGACATATATGCCAAAACATTACTGATGTTTGAATTTTTCTGCCTTTCATGCAATTTCAGTAAAAACCTCAATCTGTGATAGCAAATTAAACGCTAAATGTAGTGATGATGCATGTTATAAAATAAGCTAGCAGCTTCGTCAGCTGACCTGAAACTTTCTCTGACTCCTGGTTTTAGGTCCTGTATGGTAAAGGATACTAATTGGGTAAACAAACAAAACCTTACTAAAACCCTTCTAATAAGAAATGTATTTGTTTAACCTGATATGAGAGCTGTTTGGTTGTGATCCGAGAAGCAGTTGTGTAAATGCCTGTTACATTTACACGATCTTTCACGTGCTGCAAAGTTCTTAAAAATACTTATTTGCAATTAAAACTAAAAAACAAAAGTGCTGATTTTCAGGTTTTAGGATGAAAAACTCTCTAACAGCCTGCGGCCCCCGGGTTGCTGTAATGCAAAGGGGGATTTTCTACCGCAGAACTGCCATCTTGCTTTGTGTTGATTGCTCTTTGTTCTGTAATGTAATGCTGGATGAATTCCATTCTTAGGTGGCCCAATGGGGGCTCAGGCAGACAACAGGTCCAATCCAGTGCCATTGTCAGGCAGCTTAGCAGCCATTGTCTTTGTCATGGAGACTCTATGATGATCTCGTTCCATTTCAATAGGAGAGCAGTGACAATCCCCAGTGCTGGGACGAACATGTGCAGATTGTGAATCTGGAGTGACATGGTGTGTGTTGTGGTGTCTTGGACTTGTGTGCATGTGTGTGTGTAAGGGTTGCACCTCTTTTCTATATTTATCTTCAAAGTGTGCCACCTCTCATGCGAGCTCTAGCCCAGAACCTGGAGGGAGGGAGAGGGAAATATAATGAAAAGGAGGAGGGTTTAGGGATGAACTGTGTTCATTGTGTTAGTTGGTATCTGGGACACTGCAATGCCACATCGCACCCAACTTTATTGTCTGCTTTCATATTGAGTTGTGCATGTGTGCATGTTCATGTGTGGTGGGTAAAATGCTAATGAAACCATATACATGAACATGCAACAATTTATCTTCTGCTTTGTTTTTATTAACATGCTACACTGATTAGCCATAACATTAAAACCACTTCATCTAATATCAATACCTCTGAATTAGGAGCGTAATGGTACACAAGTCTGTTTTGGGGTCACAGTTTGATATACGTTATAATATTTTGAACAGACAGGAGTCCTACATTACAGTACATAAGTTGTTTTTGATTTTAATGAGATTGTATAACATCAAGAATTAAAGCAAGGACAGAATGGTCTGCCTTGTTATGCTGCATAAGACTCCTGCACAAAACAAAAACAGCAGAAGGACTGAATGAAAATGCAAATTCATTCTCTGACAGCAGATGGCTCTTATGGAGCAGCAGTGATATAGCATTTACCTTGGTTTCTGCCATCATAAATACTCCTCTTGGAAGTGAGAAAAAAAAGGCTACAGATGGTCACTTCCTACAAAGTCCCTTTAAGGCAGTAAGTCATATCATTTGGCGGCCTCTTTGAATCGCCTTTCAGGCTTACAAGGTTTGGTTTAAGTTGGTCTTTTGCTGGACCAGCGTAAACCAGTTTAAACCAGTATCAAAACATACCTTACCAGCATATGCAGTTTTTTCAGCGGGGACTACTTCAGAATTGATAATCTATGAATCATCTGCAAGCATGAGTATCACAACGCATACTCACATTTTTGGTGTAATCAGTGTTGTTAACGCTTTCCCACAGGACGTAGTGATATTCCAACCTGATCTCACGGCAATTCGTACGTATTTTACGAGGTGGCTAATTCGTACGAATTTGTATGACCTCACTCGTACGAATCGTACGTATTTTACGAGATGGCAATTATTAGTATGAATTTGTACGAATGACCTAAACATAACCCCGCCCTTAAACCTACCTATCACGTGATTTTAGACAAATCGTAAATTAGGACAGTGCAGTGAAATTAGTACGAATTGGCACAAATTTGCCACCTCGTATGAATATGTACGAATTGCTCGTGAGACTGTGTTGGATATTCTCTAAATTAAGGGAAGATGCAACTCGGGGGAGAAGAATGGTTGAGTAAATTGTTATTTTTGTTTTCTTTACGCAAATAAAAAAGTGTTTTCGCAGCGACGCAAAATTGAAGTTGAGCTACTGATGTCACATCCTGTTTTACTGATGTTTTTACTACGTTTCTGGGTCTGGGATCATTTCAGTTGTGTTGCTGTCTGTGGAGGGACAGATAGCTCTCTGATTCCATCAGAAATATCTTAGTTTGTGTTCTGAAGATGAACTTGTAGCATTCTTTACCATCCAACTGCTTACACTGCAAGAGGATAGTGCTGATTACAGCAGTGCTGTTTATACTTTTCCTGTTAAATACAATTGGATTCATGTGCTCACCAAATAAGTACCTCAATAAACAGAATGTTTGTGTAGACATTTAACCAAAACTGACATGAAATGCTTAGAGAGCTTAGAATGCTCAAATAGATACTGATTTAGGAGTAAATAGCAGTTGTCACTCATTTTTTTCACAGCTGTATATACAATTTATTAAGATAGAAAGATATTGATTTTTCATTATTCTTTTACATTCAAATGAGCACATTGAGTTTTTGGTTCTTTTCGTCCAGTTCAGTTCATGTGGATTTGTGTTCCAGTTTGAATAGCCCTGATGAGAGGAGAGAGTGTGAGTCTTTGTGTGTTTGGATGGGGATTAACTGGAATCCTCTGTTTTAAACCTGCTTTTGGCCCCTATCATGCAGTCCATGAAGCTGGACTTCACACACACATTACTTAACGGACAGAAAAAGAGAAAGAGAGACGATAAAAGAGGCTGAAAGTCCAGCCTGCCACAACAATCTAAATGTTTTTTTTTAGATTGAATTGCATTGCTGCATATTTGTTGTGCACTAGTGGAGTTTTAATTTAACAAATGATTTTCATTAAAGAGAAAGTCTGTAATTAACTACTCGCTCTCATGTCATTCAAACCCATAAGACACAAACTCAGATATGTTTGATGAAACCTGAGAGCTTTTTGACCCTGCATAGACGGACCACATTCAATGCACAGAAAGGTAGTAAATTGTTAAAATGTGACCATTTTTATGAAGCTATTAGAATACTTTTGAAGTAATGAGTATAATCAGCAGTTTCTTCTCTTCTGTGTCAGTCTCCACTGTGTGTTCAAACATGTCTTACTCCTCAACAACAAAGTTCATCAATGTACCATTTATATTGCCATCACATTACTTATTAGGAAATGAACAATTACTGTAAGAATCTTCCTAACTGGTCATAATAAAACAAACATCTGGGCAATGAAACATATCTGAACATCTGCTAGCACTTGTGTTTTCTGCAGGATGAAGCTCTCCTCAAGGGACAAATATTTCAGAACCGTCCACGTCTGTGACAAAGACAAGGATTCCAGTTGTGCTCCAATCCGTTGTCTTTGTCTTAGTGACACAGGTTTCATTGTTCCATTGTGATGAGAACACGCTGGTCATTGTTTCCCATGAGTGAAAACATCAGCTGCTTCTTCTTCTTCTTCTACTCACATGTGAATTCCATTCTCGCCCAAGATGTTGTGCATCTCGGTTGGCTACAGCGAGCGTGTTTATGTGTATGCAAGTCTGTAAAATCATGCCTAAATTACAGCTGAAAATCGCTCAGTAAAAGCTCCCAATGTCCAAATAACCATTCTGTGCTATGGCATCTTTGAGCATGTATAGTTAGTCTGAGTGGAGCGATTTTTTTGTTTTTTCCTCTAAATGCTCTTCAGCGCTAATGAGGGTTGAGTGTCTGGTAAAGCCCTTCCATTGCTTCGCATATCACACTAGAAGACAAACAATATTAATTATACAACCGATCCACATTTACCCACACAGTCCCACAGCATCTTATGTGTGAAACATAACATAATCCAAGCTCAGTGAGGATTTACTATCATATCTCTCTTCATTCTACCAATGCATTTTTCTTCGTTTTTAATTGTGATTATTAGTTTTATGCAGTTTTTTTACATTTAAAAAATGTTGATTTCCTTAGAAAACTGTCTATGAACCAGAATAGTGTAGTGTTTTTGTACAGCTGATATATTTCTGGAAAGGTTTTTTAGGTTCGTCACACTAATAAAATATTAGTTTTAATGTAAGCTTAAAATTAAAGGCATAGTTTACACATAAATTAAGATTCCGTTGTTTGCATGCTTCATTTTCTCTGTGCTCATTTCTTCAGAAAACATTTGTTTTGATTTAATGATTTAAGTTCAACCAAAGAAAGTCATACAGGTTTGGACATGAGAATGAATAAATGATGATTTTCCTTTTTAAGCAAACTGTCCCTTTAAGAAGAGGGTCATTCTTATTCTAGAATGCATGCACTTGGGCACAAATCAGTTTAGTGCATGATGAGTCCTTGTTTTATATATAATAATTAATAATAGTAGAGTAATAGAGTATAATAATCTATAATGTAGATAGCTTCAAAGCTAAAACACATGCACTACAATGTATTTTCAAATCATAGAATCATTAAAAAAACTTTATATAAATAATATACCAACTACAAGACCCTGTCAAGAACGTGGTTTGTGAGGAAAAACGAATGAAGCGGCAAAAAGCATATGTATGTGTTGTTATATCAAGCCATGGAAGTGGAGCAAAGACTGCATTCATTTGCCTCCTATGGACTCTATAGACTGATGGAGAAATGCAAATGTGTGACAAAGAGAGGGGGGGGGTGCAGAGGAAACACGGGGGACAGATCTATAAAGCAAGAGAAATCTGAGAGAATGTTACATGTTAAATGAGCTTATTATTGGAATATAATCAAGTAGATAAAGTCTCTGAGACTGAAAGATTCTGCACAAATCCCTTCACCAGCTCTCCCTCTCTCTCTCTCTCTCTCTCTCTCTCTCTCTCTCTCTCTCTCTCTCTCAGTAAGTCTTATTCTTAGACAAATATGTAATGGCATATTTATTCTCTAACAGGCATTATGCTGTGTTTGCCTTTTTTGTTTTTGATGTGTTTTTAGTCCATTTTATTTAGTCCATGCCGCCTTTGTTTCTTTTTTTCCCCCCCCATTTCTGTTGTTTTGTGTTGGTATGCAGAGGCAGTCGTTGGCACTGCTTCCAAGTTCAAACACACACACACACAACACAGGGACTGTCTTGGCTCCAACAGACAGCGAGCGATTAGGATCAGTGTGAAGCCTGCAGAGAGGCAGAGCTCTGAGAGAGAGGTGGTGATATAGAAAGGGCGGGGACAGATGGGAGAGAGGGCGGGGTCATCTGGAATGGGTGTGGTTTGGTAAAAAGTGGTGGAAAATGAACTTTGAAGCATATGGTTTCATTACATGCATGACTTCTACATGCATGTTTATTTCACATAATATTTATATTTAAATATCGGCAGATAACATCGGTACACCTATTAGTATTATTATTATTATCTGTGTTATATTTGTGTATGTTATATTTTATTCAGTCTGAGAGTTCTGCACAACAGAGCCCAAAGACCCCTCACACGTCCAACAAGCAGCTCTTCTGTATAGTGTGGTGTTTGCATGCCTGTCCCACAGATCATGATGACCTTGTTGGGTCTCTAGTTGTTTGGTGTAGGGCTTTGTCCAGCCTATCTACACCGATATCTGCTCCTGATAGCAATTACTGCTTTTACCTGCCATAGGAGGACAATCAGGAAGGAAATAAACAGGAAATAACACAATGTTCCATCCTGTTTTCTTCCTCGCTTTTGAGTGAATCATGACCCAAAAAGCCTGGAGAGGAGAATAGCAATATTCATGTAAATGTCACACAAACACATTACTAAAGCTCCAGGAGATGGGGCCAGTTAAAGCGCTCATGGTGTCGTGGTGTGATGGAGCAGATCAGGCCAGGCATGGCCACTAATGCATTTCCTCTTTAATTGATGCGGGCTGCTGTGAACCGGCAGGGCGACTGGATGTATGGTCAGCAGCTCACTATAGATTATTAATGATCTTTTGCAAACTCTCATTCGTATTTAATTCTCAGCTTTCCTTCTATATGTTCTGCCTCTTAATTAAATCCTTTACTGGGTACATGAGGTTACTTAGCCTAGTACATTTAAATAAGAACATAACGTAGATTTCTATGTCAATCAAATTAAAATTTACATTATACATTTTAAATTCAGCTATAATAATTTATGACAAGATTTAATGTATGACACCACGCATTATGAAAAATTATAAAGCTTTATGCCCTCTACTAACCTCTTATATAATGCATTATACATCAAGGCTGTAAGTAAAGTATAAAAAAAAAGAAATGAAAAGAAAATATTGAACATTAGAGTATTGTTTAATTTTTTTATGAATTACTTAAAATCATTTTCTCATTTCTTCCACTTGAGGACATCTTCTCAATCCCCCGAGAACCGCTGCCATAGACTCCTAATGTGTATTATATCATACTATTTTATTGTCTTCTTCCTTTTTGTTTCATTTGCACACAAACACTTTGTTGTCTTTTTTACATCATCCCTTCATTCTCTAGTTTGTCTCATTCTATCTTCATCCTCCCTCTTTCCGTCAAACTAATATCTTCTTTCTGTCCCTGGTTCCTTTCACTTTCTTTCTTGGATATTGTCCAAGCCTTGCTCTCCTGCCAAAAACACGCAAAAGCAGACACGTGTGTGTGTGTGTGTGTGAGTCTGTGGCAGTGGAGGGCGTAACGCAGTGCTGTTCATCCTTTTCCAAGTCCTTTTTGTCTGTCTTTCATCCAGACTCCCTACCTCTGTCCCCTTTCATCCAAAAAGCCTCCATCTCGAGGTGGCAGTCCCACTGGTCATAGCAGGCCGAGCTCGCTGATCTGTACCTACAGTGACAGGATGATTCGGAGAAACAAAAAAATCAATCATCTTAATTTCTGGATGCACTGAAGTGAACTCATGCAATCTAATGCACACAGACTCCACCGCAGTTAAACACACCATCGGCAGTATTGATTATACCACCTGCTGTGTATTTGTGTTGTGCGTGTTGCACACAGATACTAAAATATTCCATTCATGCACAACTATTCATCATATAATCTTTTTCAGTGTTGCCTCCCCATCCTGCCTTGATTTTTATTCCTCTTCCTCCCTCTCTGTAGTTTATATCTACAGCAATTCCAGGCTGCTTTATGACACTCAGCTGAACAATAGAGACAAGCCTTTCTCTCTTTTTTCTTTGCACTCTTTTGATCTTGCTTCCTTTCTGCTGCTCCGTAATTAAAACCAACAGCTTTCCATTGCACTGTGAGAGATACAGGAAAGATTATGAAGAAACCGCAACACTAAATGATTCAGAACGTGTGTAGCTCAAAGAGATAGTTCACACAAAAATGAAAATTATGTCATCATTTATTTCACTGCAGTCCCTCCAAACTTGAATAGCTTGGGTTCTTCTGTAGGACACAAAAGAAGTTTAATGTACATTGCTGGTACATCTATTTTCATCTATTCTTTTTTACTGAACTAAGATGTGTAAATTATGGCTGAATATTCATTTTTGGGTAAACAATCCTTTTAACCTTTGTACAAAAAAAAGTTGTTTAAATCAGGTGGTGTAATTTGCGTATTCGGATGTCCCTCTAAAGATCTTTTGACTTGACTTTAGCTGATGGACTGGCACCCATTCACTGCAGAAGACTCACTGATGAGCAAATCTGTTCTAATAAAGAAACAAACTACATCTCAGTTGGCCCACGGTTCACAATTTTGAAGAACTTAGTGCACATAATATGTGATGTAATGTGTACTGTGTATATTAATACACTGGTTATATACTTTCTCCACCTACAATCACAGCCGGACCTGGGACTCAATCTCAAACCCGCGACCTTTGGGTTACAAGTCCAACTCCCGATCCATTAGGCCATGACTGCCCCCAGTATGCTGTGTTTATGCAAGTAGTACACAAAAATAAAAGCTATAACAGCTTATCTTGCTTAATGCACCGTTTTTCATCCTCCGTTTTCCTCAAATAAGCAAGGAAAGCACCTTTGGCAATGAAGAAATGATTGTAAATGAGCATAAACCTTGTACGGTATACCACACTGGTTTGTTTACATCTAGCTACCACAGTTCCTTGCGCTCAGGCAGTTTGGCGTGACTTGCCTGGATCTCCACAAAGTTGTGAGAATTTATTTAACCGGCATAGCATTTAGCTTGAGTATGTACTGTATGTGGATATGATGTTGATATGAGGACTCTACCATATCTGCATAGTAAAATTGATTTTCAGAAAAATATCTAGTTTAAATTTAAAATCCATTTTAGACATTCCACCCATTATTGTTAAACTTAATTACTTACGCAGACATTTTTTTTTTAACTGATCGTTTTATTCGAAATATATTGCTAAAGGAAAATGCATTTAAAGTGATTCGGGCAACAAACTAATTTTAACGTTTTAATGCAGCATAAGAATTGTAGTTTTTTTTTTTTGCAGAAAAAAAATATAATAATGGTAACGTAACTGAAAGTAATAAAAGCAAAAAACATAAAAATGTAAAAATTCCAACACACAAGTGTAGAACCAAGCATAGTTGCCGAATAAGAATTCACTGGCTCACAGTCTTTGTATGCTTACCATGTGACATGCTCTCCGCTGAAATTCCCATAGTTAAATCAAGCTGTTGTGTGCTCTGACACCTCTGATTTCAACCAGTAGGGAGTCCAGGGTCCGTCACGGGTTAGCAGGCAGGTGAAGTTCCTCTGAAGCGCCCAATCGATTTCTTTCCTCTCAGAAACCCTGGTGGCAAAAAATCTATCCCACATAACATCAAATAGCTCTCAGACCATGCATATGTCCTCTGGCGTATGTCCTCTGGTTTTCTCCCTGCTGCTGTTGGGAGCTGACAAAGGCCCCTCAAGTCATTTCCAGAGCTGGCGTTTGGCATGTCGTTCCTAGGAGTGTGATTGTGTGACATGTGGACTGTGTGTGTGTGACAGTGCCCATTGAGCTGCTAAAAGCTCTTAATAACAACACCGACCACTTCAACACTTCTCAGAAAACACAAGCGGGACGGTGACCTTTAGTCTGGTTAAATCACAGCACGGCAAAAAGAACTTTAACTCAGAGCACTTCCTTTTTACGAAATAAAAGCAAATTGAGGTTTTATCAGAGATGAAGCTACTACTGATTCTCTTAACTCCCGTAAGTGGTAAACTTATAGTTAAGAAATTCTATCACCAAAAGTTTGCCACTTTTCAAGAGGCTAAAGAAACATCTTAAAGTACGGCTAAAGTACACTGAAAAAGTGAAAAGGTGACAAAAGTTGTTTTTTTTTTAATCAAATGCTGATATCATCCAAAATCACACTGTGCCAAGGCTGTTTCCAAACGTTTAGGGCTTGATTTACAATACTCTGCGTTTGATTATTGCTTTGTTTATTTAACTGCAAAGTAACATAAAGTAACACAATGTGAAAAGGTAGCGTTTTAAAAAGTTGCACCACTTTTAGTTGGAAAAAAGGTCATATTAGCAAACGCTCATACTAGCACAGCTCACATAAAAATCTTACTGTTGGTCAACTTAGAGATCTGCCTGAACACATCTGGATTTAATCTATAAACTCTTTTCTTCTCGAGAAACTCTTGATTTGGTATACTCATGTCTAAAATGACTGGATTTCGCCAGTAATAATTCACCAAGCCATGGTAAATGTGACGGCTCATATTTTGCTTAAACCCGAGCATAAACCAACCACAGACTCAAGCCCACCTTTGAACAGTTATTTAAACCAGTACAAGTCTGTTCTTTCTGTATGAGTAATGACTTTTAAGCAGTAAATAATAGATGAGCCTCTGAAATTCACCCGGGGTTATGTTTATTTATTAGCCTGTTTTCTCTCATTAGACTCCATCTGACATTTGATCTGGCCACGGCTGCACTTTCCGCACCAAGTCTAGACTGTGTCACCCTTCAAATTAACGAATATGAAGGGGTGCTGCGGCAAGTAAAGCTCTGTAATATGAATAAAAATGGTATTTAAATCAGGATCCAGCTGATCTCCTGTCAGGCCAGGCTGTCTCTCCTCCCATTCATTATACAGCTTTGTCACCAGTGTCTCTCTTTCACTCCACCTCCCCTTCCCCTTTTCCTTTTCATGCTGCCATCCTCCAGCGAGGAGCCTTTGTAGTGACAAAAAGCATGTGTGTTTGTCTATGACAGGTGTGTTAATGTGCCTCTGTTTAGCACATTGGGTGCTAATGGGAGTCTTCACTGTGAAGAGAGCAAGCTCGACAGGGTAACCACAGAAAAGAAAGAGCGCCTGTCCGAGCTCAAGAGGTGAGACGGAGCTCTAATTTGCCTCGGCTCCAGACAAACCCCACTCTAATCCCACATCGGGCTGTCAAATAGGGCAGAGGATCCAGGATTCTGTACCTAAAGAAGCACATGTTTGAAGTGTGCACCATGCTGCCCGCCTGTCTTTGTGTCTGGAGCAGTCGGCCTCAAGGACAAGTTAAAAGTTTAGTCGAATGAAATCCCTCAGAACTCTTCAAACCCGAATGGCCAGAGGCCTGTATGGATTAGCGATTTCTCTTCAAAGCCTTGAATCAAGATTTCGGCTGCTAATTTACACATTTGAACAAAATGTCAAAATTGCTGGTGGTTTTGCATGCCAGGTAATGACTACCTCTGAGACGAGTCTGCCAAGGCAAAACCTCGCTCGTCAATTTAGCACATCAGGCGAGCCTTTCCAGCAATGCTAATGTTGCTGTGAAAACTGGGAACGTGGTCTGCTGAGAGTTTCTTTGAGGTTGCGCTGTGGTCTCGGGAGGTCTTGATTTATTGTGTGGTTGAATTAGCGGGAGTATCTCTCTTGTAGTGCTGGAACCTTGCTGGCCTGTAATATTTTTCAGTGCTCTCAATCTGGTTGTATCTCTGTGTGCAGTGTACCGATCTATCGCTCAAAGTTGTTTTTTGTCTCTCCGCCCTCTGCTTATTGTGCTTTTATCTGTACTGAAAGCCATTGTGCCTTGTAGTGGCCATGCTTGTCTGCTCTTTTTTTTTAAGGCAGCAAAGCAGGGATCGGTCTGATGAGTAAATATGTGGAATTGTTCACAACACTGTTTCGTTTTAAGTGGGATGTGACCCATCAGGTCATGGGTAATTCTCAAAACTAGACGCTATTATCTCCTTGCCATTTTGTAAATGACCAAGCCACCAATTAAGCCACAAAACTAAGATCTGTCAAACAAATCAATGTGGAAATGTGAAATTATAGCTGTGAATGAAATAAGATAGCATAAGGTAGCACTGACTTCTCTTTGAACAATTAAAGTTAATAGCAGCCACTTCTGCAAGAGAAATAAAATGATATTGATATATATATATATATATATAATCATTTTAAAAACTACTTTATCTATACTGACATGAGATGAAGATTAATATAGAAAAAAACATTTTATATTGCATAAGGATAACGCAACTTTGACATCACACAGTTACTAGTAAGCACATACACTTAAGACGTATTGTAAGTTTACTATATCTATTTTTACTTCTGTTTAATGGCAAAAAAAATTTCAACAGGATTAACCATTGTGAGAGTTTATGAAATAATCAATGTTCGTTAGCAAATCAGTTTGAGTAAATGTTTCAGTGTTTCAGTCATAACTCATCTTAAATCAGTGTTTAAATGGATTAAGTGAATCATTCAGTGACTCACTCATGAAGACAGTAACTTGTTTGTTATTGAATCTATGAATGAATGATTCTTTGTGAATTTGTTTAAATTGATTAAGTGAATCATTCAGTGACTCACTCATTATGTCAGTCACTTGTTTTGTCATCAAATAACTATTGAGTCAATCGATAAATGAATATTTCTTTGTCTTGCTTACAAAGATCTAATTCAAGGACATGATATTCTATCTGGAATTTAGAGAAATGTAGACAAGCAAAGTTTAAATAAAAAGAAAAAAGTGACAAGTCTTTTGTTATTAGACTTTAAATCCAAAAACCAGAACAAACGGTCTAATATTACTGCACAGAAACTTACTTTAATGCTGACTTTTAGTCCTACCTTTCTCTAGTAAAAAGAGTTATACGTACGTGTATATATATATATAAATTGTACAATAGGAGGTTTATAAGAATGACCTATAATAAGTTTTGCAGTTATCTGTGTTCCGATCAGTCATTTATTGAAAGTGTTCTTCCTATACAGTATGTCCCTGGGCAATCTTCTACGACCAGGTGTGTGGAAAAGCAGGTGGCACTCTGAGAATAAATAGAGATGAGCAGTCAGCCACACCTGGTGATTTGAACCTAAACCCCCTCTGATTATGTCCATTACGCGAGTCACTGGGCCATGCTCCCATAATGCCACTCGACCAAACTATAGTCTTTTCTCTGACCTAATCCCTCATGCCTTTCTGGCTAGTGGGAGTCAGCCTGAACTTTGATGTCTAGTGACGGAGAACAAATACCTGCTCTCTGCTGAAGGCAGGACTTGATTTCTCCACCTCCGCAGGTTTACCCAGCCCTCCCCGCTGCGAACTGACATTAAATACACAAGGGCTGAGGGCAAGAGGTGTTGATCTGATTTGAAATTGAGGCCTCCACAAGCATGAGTAACAATCTGAGACCGGCATCAAGAGGTCGTTTTTCACTTTAGATGGACACAGCAAACACTTGGCGAAAAAGCAGGAAATTAATACATTTTAGGAGGGAATGTTTTTTCCGAAGTAATTCTATCCACAGAGCTTTTATCATCTCTGTCAGTATGAATAATGATGAGCCAGACACACTGTTTTTTGTGCAATATAATATAAATGCAATATAACAGTGAATAAATTCACAATTGGTTCCTTATAGAAAAAAACTGCATGCAATTCTCCTAGCAAATTAAATTTGGGATCATGTATGTATTTGGATTTATTTCAATGGCTATGTACAATAATGAAATATTATCAATGCTTGCACATCGTTTTATTTAGAGGAATATGTAACTACGTTTGGATGGCGGTCAAAAGAGAAAGATGCTTTTTGGTGCAGGTCATGCTAACTAGCTAAACTTTGACATCTTGAATATTTTAGTTGCTCATATATGTTATTGTTTATGTGCATTCTGATGTCGAATTGATTTTTAATAATATAATAATAATAAATTGCAATGTCTCCATGCACCTTTTAGGTTACCTTCACTTCGACTTGGTACTGTGAGATACATATTTTAACAGTTTTTATCCATAATATCAAATTCAACACGACTCAAAAGCTTCAAAAAGAAAGTTCATGTGATGGGGCTTGTACTTTTTCAAATCTTTAGATGGGTCTGCCACATATTAAATATGCCCCTAAATTCTGATTATACAGAAGAGCTACAAAGCTTTTACTCCTCCGCAATTGAGGGGAAAAATAGCAAACTTGATTTCAAAAAGGCAAAAGGACTATAAAAAGCAATTTTATCACACTCCCATTCTTTTATATCTTATTCAAGCCATGCAACTTTATATGATCTTTCCCATTAGAATGATTGAACCATCTGCCATGTGTTTTTGACTTCCCACTTTAGCAGTGAAAATGTTCATAAAGGATCTAATGAGAGCTGTATGTTATGTGTCAATAGTGAATTAGACCGTGACAAATGAAATCAGCATAAAAAGCCAAGCGGCTCGGGCTGGGGGGGTGCGGTTCCTCGCCTGTCAATGACTGGATGTGACACGTGTGGAACGCGTACACATTTGTTTGACTGCAACACCTGCCACATGAAGGCACCAAGACTGTGAAAGTAGGAGAGAGCGCTGACAGTTTACATTCACATTCACACAGACCCACAACAATGCTGTTAATTACTTTTATGACAATTTTTGTTGCTTTATGCAGTTCCGTCAATGCACTCAATCAAAATCAATTCTGTCATTTCCTCCAAAAGGTCTCTATTATTTACTGTGTTCAGAAAGCTGATCTAAAAATGTGGTTTGACAAGCTGCAAGCTACTCAGCAGTAGTTAAGAGGGCAGAAAAAAACTGAAATGAAAATGCTGCCATTTATT
The DNA here is from genome assembly GCA_032361065.1 of Enteromius trimaculatus. Taxonomy (NCBI): domain Eukaryota; kingdom Metazoa; phylum Chordata; class Actinopteri; order Cypriniformes; family Cyprinidae; genus Enteromius; species Enteromius trimaculatus. The sequence goes on from JAUMHP010000076.1 coordinate 6,028,115, forward strand.
TTTAAAGGAGAAACTTTCATGCATTTAGAGCATTTACACTGTTAAAAAGTTACGGATGGACAAAGTTCATGTGTCCAAAAACAGTTTGGACACATGACCAAATACAATACTCCAAAAAAATAAAGGGAACACTAAAATAACACATCCTCGATCTGAATGAATTAAATATTCTTATTAAATACTTTGTTCTTTACATAGTTGAATGTGCTGACAACAAAATCACACAAAAATTATCAATGGAAATCAAATGTATTAACCCATGGAGGTCTGGATTTGGAGTCACACTCAAAATGAATCAAATACCTGCTCTCCGCTGGTAAATTAATCAAACAAATCATCATTTCAAAAGAGTTTTGGTTTCACAATAGGTATTTTGAGTTGTTTTTTTTTTAGTTGGAATATGTAAAAGTACAACAAAAAGTACAACAGCACCTTCGATGTTAATACCTAATTGTTTTCATCTTTTATGTACAAAATACAAGTTTATTATGTCCGACTGCACAGACAGATTTCACTTGTTCATATATACTTCAAGTGCTTCTATTATGGTTTATTAAAAGTTTTGTTTTTGGGAGTCCCCAACAACAGGCTGACATGCATGCAAGGTCAATAAAATACTTTTAATGTCTTATAACATGCATTTATTTTTTACATAACATGTTCAACGACTCCCAAACTATTCACTTAACGATTCGTTTTTCCAAACCCCTGCTTTGTGTGACCGTAATCTGCAGTGATTGGTCCGATTGAGCTCATTTTTATATCATCGGGCCTATAATTCCTGATAAAGCAGTGTTTGTGGGCTCAGTGCTGATTTGTGTACAGTGTTACTGCTATTTTACCACTCCAAACCCTGTTGAAAAAACAGCATATGCTGGTTATAAGCTGGGATGCTGGTTTGATCTGGTCCTGAGTCAGCTCTTTCTTTCGATAGACAATGACTTTACACGGTGCACTTTCAGGTTTAAAACTTTGCAGGATGTTTTTATTCAGTGTGTTATTTACTGCATGAAAGCTCATTTTCAAAAATCCATAATAGGGACACTCAAAAACAAATGAAAAAAAATTGGCTAGTGCTGTAATAATTTCATTATCCATTATAGGGGAGTGCAATATCCTGATTTTATAGCGTGGATGATTAAAATGGTTCCACAATCTTTCAGCTAGAATATACATTGCTAGGACTATTTGCATTATCTTGCCGGCTTTAAAACACATACTTCTGACATGTGCTTTTTTCAATGCAAAAACACCAGAAGTGCACATGCATTCTAAAAAGCCTGTAAACCAGTTACACTGTAAAAAAAAAAAAAAAAACAACCTGTAAAATTTATGGTAAAAAAACCCCCAACATTTTAGGTTTTGCGGTTTTAATTTACAGTTAAATACCGTAATTACATTTTAGATTCAACCCTAATTTTTGGCCATTCTTTAAGAAACTTTACTTTTCCTTGTGTGAAGTGTTTATTGTGCATTTTTATCTAAATCGAGAGAATTTAACTTCTTTTTTCTAGTCCTAAAGTATTTTACCAAGTCTTTTACTGTCACACAAGTGGTCTTTAGTTAAGTCAAAGTGAGGAGTTGTAATGAAGACGACTCCTCAGCAGTTCCGTCGAGAGACTTAGCAAAACATCTTCAGTTTTTTTTAACGAGTGCTTCTGGGTTTTTAATGTTTTTATTTGAAGAGATGTATGTGAGGGCCAGGTGTTTGTCTGCTTCCCCTCAGACTTTCTTCAGTGTTAATCCACTGCAGTCTCCCAAGTAATCCCATCAACTTCGAACGAGAGCATAAATTACTTAAAGGCATTACTACTAGGGAGTGCATGGTGTGGCATTTTATTCACACACACACTTGTTCACTCCCTGCAGCTTCTCTCCATATCATCTAGTTATTGCCCTGATGTAACTATTGACATTGGATAAGCCGCGATGGAATATCAAGCTAAATGAAGTGCTCTGCTGGGTGGGAAGGCGGAGGGGGAGGGATCGCTGGAAGATTAGCTTGTTTTTGGATTCAGCATTTGCAGTCAGAGACCCATAACCATCAAGAGGAGAAATGACAAGGTGCGAAGAATCGGTATTGTATGATGATTTCATGCTGAGCAAAGGAGGTATTGCTTTTATACAAAACTCATGAAGAAGGATTAAAGAGATTACAGAGCAATGCCAGACTCAGTGGGACAACACAACAATCTAACCTCTATTTTTAAATTCATATCTCCCTTTTTCTAACGGATGAGAGTGAGAATGGCTTCAACATCCCGGAGGAACCATAACTTCTCATCAAAGGTGACGGGCAGTGAGCTAATCTTCCCCACCATTTCCAAATGTCAGTGGGTCAGTGACAAATAAGTCTGTCAACAATAAAAGAAAACATCTTCTGAAAATCTAGTTTAAAACCAATGCTGAGTTTTTAGGAGTCGTGGTTTTATAAAACACTACTTTTAATTTTTACATTTGACTCTGCTGGTTAATGGTATAACCAAGTAAAAGTAATAACGTTTTCTGTGCAATGTACATATCTTAATGTCATAATTTTAATATCTATAAAATAAATATTAGTATGTTTTTATGAGTTTTACCAGATGATGTACAATCTGAACTAACCTTTCATTTTCATAAGTCAAATCTTTTGATATTTTAAAATCAGATTTGAATTGAGGTGGTTTATATAGAACAAACAAAAATGCATAAAAAATAGTTGGCTGACCCCATATTTATAGACATTGACTTTTCTTCAGAGTCAGCATCACGTCAGACGCACATCAACATGTGAATGAATCGGCTCTTACACAAAAGCCTAGCACTTTGATCTATTGTTGACAGGCTTATATATCTATAGTCAACCATCTCTTCTCCTGTTAGTCTAGTTTGCAGTTTATCTGACAGGCAAGGTGCTGCAACAGCAGTGCTCAGCTTTACAGTTAGTTTGTTGAGTTTGAATTGGAAACTTCTTGCCACCACTTGATGTGTGATGCTAATGAGAACTGTTTCAATGAGTGTGCCTTCAGGCCTGGGGAAGCTTGGAGATCATGCTGAGCTGTCAGACTACTTGTTTTGAAAGGCAAGAAAACACAATTCAGTCTCTTTTCTCTGCAAATCATGCCTGTCACATATACAGCATGTTTACAGAGCGATCACCAGGCGATGTTTCAGCGATGCATCCTGTTGACTCTGAATGCAGAAGCGTCGTGCTATTTTGAGCGATTTGTTTTTTCGTTCACGCTGCTCTGTATGATTCTGTGCAGCTGTGCTCATTTGATTAAAAAGAGTTGTTCAGTGGCCAAACCCTAATAAAACAAATAGTCCTATTCCAGAAACATCAAGGATCTCTTGGCAGAGAGGCAATTGGTTTTGTAATTTTGGGTTTGAAATGCGAGTTGGCGAAATCAATGTCATTAAGAAAATTGTTGCTGTGGAAGGATGACATAACAGAGAGAGGAAGTTTAATCGCTTTTCTCTAGAGGACCAGGCAGACATGAAAGAGTCCAAAAATTATTGGGTTTATTTTAAAAAATATATCTTTTACTCTGTGTTCTGAAAGCTATCAAACTTAATTTTGTGAAGTGTTTTGTTTGAAAAGTTTCTTTTACAAATGCTACTTTTGTTATATAATCCAAATATATTACATGGAGTCACAAAAGTCCATGTTTAAGGATGCTTTTTTACTAGTTTCAAATCAATTATTTCCCAAATAAATTGTTTTAAACGTCCTGAAAAAAAAGTTAATTGATTTAATCATTTGAAATGTTTATTGAGATTTTCTAGCATTATTTCTCAAGCAGTATACCCTCTATTGCATGAATTATTACTTAGACATGGTAAAAAATGTTTTGCATGTTTTTATTACTTAAAATGAGCTAAATAACAGATATATAAAAAA
>JAUMHP010000076.1:6062721-6076862 GCA_032361065.1 Enteromius trimaculatus
ATATATATATATATATATATATATATATATATATATATACACAGTATATATATACATAGATAGATAGATAGATAGATAGATAGATAGATAGATAGATAGATAGATAGATAGATCCAAACATGCGTGTGTGTTATTTGGATGTAATAAAAATTTCACATGTTTAGTATTGAGCATTAAAAATATTTATAAAGCATGTATTTTTTTGTATGTACTATTTTTATTTAGAAAATGGCCAAAATCTCTTTTAAATACAAGCTTCTAAACCGTTATTGCTTTTCAATTCAAATGTCCTGATTTTTTTTTTATTAACAGTTTTTAATAAAATAGTCAAAGTATGAATTCATTGTAGACAAATTTTATGTGAAAGGGGTGGAAACTCTTTAGATTAATCTGGCTGTGAGATGTCAGATGCAATCATCGAAATCAGCACATTAAGGGTGCTCCCGTAACTGAAACAATATTTGTTTGATTGCATCATTTGATGTTTTTTTTTTTCTTTGGCTCATCCACAAACGCAGTACTGTTTCCTCTTGTGAGCGGTTGCAGCGGGTCTGTCAGATGCTGCTATGGTTGTAATAGACAGATGAATAGAGAGGGGAATTACTGGAAGGCCCATCTCAAATCAGCGCATCAATTCGCATCTCATCAGGGCATTGTGAGAAAACATCAAAGAGATGGAGGGAGGAGGGGATGTGAGATGTGTGACAGAGGAGTGAGAATGGAGGGGTAATAGAGGTACATTGTGTTTCCCTTCCCTGTGTTCCTTTGCTGATTAATAATTTTGCACACTGCTGTTTTGACTTTGCACTCAAGGTTTCATAATGTTGTACTTTCCTCGTTTCGGTCTAATTGTCACAACCCATCTATTTTGAAATATTGTGTCCTGTGGAAATTGGAGAAACAAGCAAGAGTGCAACAAATTGACTACTTCTATCACAACCTTGTTTTCATCCATGTAAAAAACAAATGGTTTATGGTTTAGGTGTACAGTGTTTGTAGGTCACTACATGTGCATTGTGTGTGTAGATCTTCTGGGTTGCAAGGGCACAGACATGGATGTCGGGCTTGTAATCCAATCAGCCAAAGGAGGCAAATCAAATTATCCAGAGCAGCTAAAAGATGCATCTTTATACAGACAAAGAGCAGTCATAACACCAACAACAGACAGAGGAAGATCTCAGGCCTGTGTACAGTAGATTGTATCTCCATGTAAGAACAGGTCTTTTCAGATCAGATCTGATTGGAAAAAGAAAATGTATGTGTGCACACACACAGAACAAACAATAATTATAATAGGATATATATGCATATGAGAGGCTTGGAGCATTTCTCTGATTAAATACACTACTGTTCAGAAGTTTGGGGTCAGTAAGATCGTTAATGGTTTTTAAAGATGTTTCTTATGCTCATCAAGGCTGCATTTATTAGATTAAAAATCCAGAAAAAACTGAAATATTATTTCAATTTAAAATAACTGTTTTCTGTGTGAATATATTTTAAAATGTAATTTATCCCCGTGATACAAAGCATCATTACTCCAGTCTTCACTGTCACTTTCAGACCTTTCAGAAATCATTGTAATATGATGATTTTATTACAATGCATTTGTGTATACTTTTGTGATTTCTGTTGGTTTTTGTATACATTTTTTCAGTTTAGTTTAAATGTATTTATCAAGGTTTAGTCATTTAAAATACATGCAGTTTAAATGAACTGTACGGAGTGTGAAAAGTGTGTTTAAATAATTCATAAAAGGTCTACAGTGCCAAAAGAGCCCATAATTGACGAACCCCACATATGCAAAAGCAGGTTAGCCACCCTCTTCCTGTACACCTCCTTTTCTTCCTCACAAACAAAAGGCAGTAAATTGGCTGCTAAAGGAGAAGTAAATTAATCTGCAGTTTATTTTAATAAGCCCTCACTAACTGAAGACCCGTGTGCACTCTGTCAGTGTGTCTCCCCACTGTCTGCCTTAACTGCCTCTGAAACCGCAATCAGCCGTTCTGGAACTGAAAGCTTTAGGATAAAGACAGTGAAACTAATTTCTTCCACTGGCTCAGGGGAAGGCGTCTGTGTGTGTGTGTGAAGGACTGCTGCTGTAGACTGTCTGCAGGTGCAAAGGCTAAAAGTGAGACTCCATTGAGGGCTTTTTTTATATAGAGGCATGAATATCAAGATGTGAAAATGAATTTTTAATGGCATTGAACATTGCAGATTTTTGCGTAATGAAGTCTCCCTTTCTCACTTTCTTTTATGAGTTGATTGATCCTCATGCCTATTATTCTTTCATAACTTGTGATGAATAGATCTTTCTTTAAGAATTTAGCTTGGGAAATCAGCAAGCTTGTTTTATGCGATTGCATGCAAGACATTTCTATTGTGCGAAGCAGATGCAAAAACAGAAAATCTTTTTGAAGTGGCAGTTTTAATAATCTTTTTTTCTTCTTGTCTGGTGTGTGTACATTTCTTCGAGACTTTGATGACTTGCATGGATCTGTGAACAACTCAATCCATGAAAATCAGAGACGTTTTTTCCCCAGCTCGGTTGAAATGTGGAGAAGTAAATGAGCCAAAGCGCTGTCCGTGGTGCTGAACCTCATATAATGAGCTGCTTTCTAGATCTGCTGCCATATTACCCTGCTTTTCAGTTCTTTCAACACCGTAACAAATGTTTTGTCACATAACCTAAATTACTTTGTACTTGTGATTGGTTATAATGCTCAACACTGCAAAACAGTGTGTAAAAATCAATCTCAGACGCTCATCATTCATTTTACATTTTATTTTAATCAAAACCATAGTAACTTTAATTTAGGGGCATGTTTTGCCACAAGTCTCTGTTTGATACACTGCTGTACTTTATTTATATGTTGTTTTTATACTCTACTTTCATGTGGCCTTGCATTTTTCCATGTTTCGTTGTTCGCAAAAATGAAGCCTCTCCCTAGATATAGTTGCATGCTGAGGTGCAATCCAACTCTTTCTCCTGTTAATACTTATGGACCTCTATTGAGGGTCACAAGGTCCATTTAACTGTACAGTGAGTTTGTTATGAGGTTCCATAAAGAGCCTTCATAAAATGCCCTAATAAACATAAAGTACAAACGCAAACAAAATATGGCCATACTGAAAGGGCCCACAGCCACCATAAAACATGTAAAGCTATTTCGGTGGTCTAAGATAAAGATGCTATTGTGAGCAGGTTAAGATTTGCATTAGAAATTCAGATGATGAATATGTAGTGGAATTCCATGTCTTTGATACTTTCTCTATTGCTTGGCTTGTATGTTTTAATTGGGAGGCTAGTTTGAATATTCATGAGCTGCCGCTGTGTCTCTCACTCATTATGGCTAAGTTGTACGTTTTCTCTGATTCATGCCAAATTTTCAGTGGTTTAGAAACTATTCATTTTACCCTGTGTGAGTGAACTGAAAAATTTACTCACCCTCAGGCCATCCGACATGCAGATGAGTTTGTTTTATTTTCATCAGAACAGATTTGGAGAAATTTTGTATTAAATCACTTTCTCAGCAATGCATCCTCCGCAGTGACTGTGTGCCTTCAGAATCCAAACAGCTGCTAAAAACATCGCAATAATCCACACCACTCCGGTCCATCAATCAATATAATGTGAAATGAAATATGAATGTTTAAAGTGCCTCACTTATAAATTTTTGAAAATGATATTTCATGCAGTGTGTAACTTAGCTCTAAGTAAATTAAAAAAAAAACATCCTGCAAAGATTTAAATCTGAAAGTGCTCTGTGTATAAAGTTATTGTCGACTCTGAATCACTAAAACCAGTTGTTTTTAAAATGAGTACCAAGCCGTTTAATGTTGATGTTAAAATGAAATATTATCATATTGCTCGCCTAATCTTTTCAAGTTTGTTCTGAATGAAAATGTAAATTCATTCTTCACCACTAGGTGCCACTTTTTTAGCATTGAAAACTCACAAACACTGCTTTAATGAAATCGACCAATCACTGCAGAAGTTTGGAAAAATTATTTGTTAAAGGAATTGCTTTGACCTTGCATGCATTTCAACCTGTTATTTGGGACTCCTAAAACCAAAATATGAAACAGTTCATAACCTATAAGTGTCCAAGTGTTTTGGACCGTTTTCACCGGTAAGTGGTACATATGTCTCTCCTGATTGAGAATAGAGAAAGCAATGTTATGGATTATGGATTATGTTATGGAATAATCTTAAGAGTTATATCAAGTTAAACATGCCTTGATGGATTTGTTTCTTACAAAAACAGCTTTATGCACAAGATATTCATTTATTTACTGCAGTGTTGTGGATTACTTGTGGACTATTATAATGTTTTTATCTGTTGGACTTGGCACCCATTCACTGCAGAGGAATTGGTGAACGAATTATATAAAGCTAAAATTCTCTAAATCTGTTTAGATGAAGAAACAAGCCGGGAAGACCTTAAGGGGATCAAATTTTCTATCTTTGCCGTACGATTCCTTTAACCACTAACTGCAATGCAAGAAAACTGTGTTTATCAACAAGAATAAGACCTCTAAAGCCAGTTGCCTTCATTAAAACTGCCCTGTTTCCAGCAAGTGGTCTCTGATTTGAGAGAAAATATTGCTCTTTTTCTCTCTCACACAGGAGGGTAGCAAGCATACAATCCTCTTGGCATTGATGGGCACGCTCATGGCTCATATTGGGCTTTGTGATGGATAGTGTAGCAGAATTAAAGTGCGCTGGAGTGGAGAGGAGAGGACCCAGCATGCCCCAGCTCAGGGGCCAATCAGCCAAAAGCCATTATCCTCAAACAAGCTGAAAAACACCTTTAAAATCCACCGAAATCTACATATGCTGTGATGTGCTGCTCTTTCAGTGTCCTTGCATTGCAGTCACTATCTATAATGAGCATGTTTTGGCCAGATGCCTATAAATAAATAACATTTAATAAATACTGTAACAAGTAATAACTTACATTTTTGTAATGCCCACTCAAATTTTTCAGTATTCTTAACTTGAATGATAACAGTTATGCTGTTAATGTTTCTTTATTCACCTTGGCCTTATTATAAGAGCCACAGTAGTGAAAACCACAATAAAGATAGATTTAGATGAATGAAGCACACACACACACACACACACTACCTGTGGTAGATACTTTGGGGAAAAGAGAGAGTGAGTTTATGAGTGTGTGCAACAGAGTGAGAATAAGAGATGAAAAGAAACTGGTAATTGGACTGGGAGTTCAAGACAGGTTGACATATCCGACCAGAGGAATCTGCTTTACATACTGCTGGCACCCTCACTAATACACACACTGTCTCTGTCAGAGGTGCTTCATGAAGCCAGATCTTCCATTAGCTATGAATTATGAGCTCTAACAACTTAAATTTTGCTGTCTTTGCTAATTACTTGCTCCAAACGCAAACGTTTGGCTCAGCTAGAGCTCCTGAAATAGTCTTTGCCACATCATTTAATTTGTTCGTTTTACAGCTAATATTGCAACGTAAAAAAAAAAATCCATCCATAGCTAAACCTTCCGCGAAGGTTTCTCTCATAGCCTCCGCGCAGGCTGCACAGTTTTAAGTCATTCTCTACCCCATCTCTACGGAGGTTTTCACACCTCTGAGAAACACCTCCCAGCCTCCGCGCAGGCTTCCCCGCCCATCCCCGCCTATCCCCTTACCTCCACGAAGGGCTTTCTCTTCTCTATTCCACCTCCGCCGAGGTTCCCCAATCCTCCGCGAAGGTTTCACTCCCAGCCTCCGCGTAGGCTTCCCCCGCCCCCTTCCCCTACCTCCGCTGAGGGCTTCTTGTCTATCCCACCTCCGGCGAGATTCCCCAAACCTCGCGAAGGTTTCACTCCCTGTCTCCGCGTAGGCTTCCTAAACTCCCAGTCCCAACCACTCCCCATCTCACCTCCGCCGAGGTTCCCCAAACCTCTGCGAAGGTTTCACTCCCATCCTCCACGCAGGCTTCCCAACTACCTGCCTCAGTCATTCCACATCCCACCTCCACTAAAGCTCCTTATACCTCCGCGAAGGTCTTACCCCCGGCCTCCGTGTAGGCTCCACTGCCTATCCTTCATATCCTGAAATCTTTTCTGCCCTATCCACCTCCGCTAAGGTCGCCGTACCTCCGCAAAGGTATTCTCTCTCAGCCTCCACGTAGGATTCCCCCGCCTATCTTCTCACCTAAAGAAACTTTCCTCTACCTCCGCTGAGGTTCCCGATACCTCCGCGAAGGTTATCTTTCAGCCTCCGCGCAGGCTACACTGCCTATCTTTCACATCCTGTAATCTTGCCTCTGCACAGGCTTTGGTTATAAAAAAAAACCTCACCCTCGCTAGGGTTATATTCCCTAGGGTTCGGAGTCCGCCGTTCTCCCGGCTCGCTCCCTAGGCAGCTCGCCAAATCTGCGCTACATTCCATTCTACTAAAATGATTACCAGTAAACGCGAACTCTTGAAATAGATTTATTAACAGCAATCTGTGGCAACAATTGGATGATTAAAATCGGAGGTTATGTCGAGTTACTTCATGTGAAAGTGAATAGGGCTACTTTTTGAATTCAAAAGGATAATTGTGAAACTATAATTTTATAAAAGCATTTAATTAAATTCTTCTGCATTTTTAACTGCATAATTAATTTTGTGGTTTTTAGGGATGTTGCTATTACTTTGTCATTGTTTACCCTGTTTTTTTCAAAGGAAGTCTAAAACTGAGCAGCACAAATTGTGAAAGTACCTGAAATTTTCCTAATAAGGTTATTTGAAAATATTGAATATTTGAAGCAACGTAACAAAATAGTTAGTTACAAATCCCACATTAAGTTAAATGCCAGTGAAACTTCATTGTTTCCACGGCTGCGCTTTAAAAGAGTCAATAAGATGGAGACTAATGAGATGGAGACCTCTACAAATACAGGTCTGAACACAGTACAAATACAGCTGCGCTGTTTTTACAGCAGGAGAGCAGAACAGAATGCTGGGATATGAGCCTTTCAGACCTTCAAAGTCAATGTCTGCCCCAATTGTTCCTGTTTTTTGAGACACACACCTACAGTATATGACTCATTGAAATTGACAGGGATTTAATTGCATGTGTGTAGCCTGCAGATCGGTAATTACGTGTGTGTGTGTTGTGCAAAAGTGTGTGAGGGGTTCTGTCTGGAATCTGGCAGGGTGGGATGACATAAACACTGTCTCCAGATGGGAACGCAGGGTCGGCTGCCGTAGAGGGAGGGAACCTAATGAATGTCGCACAGGTGGCCAGTCTTTAGCAGCACACACCTCTCACATTTAACAACCCAACCTGGAACAAATGCAGCCAAGGAATACGCAAACACATTGGCACACTGACTTTCCACCTCTGACATGTGGTCAGATTTAGAAGCACATTTATCCTTCATTAAATGAGCTCGTGCCTGTGGATGCAGTGTGAATCTATAGCAAACATCTGGAGCTGTAATGATTCAGCGAAGGTGCTTTTGAACCCATAGCTTCACAAGCTACAGCTACACTGTAAAAAATGTGTAATTTTAACAGTAAAATCTTGTAAAAATGCTACAGGAAAAAAAAACAACCCTGTAAATTCCCGTACTATATACAGTACAGGGAAAAACTGTAAAACATCTAACCGAAATTAAACGTAAAATTAATGTTGATTTTACGGTAAAATGTTGTGTTTAGAAGTAATTATCAATGTAGATCAATGTAAAATTAACTGATATTCCCAGAATTCTTTGTGTGACGCTCCACATTTGAAAGTATTTTGCTTAAATAACCATGTTTTTGTTATCATTTATGTACATTTGGGCTTTGTTACATCTTCTGTTTAATGAATGCTTATTGGATTAAGTGTCGTGTTATCGTGATGGTGTTTTGTGTTCATGTAAATGACTCTCTGCACCTTCTGTATATAGCACTGTGCGTTGTTGAATTTACTGGTTTCCATTCAAAATTTCTTGTTTGTAAATCACAGTTTTATACTGTAAAATGTACAGGTTTTGACCGTGTTTACAGTTCTCTGTATTTTTTACAAAATTATTATAGCTGCCGATTTATTAAAAAAAAACTACAGTGTAATAACTGATTACAGGTTTGAACCATTTAATGTAGTTTTACAGTAAAATACTGTTAAAAAACCCCTATCCTGGAAGTGGAATCCAAACATTGGAAGTGAAAAAGAACAATTTATTGCCTAATTTACAGCCGAAAAAGCGCACATTGACATTCCCAAATTTCTTTTAAACATTTGAAGCTTTTGTTTAAACCCACTCCAGTGTTAGAGAGAGAGAGTGTGTGTGTGTGTGCGTAAACAATGTCAGAACAACAAACAAAGTAAGCAGTTGCATTTTGTCAAGCTACATCAGTATTTGCTGTAAAAAAATGACTTGTTGCTGAAATCTGTACAGTTTTGAGAAACTGTCACGAAAACTGTCACACTTCTAAAAAATGTTACTGCTGACAATGCTGAAGATACTCACATGAATATATAATTCTTGCTTTTCTCCCAGAGGAGTAATACACACAGAGGCTTCCGAACACAGTCAGAGTGAGTGTGTTGAAAGATTCATCATAATTTATTCATCTCCCACAGCCTGTACTTGATACACTAAATATTATGCATAGCTTTGCCTCATCTCTTTCTCAATCTCTTTCTTTCTTTCTCACCCTCCTTCTATCACACGTTTGCCGCTTTGTCACTCCTTCTGTTGCATATTTTATAACACAATTGTAATTTTGAATGAGGATTATAATGAATTATGAATAGTCAATGCGGGTGTAATGGCTGAGTGTTTTGTTTGTGTGTGGAACCGTTACTGGCTGGTGTCCTATTTGCAGCCCCTCATGTGGCGAGCGCTTAAGTCCGCTCGGAGAAATAGAATGATAATCTGATCATGCTGTTGTTTTGGAAAGTGTGATTGATAGGAGTCTTCATCAATCCCGAGGGCGTATTTTGATTGGTGATTAGAACTGTGAAGCCGGACAGCGTGATATATAAAGCAAAGAGAAATTTCCACTTTTCTCCTGCAGCATGATTTATAGAAAACAATTGTCAGATCACTACTTACTCTTCCAGTCAAATACCTGACATTTTATGTTTCTCATGTGTCTTCTGATCTAAAGACGTTGGCTTGCATGTTTACATTTAGTTTTGTAGACAAATATAAATATCATGCCTAATCTTTACAAAGCTTGTTTCCCCTTATAGATCCATATGTGCTTTTTCATAATTTAGACTTTTTTTTATTTTCTTAATTGAATTAAATGTAGGAAACAGATCATTTATTTCTTCTCTGTCTATATTGTGAAAACATTTTTAACCTTCTAACAGTGACAACAATATTTCTCTCTTACACTGACATTCAAAAGACAGCAAGTAATTTTGTATTTATTTATTTATTTGTTAATTAAATAAATTGAAGCTTTTATTCATCAGGTGAGCATAATCATCAAAGGTGAAAGGGTTTAACAATATATGTGGCCCTGGATCACAAAACCAGTCTTAAGTCTCTGGGGTATATTTGTAGCAATATATAAATACATGCAATAAGTATATTGTATGGTTTAATGCCGAAAATCATTAGGATATTAATTAAAGACCATGTTCCATATAGATATTTAGTAAATTTCATACTATAAATAAACATTAATTTCTGATTTAGTAATATGCATTGCTAAGAACTTTATTTGGATAGCTTTATAGGTGTTTTTCTCAGTATTTAGATTTTTTTTTTTTTTAAACAAGTTAAATATCAGTTAAATATTGTTCTGCTACAACAAAGCAAATATCAATAGAATGCTTATTTATTTAGCTGACGTATTAATATTAATTTAGAAAATTGACAAATTGGTTTTATGGTCTATCTATATCATCTATATATCTTTCTATCTATACACACGACATATATATATTTTATTTATTTATTTATTTATTTTTTTTTTTTTCAGCCTCAAATTCCAGATTTTTAAATAGTTGTCCCTCATCCAAATATGCATGATGTATAAACATCAATTAAGAACCTTTATGACTCGTTTTGTTGTCCAGGTTGGTTGGTTTGTTTTTGGAGCAAATCAGCATATTAAAATGAGTTGAAGGTTAATATGGAAGAAAGACTAAAGAAGAGTAATGTTGTGATTACAAAAAGCTTAAGTTGTAAATTGTGGAATGTAGGGAAAGGAAAGGATATGACATGTGTCTAGGTATGGTTTCTCATACTATTAATTTGTGCTCTGCATTTAACCCATCCAAGTGCACACACACAGCAGTGAGAAGTGGAAAAACCACACACACACACAACGTGAACACACACCCGGAGCAGTGGGCAGCCATTGCTGCAGCGCTCTGGGAGCAGTTGGGGGAACGGTGTCTTGCTCAACGGGGTCTCACCTCAGCCGTGGCATTAAAGGTGGAGAGAGCGCTGGTTGTTCACTAACCCCACCCACAATCCCTGCCGGACCTGGGACTCGAACCCTAAACCTTTGGGTTACAAGTCCCTATCCATTAGACCACGACTGCCCCAAAAGTAACAAACAATCCCTAAAGAGTCTAGAGTCTAGAGGGAACATAGGGGCTTGGACAGATCTTAGCACATCTGTGACTTTGTTACCAAAACCTCCAAACATTTATTAAATCCACCATAACATATCTCGATATAACACAGCACGGCATATTTTCTCATAGTTATGACAGTTCTATTCTTTTCTCCCTGCGGCACTGCTGCTCTATAACCTGAATGTGGATTTCAGGCCTGAGAGGGGTCACGGGTGCAAGTCCATTACAGTTGGAAAAGCAGATTTTGGTCCAAAGCGCAGTCACACTGATTGAACCCTCTCTAGTGTCAGTTATCAGAATCACACAGAACTGAACTCTAACCAGTGCGTCACATTATTCAGAGCCCTGCTGTTGTATGGACAAGACTACACGGGAGTCCCAAATGGAACCTTCCTGTTAACATTTGTTGACAAGACAGATGGGAAACAATTTGGAGACGGACAAAAGTGTCAATTCATCTCGAGGTTTAATGGTGCGGAAAATGATACTGCTGTGCACGGGGAGGCTGAAATGCTTTTGAAATGATGAATATGCAGTGTTTGTTAGCATAGATGGATAATTAATTTAAATAAATCTTATTTACTTCCAGAGCGGTTTATAATTTTTGCGCCAAAGTGTTCTCGATCTGTATTCATTACGCAAAATCTGTTCGGTTACCGTGCACAAGGGAATTGCCAAGCCAATCATCAATACTCAATTATATGGGACATAATAACCAGAATTTACAACAAAGGACATATTAATAAAAACAAGTCTATGATGAAGAACTTCCTCAAGCTATGAGTAAATGGGTCAATGACACTCAATGTGTCCTAAATTTTGCACCGGATGACTAAGAATTGTGTTAACATGTGTTTGTGATTTGGAAAAGCCCAGACTCAGGCAGGTGTTGAGGTGTGCTGCTTCATGATTGGTTGCTTTTCTCTGGGGTCCTGTAGAAACATTTTTCCCCGGTGGGGAGCTGGTCATACATCATGCTGCCTACAGACGTTTCCCCAAAGACCCTGGTGCTATCACACCTCATCTGTGTGTGTGTGTGTGTGTGTGTGTGTGTGTGGCATGTTTATCTGTGATATCAGAGAGTGAGCCACAATGATATTACTGCTGTCTCACCATCCAACATCACTAAGCAATCGGTATCAATCTATAAGAAACAGGAAATAGTCAGGAAAAGGTCGGACAAGACTGAAAAATGAAATAGAGAGCGCAACAAGAGAAGCACAATCCTTTCCCAGGAGGAACTCCTCTGTTTGTCAGGGTCACTACCAATCAAGAGGAAATGGGCAGAGGTCATTGCCATGGAGAGTACTTGAGTCGTCCCATAAATAAAGTGAAGCGCAGTTTGTCACTGATCCGCAGCACAGAACAACATGATGGGACGGTAATGCACTTCCCCCTAGACTTATGAAGAGATGTGCTCACTGATGCTAGGATGACAATTAAAGGGATAGTTCATCCAAAAATCAGAATTCTGTCATCATCCCGTCAGAAACGTATGTGCAAGAACTAATGAGGTTTGTTCTTGTGTATCACACAAGCACATCCCAGCTTCTGCATAAGCCAATGCAGCACAGTCAAGATCCTGACTATATTTACAATATCTGAATAAAAATCTGCTCTGTTCTTGAGAAATAAAGGTCTTAAGAGAGGGGGTTTCACAGTAACGGCATGAAAAAATCTAGGGCTATATTGATGTTGAATATTCGTCAAGGAACCATCAGTGCCATTGTGTCTTTTCAGAAGATTTAGATTAAACCACTCCATTTCTATGGATTACTTTTACAATATCTTTGTACTTGGTGGAATGGAATGTTAATGGAGAGGCAGAAAGCTCTCCGATTTAAGTATGATGTCTTCATTTGTGTTTTTAAAATGATCCAAAGTCTAAAACGGCTAGTGTTTGTTTTGGTACAGTACTGCAGCCTCTGTGTTGTCTTTTGATACCGGGTTTTTTCCCAGACATCAAGACGATCAAGGGGTGATGCATACAGTTTGAGATAAAAATGAAATCAAGCTAAAATATATCATTAATATAATTAATTAAATGAGTTGCCAGGTCATTGGTTTGTTTTAATAATGAATGCAACTCTATGAAACATTAATGCCTTTATAATAGAGCTACGTTTTGTGTTTTGCAAAGCAAAATATTCGGCAGAAAAGCATTTACTCGAAAGAAATTCTTTCATGACGTCACATTACGGAAGTTAAAGGCCATTTTATATAGTATTTAAATTGCAATTAGTGATGATTTTTGTTGTTGTTGTTGTTTTTATATATTAAATATATTTTATATAAAAGAACTGATATGAATATAAATGTACAAATGTGCAGTAAATACATATAAATATATACTGTATAATATGTAAACAAACAAAAAAATATTTTATATTTAACTAATCTAATTGTTTATATCTAACATATTAAATCTAACATATTTTTCCTTAGCAAACATATGTATTTTGGATGCAACTAATTGTGATGAACTGTTTGACAGCAGTAATAAATATGTATATATATCCAAATATAGGAAACAATGCTACTGTAAATATCCATAATATAACTGGAAGAGAAAAAAAAAACAACAACAAAAACAAAACATATTTTTCTTAAATATATACATGCATAATAAATATACACAGTAAACACACATAATGTCATGAATTAGTAGGTGAGGAGGCGTGCGGATTTAAGTGCAGGCATTTATTTACAACACACAGAGCGTAGACAGACCGGCAGGGTAAATACCGGTAAACTAGCCTGGCTTCCGCCACTATTAAGCTCATAGGAACTTAGTCTGGCCAAGCTACCGGGCTTAACCTGCATCCATCAGATGCCTTTGTATACTAATAGACGAATCTATACGA
Organism: Enteromius trimaculatus; assembly: GCA_032361065.1. Taxonomy (NCBI): domain Eukaryota; kingdom Metazoa; phylum Chordata; class Actinopteri; order Cypriniformes; family Cyprinidae; genus Enteromius; species Enteromius trimaculatus. Next base: position 6,076,128 of record JAUMHP010000076.1, read on the forward strand.
AAATGTTGTTGAGCAATTTCTGCCAGTTTTGCCAGATTAATATGAGAGTCGCTTTTATTTACAGTTATTCAGTGATTTTTTTTCCGAAGAGTTTAGCAAGCAATTGAGCATCGCGTTACACCCGGGTGGGTGGGGGAGCTCGTTTCTCATTGGTTCCTACTTTTTTGGGAATAGAAATGCTCTAAAACGGCAGCTTTGCCAGACTGACTTTGCTCACGAAATTGAATGTAGCATCAAAGGAAGTATGGACGGGCCCGGCATACATCAGCCGAGGCTGAAGCGTAACCAAAGTCTGTTGCGTGGGTCGTGCGAGTGGTAAACAGTGTCCAGGGGGCAAAACAAAGACGGTAGTCCAAGGCAGGCAGAGGTCGATAACGAGAAATCCAAGAACAACGAAGAGAGAGAACTAGAACACAAGAAAACATGGGAAACTCCAAAACTCACTCCAGACAGTACAATGAATCACGAAGAGACAGACGCATACGGGGATTTAAGTACACATGGGAATTAGGTCAATGGGCAGAGACTGAGATGAACAACTATGGTAACAAACAAGGTGGGCGGAGACATAAATGAGAAACCAAGACAACATACAAGTTGGGCGGAGACAAGAGTTTATCAAATAAAGTCCGGGCATGAAAACAAACACAAAACACATAGGGCCGGTTTCCCGGTTAGGAATTAGATTAAGCCAGGACTAGACCTTTGCTAATTTAGGACATTTAAGAATTTTTA
>JAUMHP010000076.1:6076962-6087044 GCA_032361065.1 Enteromius trimaculatus
TCTCAGTGCAAGCTTTTTCCAGTTTAGACAGCTCTTAACATTTATTTTAATCTAGGACTAGTCTTAAACCCTGTTTGTGAAACTGCTCCTTAGTGTTAATCTGGCGCTGGAGTGCCAACCTAGCTGTGACACATAAATTAAGTAAACAAAGCTTTTGTTTTGGATTCAGTTAGTCATGATGAATCGTTTCACAACACTAATTATTTATACTTTTATGTAACATATGTTATATTGAACAATTTATAATAACATATATGTATGTGTGTGCATTTATATATGCATAATAAATATACACAGACTCATAGCAAATATATTTTTTTTTAATTTTGGATGCTATTAATGTGATTAATGAATTCTGCTAATCACGTGTAATGGTTTTGCAGTTCTAGAATGTTTGAGGATTTGGCTAGAACATTACCTTCTCTGTATCTGACTCTCAGGAGACTGCTGAATGAACTCTGCACCTTCCATCTGACTGACTGCACCTGAACGAGTTCATCGAGCCTGTTCATGCTAACCGCTAATATATCATGTCAATACAACCCTACCAAACCTCCAACAGAAGCAAGCTAGAGAATAAGCTTCGGATTAGTGTTTTTGTGGCGTCTCCCGACCTCTGATTCCCATTCTCCCCGTGTTTGAGAAGAGAGTCGGCAGTAAAAGACTAATGAAGCCTAATTGGTTCACAGTCGGTCTCATTGCTAGCGAAAGTGGCCTTGGTTTCTGGGAATGTGGCAGCCGGTTTAATTTTCACCCTGTCCAATTGTGTGGTGGAGTGTGTGAGCGTGAAGCCGCGGGGGATCGGAGTATTTGTATGTGTTGATAAGAGGCGCTAGAGCTTCACTACAGACTCATGTAGGCCAATTCCAGCACATGACTTCATACAGCACAATTCATGAGGGGGAGAGGCTGCCTACAGCAGTTTTACTGTTTTATAATTTTGTTTTTAAATATGGTTCGCTGTGTGTTTCTGCCAATTTGCATGCGGGTTTGTCTGAGTGGTTGACAATATGCTAACAACCCAGTTTAGAAACAGATGACGAATCGGAGAACAAGGCTGGGAGAGAAATGAGGCCAAAGAATTTGAAATGCAGTCCTGTCTGTTTTATTTGTGTGTGTTGTTTGACAGAAACAAACTTATGTTATTGTTATGGTACCATGTTCTTGTTCTTTATGAGAAGTGGTTTTATTTAATTTTATCACAAAGGCATGTTGTGTGTCGCTGCTCGTCATCATAAAACCTGTAAAACCTATCAAACCTATATGAGTTTAGAAATTGTAGAGAATACATGCATTAAACCGACCCAGGCTCATTGGAAATACGTGCCTCTACATACATTCCTGCAACCCCATAATTATGTACCTCACTGCACGTTTCGTCGCAGTGGACAAGTGAAATGTCCAGAGAGTGGCGCTAAAACACGTTTAATACATGGCACGTTTGTATTAGGTTTGAACAGTATTGCATTGTATTGCAGTGTTTTTATAAGGCTGCTGAAGATACGTTTTGTGGCGGTTCAGAAACTCAAATATCCAAATATGTCAATGAGTCGCTGTATTAATGCTCTATCATGCTGGAAATATCCCCTACACAAAACCCAAACCTACCCGACAGTGGTAACAAGGGCAAAAACAATTTGCAGGCGTGCTTCAACTTTCCTTTTGTTGAACTGTTTTAAACAGGATTCAAAACGGTGCTTTATTATGATAATACATCACGTGAGTTACCGAGTAAACCTATTTAACTAGAAAGCTCATGCATATGAAGCTGTATGTGATGAAAACGTCAAAAATCTACCTGTAAATGACACTTTTGTGTGAAAAGCTATACATGTTTTGGGAGTTTCACTACCTCTAGTGTTCATTTCAACTGGAAACTGCAGCGATTAGTATGTATAGGTACATTTTTTCAGTTTAAACTACAACCAATTCAGATGACTAAATCATGGTTAAAACTAAATGGCTTTTTATGCCTATGACTAAAACTAAATCAAAATTTACTGTGAAAATAAACACGGTTTAATCATGAGTAATGTTTTTCATATGATTCATATCCAAGGATTCTGCATCCTAAGTCCAATTTCCAGGAAGCAAAACATATCATAACTCCGTACGAAAATGATAATAAGTGCTCACTGTTGTACCACCTCTAATGTATATCTGTTGGAAACGGCAGTGATGTATACTTATGCCCTCTTTGAGAACCACTGCATTTAATAATATTAGTCAGTTTGCTTTTGCATTTTTGTGGTATCCCCATCCACTACGAAATATCATTGGCTCCATAACCTTCTCATGACTAAACATTAAGTGACACATTCTGTATGCTTTGCTTTATTCTTGAGCAGTTTCACCATCGAGGTAGAAAACCTCTCCGGATCTGTTTGGGTAATGCTGTAATCCATTTTTTGGTTTCAATGTTTGGGTTGCAGTAACAATATATAACAAATGACACCGTCCAGATATGCTTTTGATTTGTTTGACATCAGATACAAAATGTTGTCTTATATGAAATACTGCACACTAATGTATTACACCTAAATATGAATGAGAACCGAGACAAAGAGACACGCTCAAACCTGTGATTGTGTGTCGGCAGCTTTTGTGCTGTGAATTACAACTGAGGAACCTACATACTGTATGAATGAGATGAGGAGAATACCAATGACCATGCAGAGAAATAAAGAGCGAGCGAGCGAGAGCTGGCCTGAGAGTGCTGTGTGTGTGTGTGAGAATGACACAGGGAGTGCGTGGGAGTTGTGCTGTTAGCCACGCTGGGGCTCTCAAAGCATGTTTGGCTAGGTCACATCTGAGAGAGAGAGAGAGAGAGAGAGAGAGAGAGATTTCCTGTCTGCAGGAGCGCTGCCTATGGAGTAGGCATATTTAGCTTACAGGCTGACTGATGTGGATACACATTTGTATATAGCAGGGGTCCTCGACCCTTTTGACATGAAGAGCCACCCTGAACCTCTCATAAATATGAATTCTGTAGTCTTGGATGATGGACTCTATTTCTCAGTGTAAAACACCTGTGAATATATCAGGCAAATTACAGCATAATTGTTGATTGTTTGTACTGCTTATTGTATGTTTGGCACAGCAATTGCCATGGATCTGAGAATTCTGCATTATGTTGTGATAACCAAGAGTTCACCTTTCCCTTTTACGATACAATTTTGAGTGGCTAAATACAGTACATTCACACACATTTTGATTTTAAAAAGTAAAGATTATATTCTATGACCAAAATGAGAAAAAAATAAATAAATAAATGCAATTAATATTTATACTAATAAATGAAATAAAAAACAAATCTGACAAAAAAAAAAAAGAAAAGAAAACCATGCATAAAGTAATTTGAATGATAAATTAATACATACTTTACCAATGAACGAATGAATGAATGAGTAAATAAATAAATATACCTATATTACTATTGGTGAGTAATTAAATTACAGTATGTATTAAATAAATAAACAAAATACTAATATAAGTGCTGTCAAATGATTAATAAAGTTTTTATTGATATAATATATGTGTGTACTGTGTATATTTATTATGCATATATAAATGCACACACATACAATATATATTTTGAAATATATCTGTTTGACATCTGTTATCACACTGGCTGTGTGAACATAGTTGATCTGTAATCTGATAGGTGTGTTTGTCTGCTTGTATGAGCGTGTTTGGCACATTTAGCACGCATGCGCAAGTGTCAAGGGCTCAGGGGCCGTTTGACAGAAGATAAGATGGATGACTCTGCAGTGAGGGTTAAGCCTGACTCCCAGCACAGCTCTACGCACACACACACACACACACACACACTGATATACAAACAACTCGTTAACATACTCCTACATGGATGGATTTATTGCAGTACTCAGGTGAGAGAGAGCTACTATTAGTTCATAGTGAAGAGGGCTTAGATAAATTGAGGTATTCACTTAGAAATATATTGATGCTCACAATATTTAATTCAAAAATATGTCTGACTCTGTATTGAGTTTAATCTATAAATATTAAAAAAGAAAAGAAAATAGGAGGATCTTGCACGCTTTTCAACCCACATGTAACATGACTTAAAATCAAGTCATAAATTCTTCCAAAAAGAAGAAAAACTCAGTGTTTGAAATTCATTCGCTTGAATTATATTATAAAAAAAAGTGTTAAGAGCATTTTAAAATCTACAGTAAATATTGTATGTATTCATGTATGTATGAAACATGACTAATTGATAATTGTTTATTGATATTTATTTTCTTTTATTTTTTTATTTATTATGCTAGTAAAATTAATTCATTACATTAATATAATTATTTCAGTGTTGATTAGCAATTATACAGTATGTATGTCCACACACATGTATGTGTAACATTTATATCATAAATTTAATGTCTTTTGTAATTCTATGGCTGTTTTTTGTTTTAAAAACCTTTGTGTTAAACAGTCATTTTAGCAGCAAAAAGATCATAACTGTGGCTTATTATGTAACATCAGAACATTTATACTTCAATACATTGTACATTTAAAATGTTGCAGAAAACATCTGCTGAATTTCATACTTGTATTTAACAGGGAATACTTATACTGCAAACGCGGTCTAATTTCGGGATGAAAATACACTGAATACGCTCTTGGCACAGTACATGTGCTAACAGGTGCGTTGATTTGTATTTATCTCCAGTAAAGATCATCTTTTGTCTGATACAAATGTCTTTTAAGTGAAACAACAATCCTTCCTGCTGAATTCCATAAACAATCTCTTTGTCTCTACAAAAGCTACAGGAGAGGAGAGATTTCATGTTAGACTAGTCTTTTCATACATTTTGTAAGTTGGAGTGTTCCATACAGACCCTTCTCTCTGATTGTCTTTTCCTGATGTGGAGATCTCAGCGGGGAGGCCAATGGGAGGAGGAATATATCACAGCAAATAAGGGTGTTGGGATAGAAGGTTAGAGCCATGCTAACAAATCCATTTCCACAACGCTTGTACGACATGACTATCTTCTCATTCTGAAGGGCACGGGGAATAGCGTGAGCAATTGAAAATGCATTTTCTGTACATCAAATTACAGTGTTTGTGTGGGAATGTGTGTTTATGCATGTGGATTTTTATATGTGAATCAGTTAGCTTGAACTTGTGTAATTCAGAGCTTGTGTGTATGAGAGAGAGATAGCCTTTGTGTGTTTACATGTGCTCTGGACGGATGTTTTATTCATGTTGCTATCTTCGGAGGTCTTTGGTATGCTGTGTGAGTTTATATGGACGTAGCCTGGTGTGCGTTCATGTGAGAGTGGACTAGTGCATGGTTGAGTTTGTCCTCACTCAATGTGAATGTTATAATTCGCCTGTTGATGGGTTAAAAGATTACTCTTTGTACATGTGTGATCTAAAACTTGTCTGTTTACTTTGCTACAATCTATTCTCAGTTTGAATAAAAGAAATAAAAAAAAGAAAAAATACAACTTTTTGGAAAGTGTGTTAATGCATGCAAACTAATTTAATGCAAATAAATGACTAAAGCAAGTGATATTGCACCATTAATGTGATTTAGGTCACACAGTCAGATGATCTTGGAAGTCTGGAGTTTAATACACTGAGCATTTACAGTAGTGCCGTGCGAGTATGGGAAGCAAATGTGGCCAAAACACTTTAAACTCTTTGAACAGAACTCGTGAAATGTTACTGTGTCAACATGCCCTGTCCACTTTAACATGGCAATTTTAAATACATTTCTTTCACATTTCATTGTTAAGTTGTCTGTGTTTCTTTAGTACATGCAAAGATGTACAGTTCTACCTAATACAAGATATCTAAATATCTCTCTAAACTCAAATTCTGACCATGTTTATGCATGTAATAATTTGCAAAGCTGATTTACCACTAGATTTTCCCACATTTTAATACATAAAAAATATAATACTTGTTTAATACAACATTTACTACAATTTTGGCATTGCTTTACTTATATTGACTAATACCTATGCAAATTAAACAACTAAAATGGACTGACATCTCACAACAGACCAATGCATTATTTCTCACGAACAAAATATGTTTGATGTTTGCATATAGTTACACACCAGTGTGTGTATACATCCTGTATATACCATTACATCACACATGCAAATATAGTCTCAACTATATCAGCTTGATTGGCTGTTGTGCATGTTGCCACATTAACAAGGACAAAACAATGTGTGTTAGCATGTTCAAAATTAATGTGTTAAGTTTAAAGAGTTTTGGCCCCGTCCTCCTTCCTTAGTGAGCAGAATCTAAACTAAATAATTAAAAAGTGTTTTAGTGAATTACAAGTGTGTACCATGTATAAATACTTTCATAAGGCATGTATGAATAGTAATAATCTGGGCTGTGTAACCCAATAGCATCGTAAGCCTGTAGACCAATGGAGCTATGATCAATTTAGGCTTACGATGACTTTGGGAATCGCAATCCAGGTCCAGAATATTTTTTGATGCAAGCACTTTCCATCCAGAGTACAGGAAGTGTGTGTTCGTGCACAGTATATTCATTGAAGATGAGGAGTGTCTATGGCTGTATGTCCAGTCCCTTCAGAAGGCAGAGCTTAGAGCAGTGCTGCTCTATTGATCCAACCGGACTCCCAGATGACCCGCCATGTTTACACTGGACTTGAATGGCTAATGCAGTGACACTCACTTCCAACAGAAGAACTGGCAATTCTTTGTGAATCTCTCTCTTTCACAGAGTGCTACGATTTCATTAATTCTATATACTTTAGTGCATAACATCAGTGCATTAGTATATAGTTAGGTGCAAACACTTTAAGGTTTGTTGTGCCGTCCTTGATAGTGTTCCCCTGGCAATGTTATTAACTGGAGCGTCCTTCTGTAATATAGATAAAGCAGATTCAATCAATCTGTCCCAGAGGCGGGATGGCTGAGTTTGTCAGTCAATCACATACCTATTACATCCCCATGTGTAATTACGCAAAATGATTAATAAATCATGTCTTCAGGAATCTGAATAAATAATACAATATTTGCATAAAATTGTTACCACATTTATTTATTTTTTTTGTTAATACTTATACTTCACCATCGAAGTCTATTAACCAGTTAAGCAGTTTTTCTTAAGCATCCCAAGAAGTTGTGGTTTTGAAGGCTTGTTTTCACTAAAGACTTCTAAGCCCTAATCCTGGCCGCTCCCCAACAAACCCTCAGTAGCCCAGAGGTCTGTCAAGATTACAACACCTCTGAGTACATTTTTATTGAAGGGAGAAATCGATCTGCCCTCTTGATCTCACAAACAAAGGTATTGCGGAGACAGCGAGGGCTTTAAACTTTAAGACCCTGTGCCTACATCACAACAAGGTTATTACTCTTATTTTTCCTGATCTGCTGGTCTTGATATTCTCAAAACAGTTTAGGAAACATTTTTCAAAAAGAATGCCATTTGCAACTACATAATCAAAAAATGGAGAAAAAACCAGCAGCTACTGTGTAACAGCATGAGTTTCAGTAATGGATTAAAGGAATAGTTCATAATCATGGCTGAAGTACTCCATAATCATTATAACAGCAGTGAAAAAGTGTCCTCTCACATCAAAATCATGATTTGGAACTGTATTCAACTTTTTTTTGGCTTGTAAATGGAGCTTGAACTGTGCATATTTCTCTCCTGATTCAGACGAGACAGCTCTTACTGGAGAAAGCAAAATTATGGATAGAAGACTTGTACAGTATTTCAGCTGTGAAAAAAAAAAGTTAAATATAGAATCTATAAAACTCGATTCTCTTCATCAGTTTATCATTGCAAGTACAATTTAATACTAGAAAACTTAGATTAAGATTGCTGCTAAATTGTTCTTTAAAGGAACCGTATGTAAGAAATGTATTGTAATAATCATAAAATGTCTGTTATGTTCAACAGGCATTAAGAAATCATGTTAATTTCAATTACTCGTATCGCTGAGTAGGAGGGGTGGGGTGAAAAAAAAGCATCTCCAATATTTTGAATTGAAGCTGCAATACCTAGTTCAACCACTCGGTGTCAATCCTACGTACCTTTAAATGAAATAAAATTGCTGACACAGTTTCAGTCTTGCATACATACAACATACACGCATACATATTTATATAAAAAACACTTCTATCAAGCAAAAGTGAAGACAATGTTACAAATAAATATATAAAAAATGCTATTTTCTTCGTTCGCAGCTCAGATGTTTTCAACATTAATATTTAAGAAACAGTTTCTAGAGCATCAAATCAGAATATTAGAATGTTTTCTGAAGGTGTGGTGGTTTTAGCGGGTGCCAGATACTTCTGAGCATGATTGTACACCAGAGCTGGGCAAGATATTGTGCATCTCTTCAGCAAAGCCAGTTTTGTGGTTAGCGCAAATCTCCATCACCTGTTTTCAAATGGAGCAGATATACACAGAGTTCACTGACAAGCTACCCAATATCCAACACAGTCTCACGACCAATTCATATATTTTTGTAACCCAAGTGACGGGTAGGTTTAGGGGTGGGGTTAGGTGGACGTAATTCGTAGAAATTCATACAAATTGGCAACTCGTAAATTACGAGATTTAGCAAAAATTGTGTGTGTCGTGCGAATTAGCACCCTCGCAAAATATGTACGAATTGCCGTGAAGATTGGGCTACAATATTGCGTTCAGTTTCGCAAATGAATCACCAGCAAAACTGACCGCGATATTGCATAGCTTTACTGACGAGATGCGCATGATTACATTGTGCGATATATTATTCATCCCTATTTTACACTCAAACACTTCATGCATATTTTGTTTCTGTCATATAAAACATTCTATTTTTTTGTCAAAGTACTGGATTAGCACCTTACTGTGCATCATGCCATGGCCATGTCCGCCTCGCTCTCCACTGTCTTCTGTGAGATTAACAATAAGCATTCTCAACATTTCCCAGTATATTTTACCTCCTTGCTTTTCATAAACCGCCAGAGCAACAGTTGCGCTGCAGACTCGCGCTGTATGACAGGGCCTGTCAGCGAACCACAGCGATCCTCTGCGGGTTTTCAAAATATTTTGCCAAGAGAATATGCAAATAGAACACAACAGAAAAGAAATGTGACTTAGGCCACCTGCTAGTAAAAGCAGCCTCTTAACCCTGACAGCACATCTCTCTCTCTCTGATTGGTATTCTGCAGTATTATCACTGTGTTCTGGGTGTAAGCAGAGCAGCTGTGGATGGAGCAGGAGGGATAATGGCTGCTGGGAGGTTCAGTCGTTTTAACTGATGGAACAGCCCGTGTGAACGTTTCACTGTGACCTTATTAAAGCTGCTGCCGCAAAGTCAAGCTCTTCACTGGAGACAGTGTCATGGCTAATGATGGAGCGCATGGCTAAAAGTCACTACTGTGCGCCGCTAATTTGTTTATGTCTGTGTTGTTTAAAAATGGGTTGCGATAAGTAACTAATGCAAATGAGTGTCGGGTTTACTTGAGAGAGAGAGAGAGACCCTTGAGACGTCAGGCTTCCTCTATGTTTGCTTTCAGCAGATTTTTCCTAAATCTGACATAATTAATACAACAGAGCTTTATGATCGCGGCGTGACTAGAGCACAGGCTGTCTTAGACATCATCGGAGGATGTGGTGAAATCGTGTTCTGAGCATGTTTCTAACCCTTTTAAATGCAGAAGTCCGTTCGTGTTTTAGGTCCTCTGTGTGATGCAGGTCATATTTTTGGAAGATTGTAAACTAGAGGGTTTTAATGAGATAATGAAATCAAGTCATGGTCTTTATGTTTTATTGCTTCCGATGTATCTGTTCAAATCCAGAATTACAATGTCTCTCTGGATCATTTCATCTAATGGTTTGAATGAGATTAAACATAGTACACAACATCATTCGTCGAGGCTGATCAGCGCGCACACACACACACACACAGAGGGAGAGAGAGAAACAGACATCACTGATGAACTCTCAAAGAGTTATTTATTTGTTTATTTCTTACGCTCACTATTTATTTGAGACACACTGTAAAAAAAAATCATTGCCAATATTCAAAATTTCAAGGCAACACATTGCATTCACATTTTCATGTTTTCCC
>JAUMHP010000076.1:6150386-6173034 GCA_032361065.1 Enteromius trimaculatus
CCCAGATTCAAAACCTACCTAATCAGCATATGCTGGGGTTTTCAGCAGAGTGTGCATCTAGCTAGTCCTTATTTCGAAAAGGATAGCCTGGCATGTTCTTCAAAATGTCCTCTTCTGTGCTTCATGAAATAAGAAAGTCATTTGGTTTCTTTATCAGCAGGCACAATTCTTTCTTAGTTAACTAGTGTCCCCCTTAGTGTCTACATACGGAATGAAAGAGAGATATCAGTGGAAAGATAGGGCTCAGAAAGAAATGACCGTGAAGAAAGAACCGCCGTTCACACTGAGAGAGCAGAGCAATGTATGGAACGTAAAGGAGAAGTGATGGAGAAACTGTGAGGGTCCTGCGGAGAGAGAGATGAAAAGAAGAGCAGAGCTTGCCTATTTCATAAAGAGATAGAGATTGGATTGATTCTGCCTGCTAAATGAGCTCTTGAAGGGCTGGAGTGACAGGACACATCCTCAGAGAATCAGAGAGAAGAGAGGACCTCATCATCACATTTCTTTCTCTGTCCATTTGCATGATAAATACTGTGGTGAAGAAGAGACCACTGCCATGTTTTGCCCTTGCAGGGGTCTCTTTGAGTGTTAAAAGGCTATTTGAATCTCTAGTAAAGTGTCCTTCAGGATCGGCGGAGTAGCCAGTTTCAAGCCCCTGTCATGTGTCTCAAATTCATCTCCTGTGTGTTTGAGACTGCGTACAGCCCTGTATTAGTGTGTAGCATTGCATGCTAAAGCTTATAACAGTCGTTTAGGAAGCCTGATTATAGGCATAGAGTAAAGGCTGAGCTAGCTGGCTAATCGGCTTGATGTACATTATGCTAAGCTGGCAAGCTGAGGTATGCTAGTAAGCTGGTTAGCTTACAAAACATTAGCAAACTCAAAAACACAACTCATGAAAAGGTTTCCATTTTTAAAATCTGTAGCATTGGATTTATACGATTATATGTCATGCTAGCCTTTACAAACGTAGGAAATGTCGCTAACAGTTTGTTTGACTGGTTTGAGTTAATTAGATACACAAGAGCAAGAAAAAAAAGACATTTATTCGACTTTAAAAAGAATAACAATGTTTAATTTACCTTAAAACAATCTTTACATAGACCCATTATAATAAATGTCATATTTAGCTACTTGTGCCCTTCAGCAAGTAGAAAATATGCAGAAATTGAATAAAGGTAACACTAAGTTCTTAATTGAATATAGATGCTTAAAGATCCTCAAAGCTAAGCGTTAAGATAAGTTATTAGTTCTTTGATTACATCACAGCAGCTGGGTTATTAGGTTTTTGACTGCTATTACTTTAAGAGCTACTGCTGCTAAAGATGATGTGGAACTGGCATGCAGTGCATTTTCTCACAACCTTATAAATTATGGCTCCTTAATAATAAGTGTGCTGGTGCAATGATTAAAGAGCCTGTGTTACAAGCACAGTATAACGGCAGACAGGAGAGGAAATTTATTCACATGGCCTATATATAAATCCAAAATATTAAATGTCATGAATTAACAAGATGTTTCTGAAATTTGGTTAATTTTACATTGAATGATCCAATATGTCTGTGGTTTTTAATCAAATAACTGCATTCTTGATGAGCCTTCATTTAGAGAGAATCAAAAACAAGGTATTACTGGCTCTAAACTGAATGGTAGTATATCTGAATATGCTCAAACAAGATGTATTTATTTAAAAAACAAAACCTGCAAAAGTAATTTTTTTCTTTTCAACGAATGTATTTTCAGTTAGGTGTATATTTCATATTCCAGTAATCAAGTAAACCCTTTTTTCTTGTTCTAAGCATAATCTTTAAGCATAAATTAAGAAAAATAACCTAAATTCACCTCTGATCAGTCCCAGCCATTTCATCTAACACAATCTTACTTCTAAAGTAAATTTTAATTATTATTTTTATTATTGTAATTTTTATTTTTGCATTTGTATATTGTATTTTATTGTATTATATGCTGTACTAATTAAGTGTTTTGCAGTGTGCACGGCCCTCTAGATACATATATATTTGCAAACAACTGAGTTTACAGCATTCTGCATTAAACTGCAGTGATTTCACACAAAGAGCTGCTGCCAGACACACACACACACACACACACACACACACTAAGTTCATCTGGGCGGTTACAGCCTATGCAGAAGCACTGAGATGCCATTAGACAGGGACTAGTATTATTTATCTTGTGTGCGTGTGCAATAGAGATGACAGGACAGACGATGTGGAGGTGTATTTGCCTGGCTCCAGGTGTTACAGTGCGTTTAATTACTCTCATGGCAGATTAACGAGACAAACCGCTTCCCGCATACACACACAAACCCAAACTTACACTCATACGGGACTAATTACCCTTCAGCACTGAGAATCTACTGCAAAACTAGCGTAACACACACACACACATTCATATACCGTAGGTGTTGCATTGCTACCACTAGCAATTTATCTTTCAAATACACTCAGACTCACAATATCACGGCAGCCCGACTTATTGCCTCATAAGGACAGACAAACAGTCATAATGAATAAACAGAGGGGGACATTATATTAACCAGCTCTCGCAGTAGCTCTCACATTCATCAACACAATAGAGCGACTTCATTAGCGGTGAAAGCAGAACACCCGGTCTGCACTTTCCTCCAGCCGAGGCTTTTTCTTTTCTCCCCAAACGTGGGCGCTCACACGCATGCTGATAGAGATCCTCATCCCCAGAGCGTCTGCCTGTGGGCTCCGCTACAGGTAACGTCACCGCCGACAGCAGCTTGAGTTCAAAACACAAATGATTTCATCCATATGGCGGAGCAGGGACTTGGGAATGAGGAAGAGATCTCAGATTGTGTGTGTGTGTGTGTGTGTGTTTGAAAAGGCTACTGTAAACTGTAAAGTGATTCAGGAGGTGCAGAGAAAGGCCTCATTAAGTCAAGGGCTTTTTCACGCTGGTCTGAAGCTAGTCTCAACTTCCTGTGGGCTGATGGCAGCTTGGCACAGTGGACTGTTGGAAATAAACATTTCCTCCAAAGGCCTCAAGACCTGCCCGCTACTCTTTTATGCCAAGAGCCAGGAAACCTTCTGAATATTATTGTGAAAAAAAAAAAATAAAAAAAAAATAAAATTATATATATATAACATTTTATTTTATTTTATTTATATTTATTTATATTGTCAAACAAAAAATGTTTAATCCTATTAAGATAGCATTCTTTTAGAAGCAAGACTGCATGGACTACATTTTTAACGTTTTGATTATTATTATTATTATTATTATTATTATTATATATTTAAAAAAAAAGGTAAAAAAAAAAAATAATAATAATATTATTTGACAAAAAAGATAAAAGGATTCCGATACTATTTGTTTGTTTGTATTATCAGGTTGGATTATTAATTTATTGTTTTTTATAATTGATAATTATTTTTGCCATTTTTATTTTTACTGGAACACAAGACAAGATTGATTGATTGCTGAAACTACATGGTCGGTATAAATGTGAAGCATATTTCAGAGGGAAAGATGGAAATTGGGACACACAAAAACACCTCTCTCTCTCTCTCTCTCTCTCTTTTGAAGATGAATTAATTTTTACATTTTACTAACTTGTCTTTGGTTAGATACTTGATGCTGGCTCTCTGGCAAGTTTGAAGTGGGCCGTGTTGGTTTGTTAGTCTGGAGAATGAATGGACATTCAGAACTTTTTCAGGGACACAACACAAAGCTCTCTGGCGTCTCAAGAGCAGGAAATGTGAACAAAGAGACAGAGTAGAGTAAGAGTACAACAATTGCTGTCTGTACAAAACGAGTAAACCACTAGAGCTCTCTCTTTACAATGCTTACTAGCTTTTGCGCCCAAAGCCATCTCTTAGAATGCAAAATCTTTTTCAGCTGTAGATATAAGTGAACAACCTACATTTAGACTTTATAACTCACTTTGACTGCAGAATAACAATAAAGCTAACCAGAAAACACTGATTGAGTGTGTTTACGAGAAAATTGTGTGATTAAACTACACTTCCCATCATGCTCTGTGGCAGAGCGATAAAATGCATTCAATTAGGCGTCTAATAAGGATCCTTTGCACTTTATTTAGCTGCAAAATGCTTCCTGTGCAAGTCCATTTTATTTGGACTAAAATCCCTCAAATGCACATCATGTCATATATGTAATTAAGATTTCCAAACTCTTAACCAGGAGCTTCCCAGGAGGACATGCACGCAGAATCCAGTTCATTAAATTTCCTTTCTCCCACAGACATCCGCAAGTAAAATGCAATTAGCGCCTTATTTCTCTGCAAAATATTCAGTGTAATACATTTTTAATTTAGTCTTTATACTGAGCTACCAAAACTAGTAATAATAATAATCTGTGTTTCTGTTCAGTGTCCGAACAGTTCAAATGAAGGCCACACCGTCCTCGTCTCTCCATCTCTTCCCTAAACTCCCCTCTTTTCTCAAGCCTCGTGACACACTTGGCAGTTTCTCTGTGTACATCTGATGCATAATCCAGCAGACAGAACAAACAGAAGCACACAGCATCGCAGATGTCAGTATCTGTGGGCAGCGTGTAGTGTGAAACATCATATGCTATTTAAGGCAATTAAAGGGTTCCTACATATAGAAATGCTTAAATGATCTTTTCCGGCTACAGACGTTAATGCAAAATTAGTCCCTTTGGGTAAGAAGAATCAGTTGAATGGCAGCTAATTAATTAGATTTTTTTTTTTTTTTTCCATTTTTGAAGAAATTGTGAATAATATGGAAAGCCAAAAGGGCCAAAATGTAAAAAAAAAAAAAAAAAAAAAGTTGTTCCATATTGTATTTAAATGTATCATATTCCATTATTCTATCAAAGAATTTCCCCAGACAACATCAGTGGCTTAGAGATTTACTCTAGACCCGCCCTTAAAAAATGATTTCACCGTTAAGAATCAGAGCTTATGTCTGAATAAAACAGCAAGAACGGCAGTCAAACTTTAACCTGAGGGCAACATAAATGTCTCTACAATCTCTCTCACCAGAAAGAAAACCCTCTGGAGGAGGAGGAGGAGGCCGGGACTGGAATGCATTTAACTCTTTAATTGGTCTTAATGCACAAGAAGCACCTTATCAGCACATGCCTCCGAGGGCTTCGTCTCAGTCTCTCTCTGAAGTTTTACAATCATATCAGAACCTAATGCGGCCAAAAACTTTGATCTGCTATCGGAGCATTACATTGGGCCCTGAGGTCTTTCCTTTTTAGGGTTTACTCTCAAGAAACACTTCACAGACATGTTTGAGGGTAACGGGTGTCATGAGACACTGATGTGATTTGCGTTTTTTTTTTTTTTACTATTCCTGCTTCTAGTGGATCTGCTGTGGGGGTTCATATTAGACTAGTACTTGAGTTGAATTATAGGTTTTCCTTTTTCTCTTGTTTTTTTTTCTTTTCTTTTGACCGTGATGTGATGTGTTTTATTGCATGATGACAGGAAAGACTAGGTTATTCAGGTGTGAAAAACTTGTTGCATCTTTCCAAAAAAGACTCATTGATGTATTCGATCAAAAGGGTGCTTCTACTAAAAACAGAAGGGTCTGAATACTTAAGACCATGTGATATTTCAGTTTTTCTTTTTTTTCAATGTTGTGTTTTTCTGTCAATATGGGGTGCTGTGTGTACATTAATGAGAAAAAAAAAAATTAACTTAAATTATTTTAGCAAATGGCTGCAATATAACAAAGATCGAAACATTTAGGGGGGTCTGAATAATTTCCGTACCCACTCTTTATATTTATATATATAATTTTTCATGAACTATCCTTTTAATCACTTCTTAAAAGCACAATTTTACTTAGCATTTACTATTATTCTGAAAAACCTTTTATCCAATAGGTAAGTTTCATAGATCTTAAGGTTCTTTGTGAAACTATCATTGCCAATAACCTTTATTTTTCTGTGGAAGGGACCTATTTAATCATATATATAAAGGTTAGAGCCATTGCCTAGCAGTTAGCAAAAATGAGTCAATGCATTAAGCAGTAGACTTCCTTCCAGGGTTCTGTTCTTAAAAATAACATCTTTTTCTAAGTGTGAAAAAATAAATGAATAGCGAAGAACCTTTTTCCACCAAGAACCTTAGAGGTTCTATGGATGTAATCCTGAACCCATCAATACCAACAAAGGACCTTTTTATAGAAGAAAACAGTTTCAGGCGTGTAATGTGTAAAATCAAATTTTTATAGTGCAACTATAAAAATAATTATTTGTGTATAATTGAGACACTAGCTTGAAGAAACGTGTTTGTTTGATACGGTTATCACTGATAATACATTTATCTGCATACACTACTACTTGGTGGTGGTCTCCACTGAGATCCTGCATATGATTGCACCATTTAAACAAGCCTGCCTTCGTTCAGTGAGCCGTTACCTTATGGGAAATTATAAAGCAACTCAATATGTGGTTGAACGTGAAAAGCAATCGAGACTCACAGAGAGGGCAGAAACCCAAAATCGCTGCAACACTGCTAAATTTCTCCTGGAGAGGCTGTTCCATCAAAGCTCACAGAGGAACCCACTGGGCTTTCAAAATAGCACCGACCAGCTTCTAATCAAACACGCTCTCGCTCTCACATCCCTGTTTGGCCTTCTGACAACACCGTGTGTGACCTGTTACGTCTTATCCCGATATTAACCGCATTCGTGGGTGTGAGCGTCGCGTTCCTCTCTGCAGGAAACCGCAGCTTCTCTTTCTCCTCGGGCCTTGTTTGCTGCTTCCTTGAGAGAGGAAATCACGCTGGTCTTTTTGTACCACAGCAGCGAACGACTCGTGACCCACGCATTAAATAAGATATTGTTGGCTTTAATTAAACCCGCACGGAGAGAGATATTAGCCGAATGAATGTTCCCTGCTGCCGGCTGGCGATCGGCCACACTTTCATCTGTGCCTGGGTGGCGCGGGTAGCATGCAGGGAAACGTGGGAGCTCTGCACATCGGTGACAAAAATAACATCTAGATTTAGCTGGAGCTGTGGCACAGAGGGTCGTGTACTAGTTTACAACGTATTAAATCCTGCTTGGGTTGTGTTCAGTGTCATCAGTGTCATATTTTTAAATATATTATTCTAGTAATTCTTTATACTTTGTATTAGTTTTATTATAATTCGGTTTTATTTTGTTATTTTTATAAGTTTTATTTAAAAGTTTCTTCAAAATGTAGTATTTCAGGTTTCGTGTTAGTAATTTTAGGACTTCAAGTTTAATTTATTTTCAGTTAATTGTCAAGGAAATGTTTTAGTTTTATTATTATTAATTTATTTTATTTTTTCAATTTTTTTAGTTTTATTTCAGGCTTATTTGAGTATATATAAGTATACAATTTGTAATCGTTTTAGTGAGCAATAACTCCTTGTTTACTTTTTTTTTAGCCAGTTCATAACTTTTATATTGTATATGTATTTAAGAGCAAAGTATCCATAAATATGTCAATATGTAGCCATTTTACTCAAAACTAATTTTAAGGAAATATTTTAATTACAGAAAAAGTCCAAAATTTAATTACATTAAATATAAATCACATACAATACCCATATTTACATTTTGAAACACTTAATTTAATGTAGTTTACTAAAATATAATTAAGCTTTAATTATTAGTTTTAGTCTATTTTGCTGTCATTGAAATGCAATCATATTTAGTTTAATGCTTTTCGTTTACACGTTTCAGCACGCTATCTCACATAACGTTTGCATGATTGTGTGCAAGATATTCAAGGACAAGTTTAGGTGAGCTTGCAAAGCACTTCAGTTTAGCAGCGTTCATTCGGTGTCATTCCCCATCATTATTAACTATGATTGGATTATTTTATAAAATTAGTGCATCTTGCAGTGTGCATCATATTTCTTTTCAGTATGTTTTAAGTCAGATTGTTTCACTACCTCATTCTGCCCTCTTTCTCTCCTGTAAATGGGAAACGCATCTTGACTGAGCAGGTATGGTTAAGCGGTTAGTCTTGGGAACCTCTATGTTCAGGTTTGAAGGTTTGAATCCACTGCACCATCTTTTCAGAAAATCGTGGTGTTGGATTCATGTGATGCAAATCTCAAACCACCGGAGTGTGGTGAACAAACACGGGCCTGAGGGCACAACCTGTGTGTGTGTGTGTTACCTGCAGTAAAACAGCGTCTGTGTGCCTTCACTTGCAGTAGCGGATGTGTGTGTGCGTGCTGACAAAACGGTGCTGCTGTTTGTTTATTCCAGTCACATCTCATCCCTGCACCGTGCTGTGGCTGCCAGCAGTAGATTCTCCCCTTTTCATGCCTGCTGCTCTCATTGCCTGTGCACTGGCTGCTATGTGCGGCACCATCATTAGCACACAAAGCAGGATTGATAACCTCGACTGCAGTGCCACTGGGCAAGAAAGACAGAGAGAGAGAGTGCTAGCAATGTTCACTCCCCAACACTCTCATTACAGACCACAGAGGAATATTTTACCACACGTAATACAAGTTTGTGTGTTTACAGCCATGCTTAAAGCGACAGTACACCAAAACAGGAAAATTCTGCCTTTGTGTAGTTTCAAACCTTTGCCATCTCATTGTAAAGCTTTAAAAAACATTGATATTTTAGCACCTTTTAAAATATCATTTTAAATTGATATTTTGCATTATACCATGCAGTATTATAATGTTGGGATGGACTGTGGGACTTAAACAATTATTATTAATGTTATCTATTTAAAATTTTATCCAAATTGTATTTATTGTAAGTTTATATTATATAGTTTAATATTGATTCATCACTGATGAATTTAAATAAAGTTTCCATAATGTAAAAAAAGAAAAATTTTAAATATCTGAAGCCATAAAAAATTCAAAGCCATTCATGTAAGAAGAATAGCAACATTGTAGGCAATAATGTATAGAAAATTGTAACTTTGGACCTTTTAAATTGTGATAATCACAGCATAGTTTTCATATATCCCAAAATCCTCACCTTGTAATATCCAAATATCCAAATGAATATTTGTGATAAATAAATAAATAAATAGACACAAATTTGGTGCATCCCCAAAAAATGAAAAAGTAAATAAATAAATAAATAAAATGAAGTAAAATAAAATAACATTAATTTGTTTTATTTTTTTTTTGTCCCACAATCCTGTGCATGTGCTCGGCTGTTGCTGAGCAGTTAAAAAATAAAAAATAAAAATTCAAATGTAATTTTTAAATGCATTCCATCCATTCCAATGCATTTAAGTCTTCCATAAAAGAATGAAAAACAAATAGGTTTTGAATGACAGGAGCAAACATAAATGCTGACATATTTTCATATCTTCAGTGCTGTATGTTTTCTTCAGTGATGTGCATCTTACATTACACCTGGAAACAATATGCAATCCACATGGAATGACTAAAAGATCTTAATGTGACATCTGGTCAGATATTATAAAGACGTCTGTGCACAGGTGAGCTTTTAAGCCATTCCTCACAGTGAGACGCAACAAAGACAATAAAAGCGTCTTCTAAAGTGTAATCTTCCTCTGAGCCGACAAGGACCTTCACACGGTGTGACACTCAGTTGGTTTATTTTATAAATTCTTTCTGTGGTTTGTTTTCAGCGTGATTCCCTGCAGACAGTGATAATCTGTTTTGGACTGACTGTGAAAAAGAGACGGGGAAAGAGGATCTGACAGGAATCATGTCAGATGCTGTTATTAGGCTTTGCATTCTCTTTCACTACAAACCCGAAGTGTGTCTTCATGAAGGAACGCATTATTTCTATCCGATGCCAACATGCATATCAATTTTCCTTGATCAATTCAGAATGTTAAGGCCTGAAAGGAAAGCGTTGTGCGTCATGATCAGCTAGTGTACAGGACACCCCCGCATTCCCTCACGCTGTAACTACGCTGATATTACGACAGCATATGGGTCGATGAAATAAAATGTCTGTCCACCATAAAGGAAAAATCATTTTAAAATGTCTATTTTTTTTTTTTTTAATTCTTATCATTGTTTTAATGTTTTTTTTCTAGTCAAGATGTCTACATATATACAATGAATAAATATTTTAGCAGAAAATGCTATAGACTGAAATACACTGAGAACATAAATAAAAACGTGTAAAATATAAAGACAAAATGCGCCAGGGGCATACGAAGACTTTAAGAGAGATGAAGACTGTGATCATAGGACAGGCAGGCAAGAACAAGAAAACGATAAGGAGATAAAAAGCATTGCATCTTTTCCTAATAAAGGAAGGCAGCATTGCTCATCAGTACAGAGTGGTGGAAGAAAAGCTCAGAGCTGTGCTGCTTTATATTGTCCTGATGAGCTTTATCACCCTCTGCTCTCATATTCCCAATAAAACCATTCTTATTCTCCCTGGAATTTGAATGAGAGCAATTCCCATAAATGAGTGTATAATCCTTGTTCTTGTGCTGTCCCGTCTCTGGAAACACCTTTGACATGACACTGACCATCTCCATACGTCTCTGATCAGATTACCTATATATATATATATATATGCTTTCAACAATGACAGAATTGTAGTATTCGATATTGAACATATATGTGACTGTAGTTAGTGTGTTGTGTTACTGTTTGAGCATAGGTTGAACTGTAGTAAATATTTACAGCTGAGCAGAGCACAACTGTGTTTATCGTAAGGGCTGTGACATTTACTGAGCGCGCTCCAAGGGCTTTCCACACTGAGTCTGAAGTTTTTGTCCGAAATGTGTGCATGTTGAAAGATAAAACCTCACGTCTTGTCAGTCATGTTTACACACTGCCTACTTTCTATTGTTTTAAACAATAAAGCATTACTTTAAGCAATACTTCGTGATAATAACAGGCATATTAACACAGCTTTTTTTTAATGAACACAACCTTTTTTTTTTAATGTAAATGAAAGTTTCATTTATATCTCGCAAATATTAACAGTTCATTTTGACCACAAAACTTTGCAAATGACTGCAAAGTTGCATGTAGAAATGCAGATGTACTGTAAGAGAACCCAAAACCACAGAATTAGTTTCCTTCCATGTCATTTTGCTACATTTAATTTGTTAGTTTTCTGCTCTATGAAGATTAATTGAATCTTAAGCCATAACACTTCACAATCATTTTCTATATGTTAATGCAGTAGCTAATAAATGAATAAGTAAATAAATGGCATAATACATTTATTTTAATTAATTTACTTTTTTCTTTCCATTTTCATCTTAAAATACACTTTTTGGTACATTTGGCCAGTGTTGCCAACTTTTTTCAATCGAAAGTAGCTAAATCCAGCTTGAAAAGTCGCTAGATGTCACTAGGTGACGTCATACGTCAATTTACATATTCATTACGTCAGTGTGTCATATTATCTTGCTTCTCTGTAGCCACATAATGTATTTTAATGCAGCAAAATTTGCAATATAACTGTTTTCATTGATATATTTAATGGTTTCTTTTGTCGGAAGAACATGAAATGGTGACTGAAATGCACCCCATTATTAGGCCTACTTCCTCTACTTTACAAGATGTTAATCTGGATTAATATCCTGATTTATAATCAAGCCGTTATCTGATGAAATCAAATACACATAAAATATAGGCAATGGCTATGCTGTGATTTTGGCTCTATTTGCATGTAAAATATAGTTAGAAGCAACATAATACATATTTTAACTGAAAGCCCTGCTCCTTTCAGCCTCACGCTGAACAGAACAGACGCAGAGAGATGTGTGCGAGCGCTTGGAAAACAAGAGCTCACACGGCACTACCAGAGACTCGCTGAGGTTTGTCCAAGAAGTCGCTATTTTTTTGTTGCTATTTTTGGAAAAATGTCTCCAAGGGGTCTGGAAAGTCGCTATATCTACCGACAAAGTCGCTAAGCTGGCAACACTACATTTGGCATATCATAATGCTAGTGGTTCAAACCTTTTGAATAATTTTCAGAATAGATAACGGCTAAATATCTCAGACAGTTATGCTTAAAATCCTATTCATGATTAAACAGAAGAGTTGAGTTTCCATAGTTGATCATATTTAGCACTATGAAGCTATATGGCGCTATTGAAATAAAGGTGACTTGACTTGAGTAAATAATCCAAATACAGAAGCTCTTAATGTTCAAGCACTGTTTGAGCAATTATGGATCATAATAAAAGCTTACACTCTTTCTATTATGTAATCTCCGGAGAGACCTGTTCACCGGCGATGCCTGTACCTCCAGATGGCTTTGTGGTTTTAAATTCCCTGTGAAATGTTTCAGAGTTGAGTTTGGCTGACGCTCAGATGGGCTTCTGGTTTAGATGCTTTTCCAGTAGTAGCTACTAGATGCAGAGCGCTAATCGTTTAGCGTGTTAAGTGGTCTGAGTGTCTCTTGTGGTGCGAGGGTATTCCTGCACACAAACAGTTGTAGAAGTGATGTGGAGGGTAAAGAGAGGGTGAGTTGTTCAGTGGGAAATGCTTTGAGTTAATGGAGCTCACACATTCCTAATGGGCTCTCAGTTTGTACGAGTGGGTTAAGCTCCCTGGCTATCATAATATTTGGTCTTGGTTTTTTACAACTTATAATAATTCATTTGAAGAGATGCAAGGGTTACTTTAAGGACTCTGAAGGGTGGAGGAGTATGTGCAGGGCCTTCATTCAAGCTTCCTGAAGGCTGCAGATGTATATTTCTGCTGTGGATTCTGGGATACCTGTCATTACTCCACCTATAGCCGCTGTGCCCTTGAGCGAGATGATTTCTGAATGTGTTTCTCCACGGGTCCGTCTATCCTCAATCACTCAGTATTGCTTGGCAGCTCTGCAGAAGGGTGAAGAATGTCCTTAATAAAGCATAGCTTCCATTTAAAACAAACAAAGCTGCATTTTAAGTGACACTGGTGGTTTATCATATAATGGTTAGAAGTAACTGGTTTGTAGAATGTTTATCAGTGTGTGCATTTCTATTCATCAAGACAGGCTGAAGTAAAGTGATTGCTTTCAGGTAATACACGTGGCAAGCAAGTGTTGTTTGGCGTAACATCCCTCTGTGTCACTTTTTACGTAGTCCTTCTCCTCCTTTTGTCCTTCTGTCCCTCTAACGCAAGTGCCATCTCTTTGTGAGGGTGAGCGTGAAATTTGGAAACGCATGTGAAAGTGGCAGTCGGGTGATTGATCCCAGTCAAAAGAGGGATCTTTAATGATTAGCAGCTTGCTCTGAGGCAAAGGTTAAACGCTCCACAACTAGGAGTGATAAAGTGTTCTTTAAGCTAACCAATTATCTGCACTTGGCGCCCCATAAAATATTTAACCATCTGTTATCGACTTCAGATTAGAGGGCGATGACAGCTTCCTCACAAAGTCACAGTTGTGCTTTTTACTCATTGAATGCTCTTTTTTTAATAAATCAGAAATAATTTTGGGTTTTTTGTTGGTTTTTGCTATTTTTGTAGTTTAATTAATTAATTGCGGAATTAAAATTTGTACATATTGTGTACTGTCTACATTTCCAATGGCAGACTCCCACTTTACTAATCTGAATTGATTGCATGTGATGAAATTAAGTCATTTGAAGTGATAAAAACTGTGTTGCATTAGCTCATTTTAATTAACTAAATTGAACATCCAGCTTTAAACAGTATCTGAATGTAGTAAATATTTGTTGTTATTTGTGAAAGGTCATATCCTAAGTACTACATTGCATCTTCTGAAACTGTGCGTGATCTTGGAACTATAGGATAATTCGTTGGGCTAACTTCCAAAGAGCACTTCATGCTAATGCTTTATCTCTAAGCGGCTGATGCATTTGATTTTTTTTTTTTTTTCTTCACATTAGATGATTAGCACGTCCTTAACACTTCAAATGATCAGTCGAGCCCCCTAGTGTAGTTTCTTGAGATGTCTTATTTTCCAGAGACTGGCAGACAGTCTGTTGCAGATGTCTCCATTATTTAACGGATCCGCTGATGCAGACGAGATGCAGTCTGACAGAGATGGGCAGCTGTTGTGTTAGTGTTTTCACTGCTTCAGTTAGAGCCGAATGTTTAGGAAATGGTGTGGAAACCTGTGGCATAAAGAACATTTCCTGTGAAGCCCCTTGGGACCCAAGCCCTGAAGAACACACAGAGCATTTGTTTATCAGATTTCAGTATGTGACAACAAGATGAAGTGTTGTGAATGACTGATGAAGCTGTTTTCCATTAAATCTACAATTTTTCAGCTTGGGAGGATACAGAGGATAGACTCAGAGTTCAGTTCGTTTTTCTCTTTTCTCAATTGGCGTTGACTTGCAGTTCATTTTGATGGACTGCTAACTCTACAGCCCTTTAGATTTTTATGACCCCATATAACGGGACCCTCTTTATCTCAAGCTCAAGTGTCTTCCTAAGACGACAACTCCACTGACCCTGCAGAAAATGGACAAAGAGGGCTGTCATTTATTGTGTCTTATGCTGTAGCTCATGTCTTGGCATCACAGTGAGATCATCTGAAGTTGTTGGGTTCAAACCTACTGTTTTGATACAGCAATCGAAATAAAAAGCGGTTAAAGGGAATGTTTCATTTAATGCAGAGTCAGATTTAAACATTCAGCTAACCTTAATTAAATTTTTTTGGTTAGAAAAAACTTCTGAACTTTATTTCATCTAAAGAAATAATTTAAATCTTTTCGCCTTCCGTGAAACAGAAAGGTTCTTCAGTGGGGAAAGGCTGTTTATGGACCCCCTATATATAAAAAATATATATATATATATATATATTTTTTTTTTCTGTGGCATCGTGTAGCACCTTTACTTTTACAAATTTAATTTAAAAATTTTTTTTACAAATCGACATGAAACCAAAACTTATTTTTTTTAGCGTCATTACTCAGATCTTCAGTGTCCCAATCTGAACTCATTATAATATGCAGATTTTTTGCTCGAATACCATTTCTTAATGTTGTCAGTGTTTACAATGGTACGTTGATATTTCCAAAATGTATCTTCTCTTATTATTCTTGGCTTTCAAAGAGCCTAAATGGATTTATTTGAGATATATTATTTCACAAGTTCATACTCGCGATGCTTGTTTGGCGTGCTGCCCCGGGAGAATACTCAGGGTTAGGTGAACAGCTCGGGTTCGGGAGGAATGGAGGCAGACGGCCAGTTCCTAACCCTGAGCGACCCACTGGTGCAGTATATGGAGGAGCTGGGGAGGATGTTGATGGAAGGGGGATCTGGTTATTTATAGGGAGTGGCAAAAGATCTGATTATTGATTATCGGTTATTGATTACCTGTGCGCACTTTTCCTGAAATCGGTTTTATGAACAACATTTATGTACAGAAGGCAACATTTGAAGTGAATGTAATTTCTTACATTTTTATCAAAGCCGTCCTAATACAAGAGCACATTGTTTTGTTTTTTATGTTTTAGGACAACTTTGATGAATGTTTTTGATCCGTTACTTTGATCCATCCATTTGATCCTTTACTAAATAGAGTGAACGTAAGATGTTCTTTAAAAAATGCACTGACCCCAACCTTTTGAATTCATTTATATGAGTCTTTTATGCAGTGTGTAACAAGTGAATTAGTTTTCAATCTGAAAGGACCATGTATGAAATTATTCTCTCAAAAAAAAGTTGACTCTTTAAATTATTAAAACGAGTCATTTTTTAAACGAATCCCAAGTTGTTTCATGCTGACATCAACATAAAACCATTGATCACTTGTTGAGTCACTAGGTGCTACTTTTGGAGCGTTAAAAGCTTACAAATACTACTTGAAATTGACCAATCACCAGAGGGGTTTAAAAAAAATTACTGAACAAACTGTGTGGGAGTTGTTGAAGTAATAAGGTAAAAAGGAATGCACATTATAAGACAGTGAAAGGGTTTTTTGACCTAGCATGTATGAACTCCCAAAACCAAAATAGGAACTTTTCATAACCCATAGTAAGTGCATTTTAAAACCAAATACTTTTTCATTAACAAAAGTTACCACATCAAGCAGTTTTTTTCACCAATGTGTATTATAACAAAATATGATCATACAGAACACGCTATGAATCATGTTTAATGATCCGTCTACACTTCATCACAAAACAGCCTTCATTTATTGAGGTGCATGACCCATTTCAGCTATTCAAAACAAAGTAATGAAACGTCAAAGGAGATTTAGCTTATATATAGAAATCCTTCTGTTGATTTCACAGTACTTATAGCTGACTGTAAAATGAAACCGAACATGACAGAAAAATCTATAACAACTCAGGTAATGATAAAATGTGTGCTGTGGGAAAATACAAATTTCATGCCCAAATGACAGATAGAAGTGTTTCAAGTCGGCATCAATATACTGTACTATAATGATACTGAAAGATATAGATTTGTGAGTATGATAAAGCCGTTAGCGATCATCAACGAATCATACTTGTGAGGTGAAATTTGACTAGAACATGCAAAAGCTCAGCAGAGAAAGGTAAATGAATTCTAATAGCCTATTGAGAACGTTCATATTAATAGTTTGGGAGCAAGAAACTGAACCGGGACACATGGAATCACAATAAACGTGATAATTAATGTGCTATAATTGGGAAAAACAGCAGTTTGTGCTCATATGAGCTTCATAAGACTTTCAGTCGATATCAGAAGTAAACCACTTAAAAAAACACACAAAGAATGAGCTTAATTTGGCGTCAAGTGTTTCTGTTTTCTTAAACGTGGTGGCAGCGCGCAAGACCCGTGAGTGAATGTAGCGGAAAACTGAATAAAAGAGTGCAGATAACGCTAATTAAAGCTGGTTGGCTTCCAAAAATGGCCTGTTTGCTGTTTTCCCATTACATGCTGAGGAGGACACGTTTGTGTGAGGAGGGAGAAACTCCGATTTGACATCTGAGGAAGCAGCCACGGCCATCTCGCCAGAGAGAGAGCGAGATCCTTCGCTTTCCTCTTCCTTCATTCCCGTCTCAAACATGAAGCGTGCGGAATTCCCCCGAGTCGGATTGGGTAACGTTTGATATCTGCCGCGGCCGTGTTTCTGTAAATAAAACCAGAAGAGGGATGAGAGAGGAGGAGCGAGAGGAACGTTACAGAGAGATGTGAGGCTCTATTTCAGGATCGTTTCTCTGCAGATTTGGAATAATGATTTGAGTTTGTTTATTCTACGGGTTTAATGAACACGCTGCGTATGAGCTGATTTCGTCTCTCGTTCACACGCTCTTGCTGTATGTATTCAGCTATTCTGACAGTTCATTGTCAGGTCTTACATTAATTTTGAAGCCTTATTTCTTTTGAAACAGTCTGGCGGGAAGGAAAGAATCCCCAAATAATTACAGGAGAATAAAGTAAAAGACTAAACAATCCCCCTGCTGCCTGCTCCGAATCTCCAGCACAGAAGATGTAATCCCACCCAGGTCCAGTCTGAGAGGATTGATTTATTGGGGAGGTTCATATAGAGCTTAAACTTTGATCTCGCTTTGGTTTTTATTAAATATTCATAATTCAGTGGCTTTGTGGGTTTTTTACAGCACGTTTAGGTGAGACTTTGACACACACACACACACACACTGCCACACATGGTGCAGTGGCAGGCTGCAAAACCGGCTGGTGATTAAGAGTTGTTTTTTCATAAGCTGTGTTATGACATATGTTGGCTGTTCTGAATAAGCAAAAGCTTTGCTCTAATCCATGTTACTAGCTGCAGTCTGAGATCCAGACAACAGCAGCAGACAGGAAGAACATCACATTACCTACACTCTCTCATGCACACATTCATTCACTCGCTACCTTTCTTTCTTTCTTTCAACCATGACTTGACTTGTTTGTGTCACCTGTTGTTCATTTTTAGTTCAATCAACTATCTATCTATCCATACACGACCCCTCATTCATTCATTTATTCATGCGTTCATCCATCCATCCATTCAAAATACATCCATCATTCATTCATTCATATATATATATATATATATACATATACAAACATATACATGCATATAAATCCCTTGTTCATTTATTCATTCATTCACGCAGTCACTCACTCACTCAATTTTGGTTTTTATTAATTTATTTATTTATTTATTCATTCATTTGATTAATAATATATGTATTACTTGTACTTGCTTATTTTTTGGTTAGCTTGTCTTTTAATTTAATTAATTTAATTATTTGCATATATATATATATATATATATATATAGGATCTGCGCACATCTGGTTTGTGTATAATGAGAAAACCAAACTGACTCATAACTCTACTCTTACTTGACGTGAGTATTCAAAATTGGGTCATGTTGAGTCTTCTCGTTTTTAGCTCCATATTTGATGTTTGCGGTAATATTTAAATAGCTCAGGCTGGATTTAGATTGCTGCTAACACACCGCTAAACCAAGATGCCTGACATCTCATTTCCTCAACATGTCCACTTGAGTTGTGTGTTCGTGTTTTTGAAGGCGTCTACCTGACGGCATTTCATTTCCCTTTGCTTTGGGTTCACAGTGGCATTTGATAGCTTGGCACGGGCTCTCTCACACTGGGGAGCATCAACAGTGATCCACGAGCGCTTGAGGTAGCGCAGACGTCAAAGTCACTTAAGCAGCCTCTTTCCTGTGGCTAATGAAAACGGCCCAGCAACACACGCTGGCTGGCTTTACTCATCTGGAATATGTTCAGCCAAACACAGATCAATAAGCGCTCCGATGAGGATCGCTCAGGGCACGCCAAGCACTCTGAACATCATGCTCTGAAACGGAACACGTCCACCGGGCCTGCAACAATTAAAGCCAAATGGAAAGCAATAGAGGAAACGAAAGGGCGAGAGAGGCAGGGGAAAACAAAATAGCGGAGGAGGAGCGGTGGGAAGGTTAAGTGGTCTTATCAGTTACTACCCATGATGCCAAAGTGATGGGCGGCTCGTGATGAGACAGCTGGGACGTGTTTCTGATATCTAAAAGGGCAACTGGAGAGATGATTGGCAGGCGGCGGCATAAGAAAGGAGTGCGCATGTTAAGTGGATTGTCACTCCGGTCGGGAATAATGAGCCTGGAATGACACTTTAGCGGGATGCCTCGGATCAGACAGCGGGAGAACCCGCACGTTCCTCAAAAAAAAAAAAAATGAAACAAAAAAATCTCATGCATTATTCAGAGGCAGGATACCTCTCTTTTTTCTTACCTCTTCCTTTTCTACTACAAAAGAACGAGTGCTTGTGCCATGCTGATAAGTGTACTGTGCTAAGTACTACCTACTCTGTGCATCCCAGGCTTTCCAAACGTTTTAGCAGATATGTAGCACTTATTCAATTTGTGAGTGCTGTGAGAAAATACGGGCAGTCACCTAAAGTCAGACACATAATTAACTGAGCCCACTGTAGCCCAATGAAAAGTTTTTATGCAGAGAGTGTGAGATACACGTGGGCGTCCTAAAGAGTGGAAGTGGCCAAAGATTCTCAATTTAAGGGTTAGTTCACCCCAAAATGAAAATTCTGTCATTGATTACTCGTCCTCATGTTGTTCCAAACCCATAAGACCTTCATTCATCTTCAGAACACAAATTAAGATATGTTTGATGAAATCAGAGAGCTATCTGACCCTCCATAGACAGCAACACAACTGAAATGATTCAGATTCAGAGCTCATAAATACTTTTCAATTTGAGGAAAAAATATTTGGAAGACAAATGCAAAACTGTTTTTAGTTTCAGTAGTTCAGAAACTCATAATATGTGTCTTTTAGGTCTTCATGCATTTCACCAAATGTGACAATGAGTAACTTCTCCCAATGATTCATTATTGAGATT
Source organism: Enteromius trimaculatus (assembly GCA_032361065.1). Classification (NCBI taxonomy): domain Eukaryota; kingdom Metazoa; phylum Chordata; class Actinopteri; order Cypriniformes; family Cyprinidae; genus Enteromius; species Enteromius trimaculatus. The sequence goes on from JAUMHP010000076.1 coordinate 6,170,115, forward strand.
CATTAAGATGAGTCATAAGCCCCTGAACTGATCTTCAATGCATGCGTTTCTTTCACTAAAAAGAACTGAAACAAAAGAGTCACTCACTCAAGAATCAGACTTCCTGATTCACTAATTAGAATCAGTTCATGAGTGGCATTAACTTGTGCTTGATTCACTAAAACAGAAGAACATTATTAGCATCATTCGCTCTCGATTTGGGCTTCAGTGTTTGTGTTTTTGATTCACTAAAAAATAACTAGCTTGTAAGAGTCATTAAATTGAGTATCAGACTTCAGTGCTTTTATTATATGTTGTTGATTCACTAAAAGGCAGTAGCTCGGGTGTCAGACTTTGGTGTTCGTGTTGTATGTTATTGATTCACTGAAAAAGAGTCCAATCATAAGAGTCATTAGCTCAGATATCAAACTCCTGTGTTTGGTGTCATATGTTTTTGATTCGTTTGAAAGAACTGGATCATTAGAGTCACCATCATTAGAGTTCGTATTGTACATCGATTCATCACCAAGAAGCAACTCAAAACATTAGCCCGGGTAGCAGACTTCAGTGTTTGTTTTGTATGTTTTTTATTGACTAAAAAGAAGCAGCTCTTTAAAGTAATTCACTTTAGAATCAGACAACTCTTTCCGAGTATTTCAGTGTTTGATTACACATGTGAGAAGTGCTAACGAAACAGAACGTAATGAAACCCTTTTGTTTTTATGAAAAGGCAACCTGTTCTGAATGCATTTATTCAAACAAAGCAGTTTAAACAGCATTGTTGTTTGACTCTACATCTGATTACTTGCTTTGTGTGTGTGTGTGTGTGTGTGTGTGTGTGCGCGCTCTTGGCTCGTACCTGTGCTGAGGTGTGTCCCAATGGCAGCTGCTCTCATTGGGCTGTAAGATGCCATGTGCTCTGACAGTGCCATCTGTGCAACGGGTGCCAGATGCCAACCTGTCCCGATCATGTCATGCCAAGGCCTGTACATACCCTGTACAATCACCACAAGTCATGAATCTAGCGCCCTGTCACTCATTAAACACTCAAAGCCTTTAAACAAAGGAGCTGTTTATTCTGTCGCACAGTGGGCTGCCGGGATCCTGTGGGTTAGGGTCGTTTTAGGGCGAATCGGCTGTCAATCAAAGGAAGAGAAGGACAGCTGATCACAGAGGAGTCAAACAACATACTGACTGACTTCAAGCCAGACCGAAGCTCGCAGACAGCGGAACACCCCCCGCTGAGTGATGTTCTCAGGGTCTTGAGTCAGAATCTTCAGGGAACATGAGGATTTGTCATCTTTTCTGTTGACCTGGATGCCCAAAACCTTGTTAATGCTCACGGTTTTGTAAAGGCCACTGCAGAAACAGTGAGTCAAACAGTGGAGTTTTCGAATCAGGAGATGGGCGCTTTATCAGGCAACTCCTTATTCAGGGTCTTCTGAGTCATAGTGGAAAATCAGATGTGCGGGAGAACTAATCTACTCTCTGAGAGAAAGACAGATGCTGAGCTTGAAAGAGGCTGAAAGAAAAAAGGGGGACATACAGCGACAGGAAGGAGAAGGAAAGTCTCTTATAGCTGTGGATGTAAAAGCTATGCTATTTCTTTTCATATGATCTTGCACAGCAAGATAGCAAATAAGGTTGTAGACTTATTGTTATTATTTTCCCATTGTTATGATATGCATGGAAACCTGTTTCTGCCACTTAATTTAAAAAAAGGGGAAATTAAGGTGATTGCAACTTTTTATCTCCGTTTTTTTCTTCTTCTCAGGATTGCGTGATATAATCTCAGAATTGTTATAAAGTCAGAATTGTGAGATATAAACTCCTAATATGTTCTTAAAAGCTCAAAATTGTGTGATATAAACTCGCATTTGCAGCTTATAAAGCCAGATTTTTTTTTTTCTTTAGAGTTTATATCTTGCAATTGTCACTTTATATATTAACATTTCCCAATTCTGAGAAAAAAGTCACTATTGTTTTTTTTTTTCAGTGGCAAAAATAGACTTCCAGAGATATGAGCACTGTTCAAAAGTCAGTGTAATTTTTCTTCATTTAAATTTGATTCATGTTTTTTGAGAATATTCAGCATTTACAGTATTTAATTAGAAGTGACATCTAGATCTATAGTTTTGCAAAGATTTCTATGTCAAATAAATGTTTCTGAGCTTTCTATTCATTCACAAATGAAGGAAAATGTATCACAAATTCCACAGAAGTATTGTTTCCACATTGATATTAATAAGAGCAACAATTATACAATATACTAATTATACTAATATGCTTGTACAATTATTACAAGCATCTTAGAATGATTTCTGAAGGATCATGAAAATTTGAAATTGTATTAAAATTGAAAATGTAATTTAAATTGTAATTTGTTACTGTTTATACTGAGTAAATTCAGCCTTTATGAAGATAGGAGGCCAAAATTTGCATTAAAAGTTATATTGTGAGTTCATCTGTCCGGTGCTTATAAGGCTAACACGATTCATGTGTTTGATAAATCACACTTTTGCTGATGTTTGTTCATTTACAAGGCTGTCAGTTACGCTGTTGAAATGTTAATAATGCTGTATATTGTTGGATTTTTACAATGAGCAACTTTCAGAATTTTATGTTCATTGTAAAATCTGAAGGAAATCTGGTTCAGTATCACTATGTTATAATATTTTCTTTCATCATCAGCTTTCTAGCGTGTGTTAGCGTATCATATCCCTCGTTCCCGCTCTCAGTCCCTCTCTCTCTCAGTAATAGGCTGAACGGTGCTGGTTAGAGTTCAGAGAGAGGCTTTATTAGCTGTGGTCCAAATAAGATGAGACGGGAAACGACAGGAACAGACTGAGAGCTACCGTGACCCAGATTTTGGTCATTTTTGTGTGCTAGACTCTCACTTTCTCTCTTTCATGTCTCTCGCCCACACACACACACACACACA
>JAUMHP010000076.1:6174245-6186635 GCA_032361065.1 Enteromius trimaculatus
TTATTTACATTTGTAATTTATTAATTTAATTAATACATTTATTTATCTCAGTTTCTTTTATATATTTTAGTTTCTTTATTCTTAACTCTTAATTATTTATATTTGATCCCAGTTATAATAACTACCCCCCCCACACACAAAAAAAGATTATATTATATTGCTATTTGTTTATGTATTCATCATAAATATATATAAATATGTACAAGCTGAATTAATAAATAGTGCTGTCGAATTATCATGATTAATCGCATACAAAATGTATATATTTTTTGTCTGCATCATACTGTATGTGTGTTCTGTATGCAATTATGATGATGATATATATATATATATATATATATATATATATATATCCAGACATCCTACTGTATATATTTGGAAAATAATTATTTATTTATTTATTATTTTAGTTTCCCGTTTATTTTTGTTTATTCATTTATTTTGAACTCTTTCAGTCTGAGTTGTTCCTATGTGGACGCTTCTGCTGTTTGCTTAGGTTTCTTACTGTCCCAGGTCAATAGAGCCCACCCGTAAGTCTTCCCGAGGTCCAGTGCTTTAGCAAACAGCACTACAGTAGTAAAGCCTCAGTGTTTGCTCTGACTGTTTGACCCCAGCTGGTCTGTAAACGGCAGAGTCGGCAGGGTTCCTGTAAGACGGGTTGAGATATGGTCAGAGAAGTGTGCACCAGCCCTGATGCCCGCAGCCGGCCGCAGCGCCTGCAACCATGTGCCTGTTAGTGGTGGGTGATTTATGAGGATTAAGCGGGCTTGTTGGCAGCGTGCTAGTTATGGGCATCCAATTTACTGCCTGTTTCCTCCTCCTCCTCCTCTTGCCCTCCTTACTCTTCCATAGCTCTGTGGGTGCTGTAGTCCCTGGCATGGCGGATGATCCTTTAGACGTAGCGGGATGCACAATTCTTTCAGGAGCTTTTTATAGAGCGTCAATTAGTCTTGGAAAGCGTGAAGGAAGATTCCGGATGGATTTGTAGTAGCGGCAGTTGTCCCAGTAGAAGTGGGAGGCATGGAATAGTTCTCCACCATGTTGTTTTCAGCGCTCTTCAAAGCTGAAGAGGTGCATCCAGCATCTGAAGGAGTAGTTCTGTCTGTTGCCATCGTCATTGCCGTGCCAGTCCATCTCAGTTATGCAGTTTTGCTACTGATCTACTCATAAATGGAAGCTGAAGTAACATCTTGAGTAAGAGGTTGAATATCATGACCTTGGTGAAGGACATCAGTCTTTTCATTTGTGTTATCAGCTGCTGGCTGTGCATAACCACCTGACATTGTTTCATTCCAATATTTCAATATCTGTTTTCACATTTGATTTAATTGACTGCTCCAATTCTAAAATTGAGTTTACCCACTTCTCCCAGCAGGACTCCTTCTCCTTAGCATTTAACCAAGATGTGCTTGCAAATGCATGAAAGTGTACTGTAGTGGTAGCTCTTTGCCAGTTTCAGTTGGTAACAGAAAGTATACTGTAAGTAGTTAGTCAAGCAGGAAGTCAAGATATCCACCATCCAGCGAATCAGGTTTTTGTTTTCCAGTGTTTTGCTTCAGCTGTATTATTTTTAAATTTATGCACAGAGATGATTTTAAACTGCTTGTAGCATTGTAATACACTCTTATAAAAGGTTATTTATTGGCTTTAATGGTTCCAAGATGAACATTCTATTGCATTCCATTCCATTTTGCAAATTTGTATGTATTTGTTTGAATTCATATAGTGAATTCGTATAATTTTGTACGATTTGTCTAAACCCCAGTGACGGGTAGCTTTAGGGGCGGGGTTAGGAGTTGGTAATTCGTAACAAATTCATACAAATTAGCAACTAGTAAAATATGTACGATAAAAATGACTATGGGCGAGGTCATACGAATTTGTACGAATTGCCATAAAATAAGGCTGACCAAACCCTAATCCTAACCATAACCATATAGTAAGTACATTAATATTGCTTAGTACAGTAAGGACACCTTAACATCAAGTGTAACCAGTGTAAAAATATGAGGATACAAGCTTAATTCTTGTATTCTTAAAACAGCAAGGTTTGAGTAAGCACATCTACAGTATTTGGAGTCCTGTACAGCCGCGTTTTATCTCTCCAAACATTTCACTACGTCTGAACATAACAGCTAAAGAAGGCATGAAAGGAAACGATACACTCCTATGTCTGGTGGCTTAGTCACCACTTTTCATGCGCAGTGAACTTCTCCAGCTCACCCACTTTCCTCACATGCTCTGAATGTGTGGCGTGTCCCAGAGGAGACCTCAGCCTAGATATTAGAAATATCTCTGGCGCCTCATGAGAATGAAGTGCCAGGCCTCGCCTTATGTCTCATGGAGGAAGAGAGGACGGCAAATAACAGAAAAATACTTGCTCTTTGTCTTCAAGAGGAAAACTAATGTACGTTTCTGACAGGAAATGTGTGCTTGCCTACCTGGTCTCATAGCATTAATGTACCTCGGTGCATTTTTTAGCGAGCCACGAAATATGTACCAATAAGTACATATCACTGCGGTTTCCAAAATAAACGAACACTAGAGGCAGTATAAGTCCTTTTATTTTTTTGATTAATAAAGTGTAATTTTCACACAATTACTAGACGAATATCATGTTATGACTTCAAAACAATATTAATATGCTGGGATATTTGAAAACGGAAGCTTTTGAATGTTAACATCACACATACCCAGCTTCATGTGTTTTCATAGACGCTAGGTTTGTTCGGTAGCTCATGGAGGACAGAGATGTCCATGAGAGACGAGGAGCTCTGGTTTGAATCCTGTGTAACTACGGTTCAACAAAACATTTCATATCTGCGTAAAAGGAAGTTGAAATGACACAGTTGCATCAACAAATCAACACCATGGAAGGGTCACGTATTGAACTGGTGTTTTAGTGCCACTCACCGAACATTTCTCTTTGAAACTGTGCCGTAAGAAACATAATACATCGTGAGCGTAGGGAAAAAAATGAGACGTTGCAGGTCAGACTCGAACCTGCTTAGCCCATATGAGCATCAATGTCACAATTTTCATTCTGTTTATGTTCATGTTGGATACAAAAGGTGGATTAAACAATAGTATTTTTTTCCCCTTGAATGTGACAATACGACATTTTAATTGCAGGACAGTGAGCCAGCTGGCCTGAATAGTATCAAGGATTACGCGATTCCAGATGTACAGAGCGAAGGTGAAGAGAGAGGCTAATGAAAATGGAAAGAAAAAGGCTAGAATGGGGAAATGCTGGACTGACTCACGGCTCCTCTCTGTGTGTTTCTCTCAGATAAAGAGCGCCGCGTGAATCTCCGCTGCTCTGCGACATGCTCTCTCCATTCGGAATTAAATGTTCTGCACACAATGTGCGGCGCGTGGCCAGGCAGTGGCTGGAGCTCCAAATGAAATGGCTGTTTAAATCCCCTCGGCGGCGGCTTACAGTGGCCGCTACCTCGGCCTGCTGAGCGGAGCCCGGGACTTTAGAGGCTTATTGCTGACTAGCCTCTCAAAGCTACTGTGCACAGAACTGATGTGTTTGGGCTTTAACTTTGCAATGCATTTTGTTTTTTTGTGGGGCAGACTAATTCTCCGGAATTACTGGTATTAAGTCTTTACGTTTCGGATGTGGGCTTGGAACTGAGCGTCTAAATCTCATCCAAAATACTCCATATCAGTGCTGCAAGTAAATCTGATACTGCCGAATATCTTTAAAGGGATAGTTTCTCCCAGCATGACAATGCTGCCATGGTTTTCTCATCCCCCCTGACTTTCCAAACCTGTGTGAATTTATTTCTTTACAAAAATCCATACGGTGGGGTCCTAAACATTAAAATGTGGACCCCATGTCAGTGTCATTTTAGCATTACTGATGTTGTTAAGGTGAACAGAGAATAGAATCCAAATAAATGTATTTTAAAATAATAAAAAAGTGCAACCTATAAAAATACTGTAGTTGTTAATGAGTAAAACCTGACCACTAATACAAGGTTTTACATTAAAAGGGGTTAATGAGACTAACAAAATATTGTATATATGAGAACAATCACAGGATAATAAGACAGGAACTAGACAAAACTACAAACTAAAAGTCCACTCAACAGAATGCATGACAGATATACTTTGAATAGATATTTTATATATTTTTAATATTTATATTTAATATATATTAACATTTTTTATTTTATGGTTTTATTTCTCTGTGCAATTTGTATTTTTTTATATTTAGACCCATATTTTAAAAATATTTATAATTTGTTTTTGTACTAAAACAAGATATGTTTATGGTTATTCATTCAACTATTTTAATACTTCACATTAAACTAAACAAATTAGGGAAATATTGTCTTGACAGCTAGCTGAAATTAAATCATTTTATTTAGGTAATGTATTTTTAACCCTATATTGACCAAATAAAATAATAACCCTACACTATAAAACACTGAAGAATATCTTTTGATGTTTCACAAAAGAAGGAAGTCATATAGGTTTGTAACAACACAAGGATGATTTAATAAAGAGGGAATTTCACATTTAGATGTGTGTTAGTTTGTAGATGGTCTCGAGGCACTCCGTAGAATTTGGTTGTTGTGCTGCGTTATGTCGTCGAGGCATCGACTCGCCTCAGTTTACGGTTTACAATAAACAAACAAATGAACGAATGCATGAATATGAACATTTCATATTAAAAATGAATACAAATATATGTAAGTGTATTTTTAAAACATGTATTTTTATGAAAACAAAATTAAGTATAAACTATATAGTTTTATTACATTATTTGAATATAATTTTTTTCAAGTTAAAAAAATATATTTTTATTGTTTCTGTTTATTTATAGCTTGAATATGATTCTGTTATAACACAGTATTTGTGTAGTTTATATTTTGTCATTTTTATGTTAAATGTCATTATTTTTTTTATTATTATTTTCATATTGCCACTGCACAATATATTGTGCTGTTTTTTGAGAGAGATTTTTTTTTGTACTTTTGTGACAGCTTTGTTTTATTAATAACTACATACTGTATATGCTTACATGTGTTTTCTTATATAATTTATAGAGGCAATAATGGCTAATACTGCATATTAGTCAAAGATAAATAAAAAATAAAAAGCAATACAATTAATATTATATTTCACGTTTTAAAAAGTTAGACTGGCTTGCTTATCACTATATATAGGCTAGATATTTATATAGACATTTATAAAATCTAATTATCCATCCATCCTTCGAAGTAGAAATCCCAGTCAAGAGAGACAAACAACTGGTATTAAAGTGAAACAGCAACAGTTTGGCCAAACGTATTGAAAATGTGTCTTCTATCTGTTCTCTTGCAGCCCTTGCTGGGAGTTAACGAGATGCCGTGTCGAGGCTAGAGGCAGCGGTGGACTGTTCCCGAGTCAGTGGAAAGCCCCTCTAGATGAGCCAGTCACAGCCACCCAGCTGCACTGTAAAGGAATAAGGATTTAATATGTCAACAGAGGCCGAGCTCCAGCCTGCTGCCAGACCCAGCGTCAGAAAGGATTCCAAGAAGAGAGGTACGAGCCCTCACACACACACACACACACACACACGGGGGCTTGTTCAGCCTGTGGGGGTCAGATTTAAAATCACAGGCATATTGCACAGATATTTCGATTTTTTTATATATTTTTGATTTAGTTTCGGTTATTTTAGTACTAATCTAATCCCTTAGTCTAATCTATTGTACAACAGTTCTTTTGCTAAGGATGACTATTCTTCCATTAAAGTAAAAGAGAGTGGGACAGTTCCCTGATGGATGCAGAATAATACTCTGTATGTGTGCCGTTTGTCTTTATATGCCCACTGCTTTGTATTTTTCTGTTCAAAACAATCATTTACCATAGTTTCCCTGTCAGCACCCTCATCTTTGCTGTGGTTCACGCTCCTAACGGGTCCTCAGACAGATGTTTGGTGTGGGACCAGTGCCAAGGGGCCTGTCGGTCATTGTATGGCACAGCACAGAGGGGACAGACTGTTACCTCTCTTGTTATAATGAGTCTTGTTGCACTGCCCTCTTGTGATGCACCACCTGTTCCTTAGTGGCCACACAATGGTGTTTTGTGCCAGGCTGTGAGCCCATGAGACCGTAGCGGCACACCAGATGTCCCATAGAGCTGGGAAATGGAGATCATACAGCGAGAAGTCTCTGACTTCTACACATCATTGTCTGTCTACGAAAAAAGTCCACAAACTTTATGGTCACCCTATACGAATATTACAACATTTATAATTATGCATGTTTCTTAGGGGGTGTCATAAGAGCACAACAGTATTTACAATAATTTAGTTACTTCAGTTGCTTTTTTTATTTTATTTTATTATTTTATTAATTTATTTATAAAGTGAATGTGAAAAAAAAGATCTTAAAGCATAATACTGTTTATAAATGATATTTGTTTATTTAATAATTATGTGAATTTGAAAACAAACAAAAAAAATCATAAACCGTTTATATATATATATATATTTATATATATATGTATACATATGAATAATAAATTGAAATGACAATAAATTAAATTATTATTATTTATAACATGACTGTACATAAATTGAACATAAATTCATTGATCCACAAAGTGAGTGTTTATAAATGATTTTGTTTTTCATTTATTAATTAATAAATTGAAAAATTCATAAAACAATTATTATTTTTTTTAGAAAATACACTGAAGGAATATTCACCAATAAGACAAATGTAAGAGTAATGAGCAAAACTCAGCCAGATGCTCGCATACGCATTAAATGAGCAACATAATGTTTGTACTGTATAATCATTGTGTAATTTCTTTAAGTGTGGGATCATTTTGCTTATAAGAAGTATCACAGATAAAGAAACAATACACTTAAGGAAAGTCAACAGGAGGATCATCTGATATATTCTCCCACCCTTTTCATAGCTTCAAACTGTCTTCAGTTTTTCAAGAGCGGTTATGTTTTATGGTCGGAGTAGACGTGCAAAGCAAGTGAAGCCTAGATTGTACAGATGCAGTTATGCCCCTGAGGAGACACATGCATGGAAATATGCTTCAGCCAATTGAATATTTAAACACTAACTAGTGCTTATTGTCAAGCAGTCAACAGTAACAGACAACATCCACCTGTCTCTTCAGCATCTTCATAACAAGCCTGACCTGATCTCTGCTCCCTGTGGAATGGATGTAATTGCACCTGCTGTCTTTTCCCCTAGAAACCATTTGAGCGCGACACACTATCACGAATCCGTCTGTTTATGACCACAAAACACTGCTAATCGGTTGCTAATAACAACGACCTTCCACCCCTGTGGAACCAGTTTAATATGACCTACAGCGTGCCGTTAATGACAGCTTTCTCCTCATTCAAAAAAATCCTGATCCTCCTATGAGCTGTACATGCCTTACCCAGAATGCAATAGTAGTGTAGTGGAGAATGTAGCCTATTACTGCCTTGAATGATTGAAATAGTCATATTTGCAAGCTCCACATGAACACCGCCACAATGTTGGAATGGGAAGAACATTTCTTGGGAAATATTTTAACATAACTATTTTTTTTTAAGTAATTTAAAGGGAGATACCACCATAAAATGTCAATACTTTTGGTCATATCGACTTCCATTGTATGTTAGATACAGTGAATACAGTGACCAAACACTTTTGGAACCACCATCGCAATGTTGTACCAATGGAAAATGTATTCATTCATTCATATATTTATTTTTTTAATATTGTTATTTCTTGTAAGTTTTTATTTTATTATATTATTTAACATTGTGAATGGTTATACAATTTATCTGTATGATTTATTCAATTTTTGTTTGTTGGTTTACTAATTGATTAATTATTATTATTATTATAAGTAAATGGTCTACTCAAAAAATGAACATTCTGCCAAAATGCTCCTGTATGGGAAACATTAAATGGCAATTGGCATTTTGTTAAGGCCAAGAAGAATAAAAATGCACCCAAAGGAACATCCTTCTCAAACAGCCAAATTAGACAAAGTCTGTCTGGTTGTTCAACATGGAAAAACACTACTTTGATTATCAAAATTCAAAATTCAACTTTTTTACACTGTGTTGGGTATCTGCTTGATGTGGCTTGTGAAGTTGAAAAGCAAAGCTTTAAACAATAAAGACCACCCACCATCACAGTCATCAGGACACTGAAGACATTACATCGGCGTAATGACATTGGTACACACACGCTGAGGTTTTAAACATGCCACTAAATTAATTGAGGAATAATGAACCAGGGTTTTATGTGCAGCTGGATCCCACAGGTACAATGAGGGAGAGCATAATACACACACACACACACACCCTAATAACTTGCGCTTTACGCTCTCTCACTCTCTCACTCTCTCTCTTTCACACACACACACACACACACACACAATTGTGAGAGTAAGTGCTCTTGGGGCAAGGTGTAATGAATATGAATGTCATTAGGGCACATTAGAACACCGCAACTAATAAATAAAGCATTCACTGCGGCGTTGATGAGCTCATCTCGGCTACATTACCCCTCTTTCTCTCCCAATCCCTCCCCTTCTTATTTTTCTAATTAATACCGCAAATAGGAGTGAATTAAGCCCTTTATTTAACCTCAGCTATTGAGGAAGTGACAAGCGGCTATTATGAAGCTTCTTTGTGTGTGTGTGTGTGTTTCATGTCGCTGGAAAAAGTACAGTAAAAAAATCACTTCATAAATTACTGTAAAATTATACAATAATACAAAATAAATAATGCATATATAATAAAACATTCATAAAATTGCTAAATAATAATTAAATGACAAAAAAGAATGCAAATAAATGTATATGTAGTAAGTGTGTGTGTGTGTGTATAATTTTGCACTTGTATGCGTTATTTATTATAAATGCATTATCCACACAACAATTGCCACCTTAAATACGTGCAAATCTGATTTAACATTATGGTAAAATTATGAGCAAGTGAATGAAACATTCAACATAAAAAAAAAAAAAAAAATCAGTAAATTATCACATTGCATGAACTCCAGCTGTAGTTTATTCATGCTGAAAAACTACTGTGGAGATCACTCCATTGTATATCTACAGTTAATCTGTAAATATACAATAGATTACTGTAGGACACAGATAATCAGTGTGCAGCTACTTCAGTCTTTTTCTGCTCTTGAAGTCGCAGCGTACCATTTCCATTTAACTACATTTAATTCTAATCAATTGAAGAACTACTAATCTAAAAATGCCACCAAAAATACAGCAGGAATAGACTGTAATTTTGTAATACAAGTACATTTTAGGTGTAAAAAAAAGAAATTAGGAAAGCTGAAGTGTATGTGAAAGAGAGGGGAAGAAAAAAGAGGCCGCTTCCATAACGTGATGATTGCTGTTATTGTGTTCATGATCTTGTCACGATTGAAGCTATTTGAGTGTTTGAAAGCAAACTGCAATTTCACGTACATGCCTGTATGGACCCTGCCTCCGTAATAAGACGCAACATTGTTATGGAGAATGAAACGGAGGGCGGTATGTTTTCTCCATTGTATTTTTGGAGAAGTTGTCAGCTTCGCAATGCACCTCTTGTCAAACAAAAGCTTTAGTGGTAGACATACACGTAAGAGCAGGAATATTAACTGTATAGTGTATGGAGTGTTCGATAGAGATACTGTAATCACCAGAACCGAGTGCTTAATTGATTTGATTCTGAACCGTTCTGTGTTGTCTTGGGCCGGTCTTTTGTTAAAGATGTGGCTCACTGTCAGAGTTGACATGCAGGGGTTTATTAAGCTCTGAGACTGATCATTAAGCTGTCCAGATCTCTGTCTCTCTTTCATATTAACATCTCTCATTCCATCTTTTCATCCAGACTTCCTTTCTTCTTTTTTTTTTTTGCACAAATCAGTGACTGGCAGCTTTAGATGGAGGCACATTGCCAGTGGGAGGGCTGTGGCAAGAGCATTTCATCAAACATATGGACTAAGAATAAACACGGAAAGGATTTTTAAATTAACGGGAATAGAACTGGAAAGAAACCAAAGCAGATCGCTTCTCTGTGCTCATTGGCTCGATGCATGGGACTGGTGATTTATTATCTTCATTGATGCTCACCATTCACAATTCAATTGAAAATGCCTTTTAAATCTTAAAATTGAGATGCAGTGGAATTTGAATATAAGAAAAAAAAAAAAAAACCCGAACAGTTCTACACTGTAAAAAATTACTGTGATTTTAACCGTAAAAAAAATGCTTCAGTAAAAACCTGTTAAATGGTTAACAGTAAATTCCTGTAATCAGTAAAATCCCAGAATTCCCTTCATTGCGTTTCAATTTTTTTTTGTACAATTTAACTGTAAATTTAACTTAAATACGTAAAACCTAAAATGTTGTTGCTGTATTTTTTACGGTCGAATTCCGGCAACCACAGATTACGTTTTTTTACTGTAAAAAAAAGCAATATTACTCCTGCCTTCAGTGTCACACGATTCTTCAAGAAAATATGCTCGTTTGCTGATCTAGAAACATTTATTATTATTGTCATCAATTTTGAAAACAATTGTTCTGCTTAATTTTTTTTTTTGGAGGAAAAAAAAGTTTACAAAAAATTTAATTAAAACTTTTTTGTGCAGTTTATGCAATTTAAGGGCACTTAAATTATTAGCATATTATTCCATTTTAAGTTTTAATTACTTGTATTTAAATTATAAGTAATATAATTATTTTTGTGACGAAAAAGAAAGAAAGAAAGAAAGAGAAGGGAATTTTGGATTAAATTGAATTTTAGCTGCATTTGTATTTATTATTGGTTTATACTTTGTTAATATTAAAATAATAAATAAAAAAATATATTGTTATGTTATATTATTATTAAAATAATATAATTTAAAAATGTCTTTTATGAACTGTAGTTAACACAAACAAACAAATTAGAATGCTGCTTTTTGGCCCGAAACATCTAAATCTAAATTCTGTTATGTGTTTGATTTCAGTCCCTCCTTTAGTGTAGGTCTCATCACCAATTTTTTCATCGCTGTCAAAGAAAAAAAGAGTTTGATTAGTGATTTGTGTTTGAGTTTTTTCATTCATTCATTCATTTATTTATTAAAGTCAAAAGTAATGATTTCCCTTTTAAAAAGTTGCCTAGCTGTGTCATTTTGCTCCCTTTTTTACCATCTGTAATGTCATCAGATACGGTTAAAAATAAGATGTTGGTAAAACAGAAAGGCTGAGGAGAGCTGTGAAGTTCTGACAGGACTCAGGAGGGAGCATATGGTGTGTAGTGATTAAGACGTCGAGGAGAGATTTTGGGCCTTTTGTCACGGTGACAGATGAAGATCTAGACCCAAATAAAGATCTTATATTAGTAATTCATACAGATACTCTGTGATATGCTTCAGAGACAGACATCCCTGAGCCTAAGGGCAAAGAGGAAGACACCAGGCTGATGAAACACTAATGAAATATTATGTCAAGTTGTCTGTGACCTAGGTGAAGTTTGCAGTCCTTCACAAATTTAGGAAGTTTTCACTTTTAATTTGTGAATTAGCATAGCAGTCCTGCTTCGGCCTCATACAGAGTGACAGGGGCGCGAAAAAGTTGGCCTTATTAACAAGGATCATGCTGTGCTTTCATCCTGCTAGCTTTGCTAATGCAAATTCGCATCAATTCACACTGATTGGAAAAGGTTGAGAGGCGATGTTGTGTTGTGATTATTTGGTCAGGTGTTTATGCTCGGTATGGACTATGCAAGAATAAAGAGATGACAGCTTTTTCACAGTTAATATTAATGCTATATTAGGCAGAAAACAACAACACAATGCAATAGTCTGTCAGCACCTCCAAGGGCAAATGGCTCTCAGCCCTCATTATGTAAGTTACTGCAGTTATTCTGCTGCACTTAACACTTAGTAAGGATATGTATAATTGCTATAGTATGGCAAAAATGTGAATCATTGTTTGAAACACAGCTATTGATCTTTATGGAGGTTCAAGAAGTGATCTTTCAGAAAGCATCAGTTTTCGGTTTTATTCCACCAATAAATGCCCGCTGCCAAAGTCTTTTTTTGCCCTGTTGTGTCTGTTTAATTATGTGCATTATTGCAGTTATTCTGCCCTCCCTTCTGGCAGGTTTTAACAACTCTGCTCAAAGCAAGAAGGTCATTCATCTCAATAAATAATGCATGCCATAGTAAATGTAAAGAAAGCTCACAATACTTCACTTTTTTCAGAAATGTGCTTTGAAACATTGGTTTGCAACCCATTACTATTTTAATTTAATTTCACTTAATTTTACATTTTATTTTATTTTATTAACTCTAAAAAAAAATTGGTAACACTTCAGAATAGGGGGTCAGAATAATGCATTAGTTAAGCATTAATTAATGGTTAATTTGTTCACAA
>JAUMHP010000076.1:6186735-6196947 GCA_032361065.1 Enteromius trimaculatus
TATAATATTATTAGTTTATTATATAGCAGGGTCAATTTTTTGTTGTACAAACTTTTTAACCTTTGTATATAGTCATATAGAGTTTAAAGATTATAAAATATATTTTATTGAAAAACATTCACTGTAATTGCCTTTTTAATAATTTGTAATTGGTAGCTTTTACATCCCTTTTTTTTTTAAATTGAAAAGGATTTAATGATTCATCAGGATTTATCATTGACAAAAAAAAAAACTAATAAAAAAAAGGCTTGCTTTTCAATCTTTTTGTATGCAATTCTGTGGACAAGTGAACACTGTTGTTGTCATTTTTGCTTAAAACGTTATGAAGGCTTTGACCAAAATGGCTTTGTTTTGGGTTTTTTTGTCTACTTCTTGAAGAAAAGGTTCTTGGAGTCATGAGCTCATAGAGCATGGATCACTAGAGCTCAGATGAAAGACTTATTTAGGTTTTCTTAATCTCTATCTGAACAGATATCTATCATCCTACCCACTGGCCTTATTTACAAGGTCTTCAGGTTGTCATCTCCTGCCCTCATCTCCAAACCCTGTTGAGACACAGAAATCAGACGCACCATTTTTCATTCAACATCCTTGATGTGAAGAATTTTGGGTGGTCTGAAAAACATGGGAACAATGTTAGGAAGAGTCTACTATGTGGCCTGAATAATGCACGGGTTATATATAATCAAAAACCGTAGCTCTTTATTATACAATTTTTCACGGCTGGGAGAAGTTTAGAAGCGGGAGGGGGAACCGACGAGAGTAAATCCTGCTTGTGTAGAGCTTTCTAGATCCCGACTGCCTTATACACGCCAATACAAACAGAAGTGAAGTCATCTTCACTTTGCCGTCCCGCTAAGAGCAGCATGCTAGTCAGCCAACACAAACAAAACTGGCGCTGACCTCTGGTGCCTGTGAGTTTTTGCCAGTTCCATTTTTATAGACCGTGTTAATCAGCCTCAGAATCAGTTAACAGCGCTTTACGTGGCCTTGGTGGGTAAGATATTCAGCTTGAAAAGAATTGGTTTGGATTTAGACGTACGAGAGTCACTCAGATAGTGTCTCAAAAGTTCTTGAACTCTCTACCAGGGGCATGTTTCCCATACGACTGATTAACCACTATAGTATGAGGAATTGTTGTGGAAATGAACTAGCTGGTCATGAATGTTTGCCGAACACTCTGCGTCATTTGAACCACATTTGAAACCCGTAAAGCTTCGTTCATCTTTGGAGGACGACTTAAGATATTTTGGATAAAAACCAGAAGGCTTGTGATGGTCCCAATGACTTCCTAGTAAATAGGGAGATTTGTACCCAGGCTGTTTTGGGTCACCATTGACATCCATAATAATTTTGGTGACCCAAAACAGCCTGTTTACCAACTTTCTCCAAAATATCTTCCATTGTGTTTGTAAGAACAAAACAAAAAACAACTCGAGGGTGAGTAAATGATGACAGAATTTTCATTTTTGGGTAAACTATTTCTTTAAAGGCACACAAGGATGGGCTTTCCTACTGCGGTAACGTCATGACACCGATAGGTCCCGTCTGAAGAGCAGGTCTCTCGACTTAAACAAAGCTTTCAAGAGCGTGCGATCGTATTCTCGCCGTCTCACGTGGTCTGTGGTCGTCCCGCGACCTCAAAAACGTCTCCTCGCCGAGTCTCAAAAGCATTCCGTGCTCAAAGGCAGAGATGAAACCGCACGATTGTGTCTGAAGGATGGTGGAGAGGTTCTGAGGGCCTATTCACACAGCTATTCACACATCAAAGGTGAACGTCAATGGGCTGCTTCGTATTGTCGTCCGCTTTTGTGCCGTGCAGGTGTGTTGCTCCGCTCGGGCAGATGTAGAGCTCCCAATGCCGGGCTTGACAAGAGGAACGTCTTCCCCCTTGGGGCATTCATAGGCAACAGGAGAGGTTCAGGTGTTCAGGACCTGAAATATAACGTGTGGACTGACGGTTTGGGCTTAGTGTTAAATATTTAACAACAGATTTCGCCTGTGGCTCGGGATCTTGCTTTATCTTGCTTTGTGAAAGTAGAGCAGCTGGGATATGTGAGGTTTGTCGAGTCCCCCATGGAGCATTTTTTTGGCCCGCATTTGGCGGTGTGCAGTGAGGGCTTGGTTTTTTTTTCTTCGTTTAGAGATAGCGAAGGTTGAATCTGCCCTGCTGGAGCGTGTCCGGTCACATCTTCCAGCATTCAGAGCGGAATACAATGTAGCTTTTTAGCTCGCCGATGTGCTATCAGTTATTTGTTGTCATATTTTGCTGTGTCTTTGGAGTTTATACATGAAACGCTGAGGCGCTTGAACTGACTTTTTGGGTCTTGGATTGAAATCGCTCTCTTATCTTTGCAGCATGTGGAACGCAGCAGAGTTTATCTTTTCCTCTCATCGCACTGTTTGTTCTGCCTGCACTGAACAGCCCTTTGGTGGAACTGTCTTTGGGTGGCTCTTCATCTCTTCACTGGACTGTTAAATGAACCATAAAAATGTCAAGGAAAATTATCATACTGGTACTTCCTGTCTAACTGACCGTCTGAGATTGCATTGTGCCATGTTATGCATTGTAGTTTAATTTGTCAAGATTTGTGCGACGTGTAAATCTACAAATTCCACTTTCCAATGATCAGTTGCCATACAGAATCATCCTATAGTGGGATTGAAATACTGTCCCCTACTGAAAAACATAAGAAATTGTTAGATAGGGATACAAATGGGTAACTTTTGGGTAATGGGTCGAGTTGTCTTCTTGAAAAATAATGATAATATAGCTATTAATAAAGCTCTTTTTGAATGAAATATTTAATTCATGTAAATAATAAATTGGACAGATAACTGATTAATATATTTATCTTAATATACAGGTAATACTTTACAATACGGACATTAGATAACATGCACTAACAATGAAAAATACTAGTATTTATTAATCTTTCAGTTTTATTTATTACATCCAACATTTATTAATACATTATTACAATCATACTGTAAGTTGTATCTATTAATATTATGTACTGTACATAATCATGATATTTTATGTAACTCGTCATAATGCATTGAGCTCTTATATTCTTATATTCATTTATATCTAAATGATATTCAACTAAATTTTTGTCAGTTTAATATAATTTAAGACAAAATAAACCTAAAAACCAACAGAACTTGAGTTTTTAAGTAAAATAGGTGGACAGCAGATTAATAAAAGCTTAATTGTTAGTTAATATTAGGATGTCTTAACTAGTTGCTTATTAGCATGTGTACAGTATTACTAGAATATTAGCTATTTATTAGAACATATTAATGCCTTATTCTACATCCCTAATTCTACCCAATATCTATACTTACCAAATATTTTAATAAATATTAATAAGAAGCAAATGAAGAATTTACTGTGGAAAAAAGTCATAGTTAATAGTGAATAAATGTATTCTAAATTCTATTCTAAAGTGTGACCAAACCTTATTGTAAAGTGTCACCAATATACATAATGTCATATAAATTATGCAATTATATAGACAGAGAGAAAAAATATATATTTTTCTTTCTTTTTTTTTTTTTTTTTTACTAATGTGGTAACACTTCAGAATAGGGGGTCAGAATAATGCATTAGTTAAGCATTAATTAATGGTTAGTTTGTTCACAATTAAGCATTAGTTGAGCAAAAACACACTAGTAATTATTGATTAACTTAACATTTTAATCATTAATTAGTAGTGTGTTTTTGCTCAACTAATGTGTAATTGTGAACAAATTAACCATTAATTAATGCTTAACTAATGCATTATTCTGAAGTGTTACCGAAAATTTAGGTGACTCATTTTATTTAATGTTTCTGTTATCTTTTAATATCCTTCCCTTAATATATATTTTCTTCATTATTATTTTTCTATTATTATCATTTTAAATACCTTATAGGTTTTATTTTCCCATTAACAAAGTGCAGTTGAGGTCATGTTTTGCCCTGTTGTGTCTTTCTAGTTATGAGTTATTGCAGTTATTCTCGTGGCAGCATGTAACATGTAGCAAACAAAGTCTAGCCAAAGCAAGAAGGTCATTCCACTCCAGATAACATGCAAATTGAGTACTTCACATTCTTTATGAAGTTCTGTATGAAGTATGTTAATCTTACTGCATATTATTATTTAGAGAACTTTTTAGTCCAGTTTTTATGAATGTGGTTAAAGTGAGACATATGTTATGAAAATTATATATAAAAGAGTGACCGATTTTATTTTATTTCAGCATTAAAAATGTGATTTCTTAGATAACACACTTTATTTTAATTCTCTTTAATTATCCTTCAGAAAACCTTTTTCACCTCCAAGCATCTGATTTGTTTCCCTCCACCCACGGGTCACTTTTTACCCCGTTTACGTCTTTCTAATCAAAACGCCATTTCATTTAAATGCCGTCACCGTTCTGATTACTCTCGGGCTGGAGGAAACACGGGAAACAATTTAATTCCGTAATGTTTCATGTCTTATTTCATAACCTTGATGTTTGTTCTGATTGCCCGAGATTGTCTTGAACGACCCTTTTCAAATCAATATACGTAGAACGATGCGATCAGAATTTAAAAGCACAGCAGAAATTTCCAGCACGCCTCAAATATGAGAACAGCGCAACACTCGTTAAGTGTCACTTCCTCATTCTCTCCTCTAACCTTTGTACAACCTCTGTGCACTAATGTGTAACCATTCCCCGCATTTCAATGAGACCTTTGGCACTATGGTTGTATAAGTGATATGATGACACTGAAACAGGCTTATATTTTCAAAAAAAAATTTTCCCTGAGAGGCAGAGGAATCAGACAGCGTGCATTTTCTTCTGGGTATCCTCACGCCCCATTCACTTTCACCATCTGGTTTCTCTCTCTCCTTCGCTGCTGAAATTAAGTGAAAATTTATGTGCGATTTTTCCGTCTGACGATCAGGGATAATCACGGCATATTACAACACAGCCTGCTGAGATGGGTAAGCAAACAGCGCACGACGGAAAGACTGTGTTTGTGTGTCTTTTAATCTGAGCAATTGCTGCATTAGGCTGCCGTTATGCGTTTAGGAATTACAGTTAATATTTGTTTTATTTATTTGGGTGTGTATATGTGTTTAATATTAATCGTGCGAAGTATAAAGCATTTTAGACTCATTATTACTTGCTCAATTTGCCATCTCTCAGACTACAGACCCCATGTTGAGCAGTTAGCTTTCCTGTGTTGATGCATTTCCTGTTGAAACAGCAAGCTGAAGGGCTGGTAGCAGGGTTGCCAGGTTTGAGCGATTGCTGCTTAAAACTAGCCCAACCACGCTCCAAGGGGGTCTCCCGTTAAAAATTGCATTCTAGGGGGTAAAATACATGTTTTTTGGTGGAGTTACTGTGTGAAAATAAGCATTCCTGGAGCTAAATATCATGTTTTTGGGGTCACTTCTACCTGTGGACGTGAAAAATAACCTATTACAACCATTAGCACTATTTTGTAGGAAAACCATGGAGTTGGTGGTCGCTTTTTTTTTTTTCTTTTAAAAGTTAGGTTATATTTGCTACTTGTTTGCTCACTTTACAGGACATGTGATGTGATTCATCAATAAATCATATATATATATATATATATATAGAAATAAGATTCATCAATACATAATATATTTCCGAGGCGACAAATATCACAATGCAGTTTTTTAGATGTCTTTGGGATTGTTTTTGGATTGACCCCACCGTAGTCCTGTAAATACATCAGATTTAAACAGGAAATAAACACACATTATATATTGTATGTTAATCCAAGGTAAACAGTAAAAAACTAATATTATATATTTTTGTGTTCCATAAAACATACAAATTTTACTCCAAAAATCTTTTTTGTTGTTATCATGCTTTTATTGTTATTTATATTATTATTGTTATTATTTTTTTACCTAATCAAATTAACCCAATTGCAACAATGAAAAAACTTAATTTCTGACTAGTGTAAAAAAAAAAAAAATGAGTTATCTGTTTTTGCAAATGAACTCTTCATATTTTAATATGACTGTTTTGTGATCTGTGGGTTATATATTAATTTAATATATAATATTCAATTTATGTTAGAGTTTATGCGGATTTGTGCAAGGCTCAGTTTGTCATGACCTTTACAGAGGGTGTTTTGTGGCCAGTATTTCAGATTGGACGCTCTATTCATCAAAAGGAAAGCCATGAAAGTCTTGTCTCTGAGCCGGCGGCATATCACAGTGACACTGTGTTTCAGATGAACTTGATTCTGGGCTGAGAAACAGCTAAAGCTTTACGCTTTATGTTGGGCTAATTCATCAGTCTGAATCTCTAGTTTGAAGAGAGCGACCGAATCCCTTGGTGATTTACTGTACCTCATGGTTCATCCTCACAGAGAAGCTGCTGTGGATGGTTTTACTGATAAGATCTTTATCGACTGACCAGTGAGCTGCTTTTAGTGTGTGGGGTTCGTAAGATACCGAATCAATGTTGAAGGGGGACATTGTGGTTGTTTGGAGAACGTCGATTACGGGATGAAAGCACGGCTTGTGTTATGTTTGTGTGGATGAGTGCTGTAACACGAATCTGGCTGAAGATAACCTGGAATACCTGCAAAATTTAGGTCACTCACCCTCTCACATACAAACACATACACACACACACGCGCGCGCGATAAACCCTGGAGCTGTCCCCGACCAGTGGTGAGACGTCTTTTGGGTATTTGTTCATAAATCACACAATCAAACAGAGAAAGAGAGTCAAAAATGAGAAGATAGCATGCTCACTACCTTGAAGAAACGTTTAGGCATCACAGATGGTCCCAACAGAAAAACTAGGCTCTATTACAAAATAAAGGTTAAAAAGGCTATAAAAAAATGTTTGTTCATTTCAAAAGATTCACGATTATAAATCAACCCACTATGAGAATACTTTTTGTACGCAAAGAAATTAAAAATAACAACTTTATAAAATGTTTTAATAAATTCTGCATTTTGGAGAATATCCACTGAACACAAATAGCGTGTGCATTTTTGTGTCAACCGTGTATGTATGCATGCATTTATGCTTTGATTCGAATAAAAACCATGTATCATCGCTATTTGCGCTCATGGCGTATTCTGTGGGCAGGATCGCACAATTTAAAGGTGCAGTGTAGTATTTAATGTAAAATGGGTACTGCAATTCAGGCCTGGAATCTGCCCGAAAAGCACATTTCTGGAGTAGAATTACTGGCTGTAGCATAACATGCATATTTGGCTTTAGAATAGTCATACACTTCCAGAATCACCTTTAAGAATCTGCTTTACTGTGCTCAAATGTTTTTTTTTTAGTACCAACTGGTACCGAAGTTGTTGTTTTTTTTTGACAATACTACCTTATAGGTACATTGAAGTTTAAATAAAATAAAGGCATTTTTTATTCAGTACCAGAAAAGCTTAATTGGTGTACAATGTAATTAAAAGAAAAAGAAAGCATCAAAGTTTACATTGTTAGCTTAGTTTCATGCTAAGGTCAGCTGCTTGTGTAGACAATAGATGCAATTAGGTTTTGCAATAGTTTGCGCAAAGAGTCTTTCTTTCACTGTAGGCATGTCGTTTCTGATTTGTGGTACAGACTGTATCTTCACCCCAGAGGTGCTGTTATTCCAACCCTGTTAAAATTCAGCTCATATTGCTTTTATACACTTGTGTGTTCATTTGATTCTTTTATAAGGCAAGATGGAAAGGCCAGGGGAGGACACACAGTCAAAGAACCGAGTGTGTGCAAGTTAGATCAAAAGAGCATATCCAGGCATGGGTGTACTGTATATCCTCAGAAAGAGCTTGACATGCTGCTGCTACATACATCTGAACACAGTGCATAAAGAATATCTGATAGTTATATCCTTATATATCCACCCACTACCTCAAAGAGTGCAGCAGGTGAATGTGTCACATAAACAGAAGAAAAAAAAAACCTTTGGCTTTCTTCATAAATGTATCCTTCAACCTGCTGCTGCAACTTTTAATTTATTTATTCTGACTCGGTAACTCCATGTTTCCATGGTTACATTGACTGGTCAGTAAGAACACACTTTCGGTCACTTTGACGGTATATATACAGACAGACCTTCCAGTATTGGGGCCCACTGTTTGAAAACCCATTCAATGTTTTAGTGTTACTGAATATTCTTACAGTATTTATTAACATTTTTGAATTTGCTTTCATTTATATTTTAGTAACTTATTTGTCTTATTTGATTATTAGTCAATCCAGGCCAAACTGTTTAATTGATTTTTATTTTAAGCTTTGGTTTTTCATTTATTTTTTCAGCTGTTACTAATTTATATGACATGTTTGCTGAAGTAGCAGCAATTAAATTGTATTTTTTTGCAAATGTAATTGTTTGCATTTATTTTATTTTATTTTAATTTTTTTTACATTTTAATATACATATACAATTTGAACACTTTATAATGTTACGGCACATACATTGGTGTGTATAAAACTCTTTCTTAATGTTTATTGTGTTCAATTTATTTTATCTACACATATACTGTACATATGCTGTATATTGTAGATTTTTTAAGTCCATCACATATATGACATGGGCTATCTGATCTCAAAATAATGGCGTGAATGAGGTCTGAACGCTACATTAAACGTCACACTGTCCGTTACTATTTTAATTAGTAAATTAATTACCGAATTTGCATTTAAACTAGTGTTTGGGTGTTTTAAAATGTTTGATCTGTTTTTTTTCTGACTTGTATGAAAGGCGTTTAGCATTGAACTAACACACTGAGTTGCCAGTCACCATCTGTGATTGTACATCATTCAGATCGGGCCTTGTTCAGTGCCTCTGACTGCTGTCATTTTCTAACCCATTCAGCTCTCTGACAGATTAAACAAAACCGCTGCTCTTCATAATGAAATGATACTGCTTTCTTCTCTGTATTCTCTCATTACCCCCGTTCTCTGATATGTTTTAATAAACTTCACTGTCATTTACAAACCTGTCTGGATGATACGTTCACGTCTGTGTGTTTGTGTGTGTGAAAGTGTGTCCCTGTAGACAGGCTTCATGCAGCTGTGTGTGTGTGTGTGTGTGCGGTGCATTTATTTGGTGGCAGCCTAATCAGATAGCAGTAATTGTGTTTACCCTGCTAAGGGAACATGTGCGCAGTAATTGGTGCCTTGATTAGATCCGCCGTGGCTGCGACACTGCTATGCAATCTCCTATTAAAAACACTTTTGAAACAGGACGAGCAGGCTGTGGCTGCATGCCACACTCTGCCCAGTCATAGTGACATAATAAACCTAAGTCAGAAGTTAAAAAGCATATTATGCTTAATGTTTTAATTAATTAACAATTAGGCTGTGAGGGAAAGAGAGAATGAGAGTATAGATCCTAGTCTTATTTTCTCATCATTTTTTTTCAATTCTCAATTTTCTAGTCACAATTTCTCATAATAAACTGTAATAGCTGATATAATGTTAATATACCAATCTATTAAAGCAGTGAAATCTGTTTTGTAGCTGAAGTACACTAATAAGCATCAAAAGCAGGTGATGATGAGAAAGTCACATGATGAACCAAAACTCATCACAAGCAGCTTTTAAATATGAAGACATATAGGAGGAGCTCAGAGTCCTTCACACAAACACTAAACACCATCATGATGAGACTCATTACACTCAGATATACAAGAAACATTCATTTAACAACAGACAACCCTAATAAACATAACCAATGAGAATAACTAAGAAGAAACAGTTCATTTAAAGAAAAAACATCAAATTCAAACTAAATTGAAAATGCAATGCATGGAATTCTGGGAAACCCTGTAAATTTAACAGGAATTTACCATTAACTATTAACGGGTTTTTACCATAGCATTTTCACATTTTTTTACCGTTAAAATCACGGTAATTTTTTACAGTGCAGAAATAAAGGTACAAAAGCTTTTCAAAAGGTACACGTTTATTCCTAAAGGATCCATTTTGGTACCTTAAAGGTAAATAGCAGTGCTTAAAGTGTACATATTTGAACCTAATAGCTACAAAAGTGTACTTTCTGAAAAGGTACCGCCCCAGTCACCTTTATTTCTGAGAGTGTAGATTATAAACATTTACAAACATGCAATATGTTCTAATGCTAGTAGCACCGCGTGTGTGTGTGTGCACCTGGTATTTATCACCTTATGGGTCCCCACAAAGATAGGAATACCAGTACATGTTGAC
>JAUMHP010000076.1:6198728-6227148 GCA_032361065.1 Enteromius trimaculatus
GAGGAAACAAGCTTATAAATCACACAGAGTTAAGTTTTTTGAAAATCTAAAAATGCACACAGTTTCCTGTAAGGGGTGGGTTTAGGTGTAGGGTCAGTGTAGGACAATACCACATACAGTCTGTACAGCTGAAACACCATTACACCTATGAAGAGACCCCAGAACACATGCGTGTGTGTGTGTATTTTGGTAAGTTTTCATGTGTTGCTAAACTACATTTACGCGTGCTATGCACCAAATGTGTGTTGTCAAAGAGATTTGGAGGAAGTTTGTGCCGAATGTGAGGGATCTTTCCGCCTCACGGTATGGGTTCTGCTCCACTCTATTTGTGAAACTAATTGCCTTGTAATTAAAATGATGCTGAGATGTGAAGAATAAGTCTGCTCATGTTTATCTCTTCTCTCTCTCTCTCTCTCTCTCTGCCTCTATCTTTCTCTCACTCTCTGGTTTGTCTTTCTCCTTCTGGCTTCTGAGGGACAGTTGATGTAGAAGGGTAGAGATATCGGCCAAGTGAGTGTGTGTGAGTGAGTGTGTGTGTGTGTGATGCAGCAGCAGTTGGCTGGGAGTGTAATTAAATGTGAAGGTGGAAGAGAGAGGAGTGAATTGCAGATTCATTTATCTTCTGCCAGTCAGACAGATACGGCGAGTGCATGTGAGGATGGCTGGCAGTTAGTCGTGCAGCGCTGGGCTAGAATTTGAGTGATGGAGTTTGCTGATTGAACTTCAGAGGGGGGTAAGAGAGGAGGAGCAGAATGGGTACAGCGTCTTATAGTAGTGCATCTCTCTCTCTCTCTAATGTTGGACACAGTTGGCAGCAGATATTCTCTTCATTCTCACTCCATGTGTTTGTGACAATTCAGAGCCAACAAGACCAGCATGAGTTAGTACTGGTTTGATGCTGGTTTAGTTGGCATTTTTACTTGTTTTGTTTAGCATCATCCTGGTTTTTCTGACAAAAACCCAATAGGATTTTTTTCACTGCACTAAAAGCCAGTGAATACTTTTTTTAATAATTAAAAAAATTAATAATTTAACAATTTTAGGCTTCAAAATAAAAAGTCTCAGTGATGTTAAATAGAATAAAAGATCAAATTGAAAAGTAGAATAAAGCATGAAAATCCATTGACTTCAGGACAAGTGCTCACTTGAAAAAATAATAAAATAATAATGAAATAATAGCAATAATAATAATTAAATAATAGCAATAATGAATACATTAATTAAATCATAAAATATGCTGAAAAATTAATGTAAAAACAATTATCTTAAAATTAAAAACTAAATTTATTTAAAAAAAAATTGGCTTTGCTGGACTTTGCTTGGCCACCCAGTAAAAGCAGCTAAACTCCAGCTTTTCCACTTGAAGACTAGTTTGGAAGACCGTCTCAAACAATTAAGACCAGCAAACCAGCTTAGGCTTAGTTATAAAACAGAACACACTCTCAAAATAGAGATCCAAAATAGGGGGGGTCTAGCTGATGGGCCGCCACATCATGAACCTCAAATCAAAAGTCGTTCTGCATTCTGGTGCACTGTGGGAAATCAGCATTGGACCTTCTGTGCACTTCTCAGTGAGTCGAAGCCAGCCCGCTCCCGCCTCTGTGTTCCCCTGAGAGCCGTGTTTATGAGTGGACCTCAGGACATGCCACAGTCCGGTCAGCATGTCAGATCACTGCTGTGATTCAGCGGCTCGCTGCACGGAGACTGACGTTAGAGGACATGAGAAGGCTAAAGGGGATAAATGCTCCTGACACACACATATTCACACCCAGACACACAAAACTTTGAAAGTTCTGCTCTGCTGACTCATAAGTAGTGGCCATTCCTCACCCCATCTGCTGCTATCTGTCCTTCTCGGGACAGGAGAGGTGGGCACTTCTTTCTCTTTGCCTTCCTCCCACCTGTTTATTTTGCTTCTTTCAGACAGGATCTGGTGGATGAGTGTGATTCTGGCTTGTAGGAGAACCTGAATCAGCATCTTTTTTGGCATTTGTTCTTGCAAAGTCTGTCCTAACCAGGCTGGACACAGTGAAGCGTAAAACCATAAATCACATATTTTCTGTTAACCTTCCAAGACTTTCTCCTAAACAGCCACACCAAACGATGCAAGACATTTTTCTTCATGTTCTTCATTTAAATGTTTATACAAAATATTGTTTTATGTTTATATTATTTTAGATTTAAATTAAAATGTTTGTAGGATCATGTGACACTGAAGCCTGCAGTAATGATGCTGAACATGTTCCATTCACTGCAATTAAATGCATTTTAAAACTTGCTCAATTATGTTCAATTGCCATACAATGTCATAACTGACTGTATTTTTAGTCAAATAAATGTAGCTTAGGCATGCATAGCAGCCTTCTTTCAAAAACGCAATTATTTTATGTTATTTTATTATTATTGAGTAATTATTCTTCTGTAAGGTTTTATTTACTTCATTTATTTATTTATATAGTTTATTTTTGTACAATTTAGTTTAAAAATTGTCCAAACATAACACTTTTATACACATATACAGTACAGTACAAAATCTACAGTAACAAAATTCATTTTACAACATTTGACTGTATTTAACTCAAATGAATGTAGTTTTGACATATTTAAGTCTTCCATCAAAAACATAAGAAAATAAAATAAATAAAAATAAAATACTAAAAATATTTCCAATTTTTTTTTTTTTTTTTTTTGCAACAAGCTAGAAATCATACTACTATACTACTAATCATACTACTGTAGATTTTATTTGTTTTGTTTTGTTTTCTGTTAACAATTTAATTTAAAAATGTCCAGGTATAACACGTTTATACATATACAGTACAAAATATAATGTTGATCCCCCCAAAAAACCCTAATTCTTCTGGACATATACTTACGCATGGACATATATAAAACAAACATAATTTTGCTGCTGTGACAGAACATTGTCTACCTCATGTTGGCCAGCCAGTAAAAATAGTTTTGGTGACAAATCATCAGAATTTGCAACAATAAAACAGTACACCAAATGTGTCTTAGGTTTACAAAGCATAAAAAATAGATGT
This sequence comes from Enteromius trimaculatus, assembly GCA_032361065.1. Classification (NCBI taxonomy): domain Eukaryota; kingdom Metazoa; phylum Chordata; class Actinopteri; order Cypriniformes; family Cyprinidae; genus Enteromius; species Enteromius trimaculatus. Next base: position 6,201,773 of record JAUMHP010000076.1, read on the forward strand.
CCAAGATGGATAACAAATATAACATCGCATAACTGCCCACAGTTCAGCATAATCAAATTTAACAGTTATTGAGAACATAAAATTCATTGATGTTAGAATCTGTTTTTTTGTCAATTAAACAATCTCGCCGTCTTTTCTACAGTCCTGTCAATCAGCCCATAACCACTTCTAGCTCGACAGCGCTGCTCTTTCTAATCGGCATCCCCAGAGACTCCTCAACTTGTCTCTTTTTCGTGGTTCCAGCCTGAAGCTGTAGCACTGTCTCCTTGTTAGGCACCTTATATTGATTGCCTACACTTCCCACAAAGCAATTTGTTCAGTAGCATCTCTTAGGGCACTGTCTGTCTGTTCAGAGTGTTATCTGAAGGCTGTTATCAGAAGAGGTCAGAGCTTCATTCAGTGTCATATGGAGACGTCGAATGTTAATTGAGGGGTCAGGAGTTAATTGGCTAGTGTAGGACGGTGCGTAGTCTGTGTCCGCCTGCAGATATGGTCAGAATAATGAAGTGTGTAATACCTGAAAGGAACTAGCCCTTAGCATTCCTATTCATCTCAAAGCGTCTAACAGACTTTCAAAAAATAGCGGTGTTGAAACTCTGTAAAGCTGTCATGGTGCCACACACAAAGACTGAGTAATTACATACTGTCAAAGAATGGCTGCTATCTCTGTGTCTATTGTGAATAGGTTTGCAGACAGAAGGACAGAGGTCAGGTCAAGGCCTGTCCAATATCACAGGAAAACACACACTAATGCACATCAGGTCAAGATGGGTTATTCATGGGACAGATGCACATATTGAAGTTAAAACATCTCTGATGTGCAAAATCATTACTGCATTTCCAGAAAATTACCAAATTCAGATTTAAATAGAATGCATTGGATTAATTTATTAGAATAAATCCCCCCCAAAAAAACACTTTTGTGTCATTTGGTCTATACAGCTTCAAAATGGACACTTCAAAATGTACTGTATTGGTTACATTTTAAGTGACATTTTAATGCATTTTTATTAAGGTTTATGTATGATGTATTTGTATAGAGTATATAATCTGCATGGTCATTTCCCCTGTTCTCACATAAATACTGTACGCATACTACATTTTAATTAAATACACACATGCATGTATAAATTACAGAAAAATGTGTTGTTTATATATTAAATATATTTATTCATAATATAAATTTTGACATGAATATATGTAAATATTTTTAAAAATTGTGTTTATAATTATGAATGTGTAGTAAATAAACACAGAAAACACACGTTATGCAAACAGAAACTTTTATTTTGTATGCAATTACTTGTGATTAATTGTTGGACAGCACTAATTTTTATGTTACACATTTATCAGGCATATCAAGAAAATAACTATTACGCTAACAAATCAGCCACAATCTGTTGGATGTTAAAGAGCAGAGGACATTCAGCTTGGGAGCTTCAATAATGAACTGCGGGTGAATTGTGGGACAATTTCTTAGAACCCATAGGTTCAGGGGGTCCTGATTATGCATTGCATTTGGTGTTCCACTAAAGAAAGATATGGCATGGGTTTCAAACAACATGGTGCTGATTACATTTTTGGATGAACTGCCTCTTTAACAGAAGTCTGTCGGTGCCTTGAGCTTACAGTAGATGTGTGTGTGTGTGTGTGTGTGTGTGTGTATGTTTGTGTGTGTGTGACTCTTGGGAGAGGTTAATGTGCTAAGACGCCGGCCATGTGGTTTGAGAGATGAGTTGGCGACGAGTAGGAGCAGTACGACAGGGAAGACTATGACAATACACAGTGAGGACAGAAATGAAGGATTGGCTTTGACCTGAGCGTCTGCGGCTTTCATTGAGAGAGACTGGCAGGTTGACAATAGAGTTCACTGTGAAGGCAGTTGTGTAGAAACGACTTAAAAGTTCTGTTGAAAACCTTCTCACAACCTCAGTACGAAGCATTTGGTGGTAAAAACGTGACATATCAATGACTGGCACACATCTTGACACACATTTGGAGGATGTGTGTGATGACAAACTGACAGCATATCTCTCAGGAACTTTTCCAAATGTTGCCTTGCAGAATAAAAGTGGGTTTTGGACACATTCATAGTAGAGCTGTCGTCACTGTGAAATACAATATGAAAGTTTATGATGTTAGCTTAGATGTTAGTATGTGTCTGCCTACTGTTTTAGCCTGTTAAACGATTTCAGAGAAAAACAGAACATTGAATCCTATGAGCACCACAGCTTATCATTTGCTGAGCTATTGCTCTAACTAGCTTTAGTTTGTTCACATTTAATTAAATGTTTCTCAAACTGAGCACCACAGCTTAATGTGGCATGTGCCCATCGCAAGCTATAGCTTTGACTAGCCTGCACGTTCATATGCACCATTAGCACATACAGTACAGGTTTGCTAACCGCTAAGCTATAGCTGTGACTAGCCTGTACATTAAAAAACAAAAATGTGATGATTGAAGTGAATCAGTGAATGTTAATTTGAACTACCTAATTTTAATTCAAAGCATATTGGAGTAAAAGGAATCAGTTATGCTAGTGCTATTGGGAGAAATGTTGTTTATTGCCTCAGCTTGCTTGGTTGCACAATATAATGAGACCTAAAATCAGGAAAGTGACATTTTGTCATGCTACACCGCTAACCGCTACAAAAAACAGCTTGTTACTGGGAAAGCTTCACTATTTTGAAAACAGCTTAACTTACTGAAAAATGCGTTAGCATCATCACTAATGTTGCAAAGTTGCTTTCCAGCATTGTAATCATCCAAAACCTATTTCTATCATTATACTATGGTACAAGCACAGTTTTTTTAACAATGTTGAAGACTTTCTGACCTTTTCTGTCGATTGGACATGAGTGTGTCCCTCATTAACAACTTGCCCCTTAGCCTTCGGTGCTGCAGTGTCACATCAGAATGGCTAAACAATCCTGACCGCCCTAATGTACGGTGCTCCAGCTGTCATCATTGTTATGCTAACTTTATGCTTAGTGCTGACCAGCCAAGAAAAGGTCATTCTCACTATAATAGGAGTCATTGCATGTTGTGAAGGGAGTTAGCCTTTCATAAACCTCTGGAAACCAGTTGTCCTCTTCTAAGTGCTGATGCTAGCCCTAAAAAACATTAGAAGCCCAACTGAAACATCACAGAAATTCAAATGGTTACCATTATGAACCATTAACTTTTTTCATCAAAACCATTACAAAATTCCATTTTGTAGTGTGTTTTGGGCATTCTTCCAATAGGATTTAATGTCCCACCAGTAGAATCCGTCACATACCAGTAGACACCATTATAGTTTCCATTAAAACAAAAAAAAATTGAAATTTTGCAAATGCAAACCCTATTTCGGCTACTACTAGGACTAAAGCCATGCACTGTTTACTTTGGTTAGTGTAAATGCTTCTTTTCGTCGGCAACCATTTACAAAATTGTCAGTTGCATAATGCCTAGTGTTTTAAAATGTGTTCAGATTTGAAAAGTTGTGGTGAACTCTAGCCATTTTACTGCATCTCGGCTTTACCAAGTCAGCAAATCTTTAACTTGAACCACTATTGGCTTCAATTTTGTGTTTTAAACAACTCTACATCCCACTTCAACTTTCCACAGCCATGAATTTCAGACCAGCGCATCGATTCGACCCATCAGGTAACATTTAAGTCGCTGCGTTGTCAATAAAAGCTGGGAACTCTTATTTTTGCAGGCTGAATGCACAGTGAACATCTATTTAGGCCTGGGACAAAAGGCCATTGACTTGTAGACAGCTCGTGCACTGTGGGAAAAGGTCAGCGAGTGGGTGCTAGTCATACCTGGTAAACCTGAATAACCTGCCATTGATTTTGCTGCACACTGGATGACAAGCAAATCAAAGGCTCCCTAAAGTGCATTTCTGTGCTCACAGGTGCAGAGCAGCTGTCAAATACCTGCTGTTGCTGTACAGCGGGATAGACGCCCCACGAAGTGAGCCCCATGTGTGTTAGCTTTATCCATGATAGTCATCATGCTGTTGAGTCGTGTAGTCTGCGATGTCATTATGTGGGAGTAGAAACTCATCTTTTGTCATCAGTTTACTTTGTTTCTTATGTGAAGAGGAATTTTAAAGAACATATAAAACACAATTTTCCATGCAGTTACAATGAATTTCAAATCACAGCACAAATGCATGGAAAATAGTCAACATGGTCTCATAAAAATATGTACCTCTGTGCACATTTTGTGAAACACCGTTTTATGTACCTTACTGCTAACACAGGTTCAGTATGTGAACCCTGGCACATTTTATTACATTGATATTGCAGCGGTTCAGAATTGAAATATCTGGGGACTGACTGTTTCTAAAAGTTAATCCTCTATCATGCTGGAAATATGCCCTATATCCCAGCATGTTAATATTGTTTTGAAGTCATAACATGTTATTCTTCAAGTAATTCTGTGAAAATTGTGCTTTATTAATCGAAACTGTACATTTGTGTGAAAAGGACAGAGTTTTACTGTCTCTAGTGTCATTTTTTTTGGAAACTGCAGTGATATGTACTTATTGGTACATATTGCGTGTCTCGCTTAAAAGTGCACCAAGGTACATTTATGCCATGAGGTAGTAAATAGTGACTAGTGCAGTTCTTCTGTGCTGGAATAAATTCAATATTGTTCGGAACAACACAACAATCCAGTTTTTATTTTTCGGTGATGTATGCCTGTAAAAATCTCTTTCCTTTTTCTGTCAGAGAGGGAATCAGAATAAAGAGTCTCGGAGTGTGTGAGCGAGTGAAAGAGACAGATAGAGAGAGATTGATGGCTATGTCTTGTGAATTCTGCACAGACAAACAGGACTGGAGTTTTACGGACGTGTACAGGGTCAGGAATTGAGCAGACGAGCAGAAGCTACATCGAAACATGGCTGCCGCAGGCTGAGGGAGTTCAAGGATGCGAAGGAGCTTCACGCTCATTTCAATATCACTCTATCATGAATATGTGATGTGAGATGGTGAACTCGCTCAACCTACACAAGGTTCATTGCATAGCAAACATGAGGTTAAAAATAGGCCACCCATTTGCTGAACTGGTCATTTTAATCATATCATTATATACCGAGAATTGACTTCAGCATCATAACAGCACAAAAATGTGTATTATATAAATTCAAAAATGAGAAAATGTTGAAAGCGGTTTAGAATACATGCTATTTACTATATTTTATCTATCTGTTTATTTTAGTTTATTTTATTTTTGTCTGGTTACTTTGCCCTGTTCATCTTTAGCTGTGTAAAATGTTGCATTTTATTTAATTTCTAAAAAAATATTTGTTTTTGTCCAATTAATTTGATTTGTGTAGTGTGAAATATGTTGGTGTGTGCGCGCGCTCTTGCTGAGTCATAGTTAGTACCTTCAGATGCTGCAGCTTGTGTGTCTGACAAAATGTTTTTCAAAGTAACGAACAAGGACAAGATATGCAAATAAAGCTGTAGAACGATCCTAAAAGTTTCCCACAAACCACCCAAGGCTGGATGGTTACGAATCCCCAGTTCCCTGTGAAACTCGACTCATAAGACACACTCCCACGGTAGAATGCCTATACTGTACACACAGGCCTACACATACAAATGTATACACACTCTAAATGCATCTTTTATCTGCATCCGTCTCCTGCCGAGGCGTGAAGGTCTTTGTGTCTGCCTGTAATGTGTTTAAGTTTTCTCAGGTCAACCTTTAATTCCCAGCCTCCATATAGTATCGTCTCCCTTTTGAGACTTTCTCTAACAGACGGCAAAACTTTTTAGCGGCACCTCTCTGGTAACTCTGCAGACTGACCTTGACGCTGGAAATGTGTCTCCTCGCAGCCCCTTCAGTGCTTAAACACACTAATTTGTCATGTGTAGTCTGTCAGGACCCAGTGACCTCAGCTCAGCCTCAGGTTAGACCTGCGCCACGCTGATAGTCAGGAGGTCATGACGGCAGGACAGGAGAACTCTGCATCAGCACCGCTTACATTACTGCGGCTCTGACTAGACTGAGACTCAACATGAACCCGCATTCATAACCCAATCAATTCCATAATTGCATCTCATTTCAAAATACATAGTATATTCAGTGCAAAATAATACAGAGTGAGATTAGTTGGAGTTTTATTTACAGTACTCACCAGATAATATTAAAATTTAAATAGCAATGAATATATTTTTGCATATAGACTATATAGTATATAGGTGATTTATTTATATATTTTATTTTATTTTTTTGTATGCTGCAAAAGTCAAGAGTCAGCATTACTAAAATACACATTTTATTAAAATAAATAAAAGATTGAACACTTTTTTCTGTAGATTCTACACAATGCAGCTTGTTCACTGTAACAAGAAAGGAAATAACAAAATTAATGATGCAGTCTTCTTCAAATATTAGACAAAATTTGAATAGTACTGTAAAGCTGCTCTAAAAGACAGTAGTGTCATTATTCATCTTACATTTTGATTCAGTTCGAGTTCATAATTCAAATCGAGCCCTGTCTAACATTTATGGAAATTCTTTTCACACTGAGATACTGTACGTCTTATTATGGACATAAAATGGGTTGTACATAGCATTCATGTTGACAAAGAGACTGATTTTTAGGTGGAATATTGAGCATCCTTTCACCCCACTGAGCGATTTTTTTTTATTATTTTTTTTAACTTCTATTGATTGTGTTGAAACTTTAAATGATCCCTGACTTCGTTTGTCTGATGCATGAACAAAACTGTCTAGACTGAACTGAGAGGTGCAAGTGAGCGTGGATCCAATACTACGTTAAAGATTACTATGAGTCATGTCAGATTCAGTAAGTCTACAATCAGAGAGATGGACAGAGATGATACATAAGATCCTCAGAAGAGAGGCTCCTCTTCACATTTACAGCAGAATTTATCCCCATGTGCTGGTGACAGGTCTGTCCGACAACATGCTATTAAAGAGAGTTAGCATAGATAAATACATGCTAGCAGTGAGAGGACAAACATACTATTACCCAAACAACCCGCTGCAGGTGTTTCTCAACACACGGTGTTCTCTAAACTAGATTGAGATTAATACTATGGAAAAAGACTCTTTGGTCTGATTTTCTATGTGTGTGTTTGAGTAAGTTGTTGGTTAATAATGGTAGCTGAGCAATTTTCCTAGAACAAAAAGGAAATAAAGAGAAATAAAAACTGTTGTCACTTGTTGGGTTTTAAAGCTTCCAGTAGTACCCTGTTGAAAAAAAAAATGCATATACAGGTTAGGTACGTTTTGATGCTGGTTTCAGCTGGTTCTTTGCTGATCTTAAGATGGTCGGACCTAAAGAAGCGTACCTAACCAGTATATGTTTTGTTCAGCAGGGTACTTGATCAGGCAGTCAAGTAAGACTAGCTTGTCTCTGCAGTCTCTGGTCTAAAGGTTTCTGAGGGGTTTGGAAGCTCTTAAGAAAATTAACCATGGTTTTAATGTAGTTATTAGCGTATTGTACTACCAGTTTTTATAACCACATTTACTAAAAATACCACGGTGAAACCATAGTTAGTCTGTGTTTACCATGGCTTAACTATATAGCAACCATGTTTTGTTTTGTGTCTAGCAAAATAATTTCGTAGAGTAGATTGCGCTTGGATCATGTAGCTATTGCTAGCTGAACAGGAGCATTAGCGCTAATCCTCATAATTTGATATAGGCCAAGGCTCATGTAAACAAATGAGTTTAGAATCAGTTTAGGATGTTTAAAATGAAATTGCGCTCTAAAGCACATTCTGCTTAAATGACTAGTTTCCACTAATAAAAGTGTTCCTAATGGTTATATGTAGAAGCAAGGCTTCATTTGCGCTAGCTACTGTATGCTAGTCTTAACAAATCAAAAGTGAAAGATGAAGATGGAATTGTTACGCTTTCTTTTCCTTTCTGTGTGCGAGTAAAACATGCACAGCAGCATTTTCCATCTGATAAATTGGCCTTTTTCTCAGATATGGCAGACAATTGAATGAAGGGGCTGGTTGTGTTGAGGCACATCTAATCTTCCTGCTATATGTGCTGCGTCTCCCTCAGGCCTTGTTGGCTGTTATTAAAATGTGCTTTTCTATCAAGACAGGACCCAAAACGTACTTACAGTCTCAGCTCGCTCCGGTTTCACTCAAATAGCCCTTCCAAAGCAGCAGACTATTTCCCTTCACTGCACACTGGCAATCATCTTGTCTCCAAATGTGCGTTTGAAGCCAGAATAGAGGAGGAGAAGAGGAAAGGAATATTCTAGATTTATTGCTTTATTGCCACTCGGCTTTCACTGTGTTTACCTGATGTTATTGTTTTGCTGTGATAAAGTAGCTTTTTATTTTCTTGTGGTACGGTGTTTCATATAGTAAATGATGAGTACTGGGAGAGAGAGGCGTACCGATGGGAGGGTGTTTAGTGCTGAGTTATAGGCCTTGTAACTCAACTATGGAGTCATTTTGTGCAGAGAAATTGATACATGGTCTTGGGTGCAGTGTGTCCGGTTTTTCTAAAGTAACAGATGAGTGTTGCTATAGTGCCATTAAAAGCATACTGCTTTCTTTGTAAGTCAAGGATTTGAAAAAAGCCCCAAATGGCATGACCATGGATCACCTGTGGATTTCTGTGCATATCTGTGAATTAATAAAATGCATGTATTTTGCATATTGCGCGCATTACATATTATAAAATAAGAAAAACGCTCCAAAAATTATAAAGACAGTATTTAAAATAAATTAACAAAAAATGTTACAAATGTATTTTAATTCATACATCAGCATTTACGTATATAAATATAAGTTTAATAAAATATTATTAAAATATTTAATAATAATTAATAATAATTTAATAATGATTTATAATAATTATTTATAATAAATAGAATACAAGTTTAATAAAAAAGATTGTATTTTTAAATAAATGTATATTTTATAAATGGAAAATGCGCTATACATTTTTGACATTATATTTTCTCTTTCCTGCCAGATCAAAGTGTCCAACAAATCAGCTAATCAGATTTTATCCAAACAATTCTTGAGGTAAAATCAAGAGTTAAAATAACTATACTCACATTTCAGAGAAGAGTCAGTCATCTGTAGGAGGAACAGCTGGATCAGGTAGCCGAGAAACTGAGGTATAGGGCACGACGTCTTATTGAATGACTGCTTCAATTGAAAGTGACAGCAGGGAGGGAGGGAAAGGGGATTTGGAGGGAACAGAAGAACAGGGCATTATGAGAGCACAAGGGTCATGGGTGCTACAGGCGATGCCTCAGGGTTTCCACAGTCATTGACAGATCACCTGTTACTTTAGTCAACTCCAGAAAAATGTTTATTAACATTTGATTGTTTTAGCATTAATAGTAGCTGTTTAGTTATGCTGGTATGTACTCTAACAGGTCAAGTCCCGCCCCCAAAAAAGGCAGTGATTTTAACAGTAAAAATCTGTGTAAAATCCTGTTAAATGGTAAATTCCTGTAAAATTTACCATAAACTAATGTTCCCAGAATTCCCTGCATTGCATGTAAAATTTTGTTTGAATTGTCTTTTTTCTTTGAAAAACCTATGTTTATTCTTAGTTTTTCTTATCAGTTGTGTTTATTAGGGTTGTATTTTACATCTTATGTCGTTAAATGAATGTTTATTACATATTTAAATTTAATGAGTGTCACCATGATAGTGTTTAGTGTTTGTGTGAATCACACTGAGCACCTTCTGCATGTGATTGGCTCTGGTTCATCATGTGACTTTCTCATCATTTCTCAGTTAATGAAATTACGGTATTTAACTGTGAATATAACTTAAAACCAGTAACCTACAATGTTCTTACCATATTTTTCTCCTGGTCTAATTTTTTTACCGTAATGTTTTTTTGCAGTGCACATTTCTTCTATTAGATATTATTTTCACTCCAAAATACATCAAATAAAATAGTTCATATTGAATGGAAATATAAAGTGCGTGTGAGCAAGGTTATGGTGACAACAGGCTTCTAACTACTGAAGGATGAGTGTTTCTCTCCCGCTTCTCAAATGAATTTTGCCTGAGACAGAGTCATTTGATGAGGCATATGAATGTGAACTTGATCCCAAACAGGGAAGTTACATTAAACACTCAGTGGGAATTTGCCTTCCCACCCTCGGCTGAACACTGAACTGTGAATGTGTATGAGGGATGGAGGCTTTGAAATGACGCATACAACGCTCAGTATCTAGCACAGCTTGCATAATTGTTGTTTAATTCCTTCAGGCTTGCAGCAACATCTCATTCAGACTCTCAGCTTCAGGTTTAATGTGCCTTATTGGCATGACAAATGATTTGGATAATTCGTTTAGCTAAAATGTTTGCAGTTTAGTTGCATAGAAGGAAAAGTAGATAATAGTGTAATGTTCTTTTTCCTCCTATTTTACTGATGGACTGATTGATTGTCTTAAAGGATTAGTTCATGTGATGTACTCCCCCGTCGAAAATAGGTTTTTGAGGAAAACATTCCAGGATTTTGCTCCGTGTGCTGGACTTCAATGGTGCCAATTGGTTTCAATTCAGCTTTAAAGGGCTCTACACAATCCTAGCCAAGGAATAAGGGTCTTATCTAGCGAAACGATTGGTCATAAAAGAAGAAGAAAAAACATTTAATTGCATATTGCATAATCACAGTGTGAAAGTCACACGTTAGTTATTCGTCGGTGTACTCCAGTTCAAAAAGTTAAGGTGTGGTGAAAAACTCCTTATTTTCTCCTCCAGCTTCAAAATCATCCAACAGATTTGTTTTCCTTTTTTTGTAAAAGCTTTTGACTTTCTCTGTAAACACTAGCTTGGTACGCGTGTGTGAGATTACATCATGTGTGAGGTCAAGCTAGCTTGTGTTTAAAAAGTATAGCCTATATATTGTATGTTTGACTGTTCGTTTTACTAGATAAGGCACTTGTTTCTCAGCTGGGATCGTGCAAAGCCCTTTGAAGCTTCGCTGAAACTGCAATTTGGACCTTTAACCTGTTGACTTCCACTGAAATCCACTACATGGAGAATAATCCTGTAATGTTTTCTTCAAAAACTTCAATTTCTTTTCAAATGAAAAAAAGAAAGCCATGAACATCTTGGATGACATGGAGTTAAGTAAACTATCCAAATTTTTACTTATTTTTTGATTCTTGAAGTAAACTAATCCTTTAAAAAGCCTTTTAAGCATTTTTTTCCACAACCTAGGCTCGTTGGAGTCGCTGCGGTCTCTGAAATGAACAGTAGAGGCAGTAAAACTCCCACGTCTTTTATTTCTTTATTCCACACAAAATATGATTTACAGGTCCACAGTTTCAATTAATAAAGCTAAATCTTTGCATAATTACTCGAGGATTAGTATGTTGTGAATTAAAACCAATTTTAAGATTTTTTTACATTTAAAAACCAATATATTTGCACTTGGGTATGAACCCCATTAATAAACAGTTCAACAAAACAGCTAGAACCAACTGAGGGAAGGTAAAATACCACGGCTGCATCAACAAATGATTTTTTATATCCCTTTTGCATTTGTTAACACCGTTGCATAGATTTATAGTTTGGGTTTGGTTTAGAGGATACTTCCAGCACAATCGAGCATTATCTTTTAGTAATGCTCCTTGAATATTTGAATGATGAACCTCCACAATATGTACCTAAAGCAACGTAACACAAACACAGCAATATATCGATGTAACAAACATGTGCCAGGGTCCTTGAACTTGATTTCTAGCACCACTCACTGGATGTTTCATTGTGAAAGGTTAGGTGCTGCAGAAATGTATTTAAAGGCACATATTTCCAATGAGCCTGGGTTGGATTCCCAAAAAAAAGATTCATCCAATATCATGAGTAGGGCTTAGCTGTTTGTTTATCTGGCCAATAGCAGAGAGGAGAGTGTTTGAAAACAGTAGTTTTGTTGATTGAGGTCAGTTATAGAAAGTCTTATTCGTTTCCACAAACAGCAGCTTATAGATTTGAGCCTTTTTTAGAGATTGCACTGGTTTATCCAGTTTACCAAAACAACTGGCTCTAAAGATTGATTTCTTCATGGATGTGAGCTCACTAGTCCATACTGCTCAATTACTTGCATCACGTTTAAGAAAAAAGTAAAAATAATACATTTGTAGGGCATAGATGAAGAGGATTAAAAATAATTAATACAGTAAAAGAAAACAAAAAGCTAAAAAACAAGGATTTTCTCTCTGTGTCATGTATTTCATGTCTCTGTGTGTACAGTGAGCATATATCTCTGTCCTGCTGATGTGTGTATTGAGTTAGCTCAGGTCGAGGCCTGATATTTGCTGTTAGCTGTCTGTTAGAGATGTACGATGAAACGTGTATCGTCCAGGCGGACTGATGATAGTTTTCAGTGGATGTGATCTGACAGTCTGGGGTTTATGGGACCTCTCTGTCTCTCCCGTCTGTCCTTCTGAATTGATTTGTGTGCATTCTCTCCACAGGGGTCAGGAACACTGCAGAGAAACTTATGACTGTATAAAATAACAAATTAATCAGACTTCTACATAATCACTCTCACATACACACGCACAAACTTGTGCACCTGGAAACATTTTAATTCATTGTGTTTGCATTAACAAAAAATAATAAACAAAACAATATGAGGACTAAATCGTGTGTTCCCTGCAAAAATACATTTCAAGGAATTGGTTATGTGGTTAGATTGTAATGCAGATTGTAAAAGACATTTGTGTAATTGCAAAAGTTTTTCCCATTCCCATAGAAAGCTAGAGTACACTCAAAAAAAAAAAAGATTTGCCAACACTCTTTAGTTTATATATATATATAAAAAAAAATTATAATAATTTAATTTCATTCATGGTAAAGTGAAGAGCATGTGCTTGGGGAACTGCTAACATAAATCAAAGTTGTTTTAAGAATAATAATAATAATAAAAATACTTTGGGCATGCCATGGATGTATCAAAACCATCTTATGTTATACATAACAAGTTGGCTAATGCTTAAAATTAAGTAAATCAAATGTATCTTTTTTTTTTCTTTTTTTTCAGTTTAGAAGGATGTCTTCCTATTAATTAATTTTCCGGTTAAATGTTTTAGTTTGAGTTCAACAAGCATAACATGTATCAATTTCATTAAAACTATATTTGATTAAATTGAGTTGAGATATATTCTACATTAATTGAAGAATATTGGATTCTGTGCACTATATGTTATTGTACAGTATTTACAGTTTCGTCTACATTAATGATATACTATTTTAATTCATCATACAAATAATTTTATATAGTAAATCAAGAACAAATAATAATATTAAATTAATATGGAACACTAAAAAAAAATCTATGAATAACATTCATACATTCAATGTAATAAAAAATAACATGAATAAATGAATTATTATTTAATTCAATAATAATGCTAATAATAGTATTATATTAATACTAAATACTAACAAATAAATGAATCAACATCATAGGGGTTTGTTTTAACTAAGAAGTTATATGCTAATATCGTTAATATTGTGGGGATATTTTCAGAAAGCAGGCTGTCACATGTTCAGCACAAACATGCACATGAACATCTAAATTTGGTTCTTGTCTGAATACAGTGCGCCCCGTGGAGAACTGGCCCATTTTGTCCGTTCTACAGACGGCTGATTAGATGCTCTCACATGCTCGCTGATGGATATCTCACATACTTTGATGTTTTCTTCCCCATCAATCTAATAAGATTAGCAGAAGCTTTTTTATTTCTGCCTTTCTTCTCACTCGTAAGAAACAAGCGAATGAACAAGGTCGTTAGAGCGGATCGATAGATGAAGCTGCAGTCAGTTTTATGTCATGTGCGTTGAGAGAACAGTAAATGAACCCTGTGTGCTTAAAGAGTGCTTTTGTCAGCAGTGACCTACATCAACAACATTTTTAGACACGTTGTAAGTGCACGTGTGTATCCTCACACACGGCTTCTGGTGTTGTCTCTCGACTGCATCTCACTTGAGGGGATTTAAGATCTATCAGATTTAAATTCGACCGAGGCTTGAAACTCTGCGATTCTTTGAAGTCTAACGAACTCAACATTTTTAAGCAACTTCAAACGACAACACGACTATCGCTTCTGGTCTCAAAAGGAACATTAATTAATTTCCATTTTCATCTTGAAGGATAAATAAATCACACAAAAAGGGGTTTACAACACCAAACAGACTAAATCCTACTAGCACCATAGCATTTATCACAGTGTGATTAAAAACTGATTTGAGAGAAGCTATACTTATTAATTACAGTGCAGGGTTAAAATAAATTAATACCTTACTAAATAATCCATTATTTAAAATTATTTCTATATTTATGATTTTCTATAAAAATGTATTTAGGCCTAACTTTGTGTTTATATTTAGTTCTAGAGGGGTTATTGTGTGTGTGTATATATATATATGTGTGTAGTATATAGTATACTACAATATACTCCCACAAATGTTGGCCATTGATTGCAAACAAGATTTGTTAATTTGCACACACAAAAAAAGTGATTTCCTAGCAAATTCATTCACGTGTTGCAAAGGTGAGTATCCCAATTATAGTCTTAAGAGAAAGCCATTAAGATTACAAAATACTAATAAACAGGCATTCAACCACAGGTAATTCTAAGGATTCATTTAAGAGCTGTCCAACAGACCTGCATTATTATTTCATGCTGTCAGCAATGGCTCCACATGGAAGACAAATTTGAGAAAGGAAATCAAAAAAGGCGAGGGCTACAAGAAGATCAGCAAAGCTTTACATCTCAGTCAAAATACTGTAGCAAAAGTGATCCAAAAATTAAAGAAAGATGGAAGTGCGACCATCTTACAGAGTCCACAGAAGTTACCATTTTGACAGGAGTGTCTTCTGATGAGAAGGGTGGAAGAAAATCGCCATGCAAGTTCTCTGCAGTTAGCTAAAGCAGTAGAAACCCAAACTGTTTCCCGTGACACCATACGGTGCACACTGCAGAGGAATGGCTTGCATGGGTATCGTTCACTGTTTTTGGATCTAATTGTTTCAAAACTGTATGGCATTGTAAAATGAAAAATGCAGTGAAACGTGGTGGTGGCAGTGTGCATGAGTGCTGCTGGTGTTGGGGAGCTGCATTTCATTGATGGTATCATGAACTCAACAATGTACTGCTCTAAGCTGAAGGAGAAGATGCTGCCATCGGTGCACTTGGTCGTCGTGCACTTTTCCAACAAGACAATGATCCAAAACACACACCTAAAGCTACTGTTGCATTTCTGAAGAAGAACAGGGTGAAGGTGATTGAATGGCCAGGTATGTCTCCTGATCTGATCCCAATCGAACACCTCTGGGTAATTCTGAAGCGACAAGCTGAGCATCACTCCCCAGCCAGCATCCAGGCTCTAAAAGAGGTTATTCTTGAAGAATGGAAAAAAGATAGATGTTGCAACATGTTGCCAACTAGTTCCATGCATAGAAGACTTGGTGCTGTCCTTAAAAATCACGGTGCTAACAATACAATAGAAAAGTGGTAAAGTTGCAATATTTAATTATAATTTTATTTTAGTACCAGTACTTTGTATGAATTTATATAGATTTCTGTTTGATGCAGAAGAAAAGAAACAGAGAAAGATAAAAGGCTTGAGAAACAGAGAGCATGAAGAATATAATAGGAAGATGCAGAGAGAGAGAGAAGACAGAGAGGGACTTTAAAGTCGGCAGCTTTAATTCAATAAAGACTAGAGCTGTGTTGTAAGAAAATGAAAAGTCTTGTAGGGAGTCATTAGGCAATGTGTGGTTTCTGGCATTGACACAATGCCACGGGGAGATGCCAGCCCAGCAGTAATCAAGTAAGTGTCTGTGTGTGTGTGTGTGTGTGTGCTCACACGTTTTTGTCTAAATGCTTATAAATCACACAGAATTAAGTTTTTTGAATCTAAAAGTGCAGGAGTAGGTTTAGGTGTAGAGTCAGTGTAGGACAATACCACATACAATCTGTACAGTAGAAACACCATTACACCTGTGAAGAGACACCACTTTTCACAAAAATTAACGTGTGTGTGTGTGTGCGTGAGAGAGAGAAAAAAGTGAATGTTCTTTCCATCGTATCCTTTCAGATTGTTTGGTAGTTTAGCTTAGTTTAGTTTGGTTTAGTTTAGTTTGGTTTAGTTTATCCTAGTTTAAGGACTAAAATGTTAGAGAGTCTGACTTTAACCGGAAAGGCTGCAGGTTTGAGTCTTGGTATCGGCAGGAATTGTCGGTTACAGGAGTGAGTGACCAGCGCTCTCAATACCACGATTGAGATGAGACCCTTGAGCAAGGCACCGAACCTAGCCTAGCCTGTCCTACTTCTTGTGATAGACAGTGTGAGATCAGACAGAAATGATCCTCCTCCACTTTTTGCTAGCCCTATACATATATTTAATATACAGTTGTGGCCTAATGGATAGAGAGTCGGACCTGTAACTCAAATAATGGGGGTTCGAGTCCAGTGGTACTAACCTGGGATAGTAAATATCCAGTGCTCTCTTCACCTTCAATACCAAGACTGAGGTGCTACCCTTGAGCAAGGCACCGTTCCCCCCACTGCTCCCCGGGCGCTGCAGCACTGGCTGCCCACTGCTCTGTGTGTGTGTGTTCATGGTGTGTGTGTGCGTGGTTGATCACTTCTCACTGCTGTGTGTGTGCACTTGGATGGGTTAAACACAGAGCACAATTTCCTAGTACGGGAAACCATACCTGGCCACATGTCACATCCTTTCCTTTTCATATCACGGATCATAAAGTATGTAGGGTTTGCTCTTTATTTTGGTCTGTGGCACATTATATTTTAATTTGTTTTTGATTGCTAATTTACCTAGTTGTTCTTGCAATTCATTGGCCGGTTTCTGTTTTGCTACTTCATTAGTTCACTCTCTATGGATCATTGCTTCATTCCCTAGATTTTACAGTTTAGTTCTGGAAAATTGTTTCGCTTAGTTTTTCGTGGAGAAGAAAAAAAAAAAAAAGCATTCACACTAAAAAAACGTGTAGAACAACAAAAAAAAAAAGATCTGCATCATCATCCCATATCATGTTTCAACCGTTATAACACTAGTCATGATTCTCTTAAAAAACCTCAATAAATTCCTTTATTAACCTCGAGTAAAGCTGATTCTGATTTGTGCAGACTCTGGCTTCTGGAATTTCTCGTTGTGCGGATTACAGTTGAAACTGCACATAGCCGTTCAATCTCCTGTGCCCTCCTTCAATTAGACCTAATGTCAACAGCTCACCGTAGCTGGCTGCCAGGGTTCCCTCATTTTGAAGAGCCATGGAAGTGGAGGATATCCAGACTTCTCTCCAAGAAACCGCAAGCTGTCCTCAGCATGAATGAGGACTTTGGAGCCCTGCAGGGTAGAGAGCTGAAGCTCATTTCAAGACATCTCTACTTGGACAGTATTGTTGGCAGCCTTCTGACACAGATATACCCACCCACACACTCATACGGTCAGTTCTTTACCGCCAAAGTTCAGTCCCTGAGGTAGGCAGTAATAATAAGCAGCATTGCAGGTGCAGCGGTCTGAACTGGGGGAAATAAATGAGTGTTTATCCTTCCCATTCCTGCCGCTGAGGGACAGCTGAAAGTTATCAGTTTTCCAGAGCTCTCCACAAACTGTCAGAGTTAGCGTCATGGGTTAAAGCACTACAATTCCTTACCTTCATGTTGATCCAAACCCAAATAACATTCTTTATTTTGTGGAGCATAAAACACAAAATTTTTGCGAAGAATGTATCTTTATTCATATAATGATAGTCAGTGGGCTTTAGAACAACTTTGGAGGCCGTTTTTATTGAATGAAAAAAACATGAGTGAGTTCCTTCCATGCGTGCAGTGACCTTCGAGGAGTTGTTAATTCATCAACTTTCATGATTCACACTTTCCTCTTCGTCAGCTACCTAATGTATGTGTTATGCATGTGAAGGACGTAGACTGCTATTCATTATAGCTCATCTCTTACTTCAGCATGTCACATTGTGTCAGCGTTATTGATATATGTTGCAGTAGAAGCCCAGAGCAATTTTCTTCACCACTCCTACAGATTAATGATTGTGCAGTTGCTTGGTGACTAGCAGGACAGCCCATAATATACCACAGATTTTCAGTAGATTCTATTAGAGAGATGCAGGACATCTCATCCTGTATGTGCATATTTGGTATACTATACACACAAATTGCTGGGTGACTCTCCACGTGTTTAGTCTTGTGTAAATTACCTCAGGTTTTGGCCAGAATTGTCATTTAGAATCTCAAATGTCTCTACTTTGCTATAAGCCTTGTTGAAGAGATCTTTTTGGCATGGGACATCATTTGGCATGGAAAGCAGATGCGCTAACAAGGACATAAAAGACCAAAGCCTCCAGCGTCAGTTTTTAGTGTGCCTCTTGAGGCAGTGAGAGTAAGGTTTACCTGCAGGTATCTCATCTACACTAACCTACATGGACCTTTCTCTCATCCGGGTCACGGCACCAACATCACTGGTCGTACTCTTTCCACTCCGAGGTGTAATTAATTTAGCATCTCTTAGCATGGGAGGTGTGTGCACTATAAACCACTGAATCAGGTTCTAGTGCTCCTCTTTAGACCCCAATTTACCTGTACAGGTCTGGACAGGCCTCTATTACCATCACCCCCTTAAATCTCAGTCCCATTCGTATCACAACACCAGTGTAACTAGAATCTACTCTCATCACTCCAAGCTGGATTTAACCAACATTGGGGGCTGGTGCCCTAACAAGGATGTTCAATGGTTACTCCTCCCCAAAATGAAAATTTTGGGCAGGAGTAACCATTGAACATCCAAATCCCTAAAAGAATTAGTGTTTCTTCTTCACGTAACCAATTCCTTGAATTCAAGATATTTTGGATGAAAACTAGGAGCCTTGTGTGTATGTATTAGAAACAGTGAAATATTCCTAAATCGTCAGCAAATATTATATTTTATTCTTTTCAGCAACTAATTGCTTGAATGTGACAAGCTTAAAGTGGGGAATATGACAATCTGATAACATGTGAAGGCAGTTAAGTTCAAGCTCAAATTGTTCATTATTTCGAGTCGTTTGGGACATGGTGACTCACGGCCCTCTCACGTCTCAGTCTGCACATTTTTAAGCAAATTAAAACAATAAATATATTTTTGTGGCTCTTCTTTGTGTCGTGACAAATTGCTGTAGCGCCTCCGTTCAAGCCGATCATCCGATCATTCTTACTCGAAATTAACATGAATGAACATCAGAAGGGATCTTGTTTCAGCCCAAGACAGACATAAATACACAATTTTCCACATTTATGTCCACTGATGGCAATCAGTGCACAAAATGGCAAATTATGCATTATGATTGGTCAGATTGGGGTCTTTTAAGTTATGATTAGCTTGTTGCTCTGCAAGGTAGCTTCCCCAACACTGGTGCGTCCCCCTGTTTGAGTGTTTAATTCTTGACACCTCCTTCTCAGAATAGAGCACTGCAACAACATGGAGGAGAATGTAGAAACAAGGTCAGCATAAGATACTATTGATATTACAGCAATACTAGAGCTAAGTCCAGTAGACATACAGGTTGGTGGGTTGCTGTCAGTAAAGTCTTCCTGATCATTTTTTGATTGTTAGATGGGTTTTCCTTTCAACCTTCATCTCGTATATGCTATCAATTAAGCCTAAGTAAGATTATGTGTGTCCTGGCAAGTGTCTATTTGCCTTTGTCCACTGATCAAACGGCAGGCTCAGACCTAATTGGGTCTGTTTGTCTTTGCTTCACTGAGCGTGAGCCAGTTAATTGGTCTACATCCTTGGAGGCTCATCGATTGGCCAGTCCAGTTATCCAGTTATAGGCTTTGTGATGAAGGTATGGGAGGAACCACTTGATCTTTCTAAGCCATGATTGGCTAATAGACGTCCACTTTGATGTGAGAGCTCAAAAAAATATTCAGCTTTCATCCCTCCTATCGCCTCACACCAGACCTGGACACAGCGTTGTTACTTAGAAACTAGCCTTTCCCCATCATGCCTCGGGCCTGACATACCTGCAATTACAGCCACACACATGCAGCAGTCTTGACCTTCATTCTGAGCTGCGAATATGGCACCAAACACAGGGCATCTGGGGGTTAGGGAGGGTTCAAAGTTCTGGGTTGATTTTAAACCCGCCGGCTTTGAACAACCCTGCAAGCTCATGCAGCTGGACCCAAAATGGACAACTAGACTAAGATTAAAGAGCTAACTGCTTAAACAGAACACAGTATTAGAAATATGAGGATATGGGCTGGGATAAATACAGGTTATTAGAATATCGCTCGGTATTTTTGTCAGCTGCAAGGTCCAGATTGTGCTGAACGCGGGAAAAGTAATGGCATTTTGAGATGATAGTGGATAGAGGGAGGAGGAGATGTACTGCAGATATGCAAAATTCATCAAATGACTGTATGCTTCATCTATCTCGCTCTCTCCTTTTTTTCTTTCTCCAGGGCAGGACCGCAGTGAAGCAGCTCTGATAAAGCGTTTTAAGGGGGATGGTGTTCGTTACAAGGCCAAGCTCATCGGGATAGATGAGGTCACTGCCGCAAGAGGAGACAAACTCTGTCAGGACTCAATGATGAAACTCAAGGTGTGTGTGTCGGCTGCTTTTTTGGTTACTGTAAATGATTCCAGATTACGTGACAAAAATTGAAGTTAGTGATGCAATCCATTACATTACACAATTTCAGTAATATAATCAAACTACTTATTGATCACTTTTAGGTTACTTTTGATCTTGATTAACGCATTGACCTAAATAGCATAATCCTGTACAATATTGATATAAACATACAAAGAGATTGAAAATATAGTCCATTCATTGTTATTATAACTATTAATGACATAAAGTGTATTCCACATTACAGTACATCAAAGCTTCCCAAACTGAGGTTCATAAGTTAAATGAAAAGCTAATAATAAACTTAATCATACAAGTGTAAGCCACACACGTGTATAAGTGTATTATTATTATTTTGTGTCACAACATAATATGATCATTAGTCAATGTCATAGAACTGCAAACATGCAAATATCTTACTTGATTATTAACTTATTGCCTTAAAATCATGAGGAAAGTTCAAATAAATATATTATGTGAAAGAGATTTGTCTAAAACTAAACAAGAAAAAAAAAGAAAATGTGAATTTAGAAGTATGAAGAATTAAGAATATAATATATAAATATATATTTTTTTGTTATGTTTACAGAATTTTACAGTTATTTTGGGAAAAGGCAATTATGCAATCAATAAAAAGTAACTGTAGTATGATTACAAGTATGATCTAATTATAAATACTTAAGTTTTGGAATCTGAATACATATTATAATTTGAAAAAATAATTATGATGAATACTGTATGTGGCAGGGTGTATATATTCATTTATTTATTGCTTATTTATTTATGCATTTCACACTTTTCTTAAAAATATTGATTAAAATAAGGATAAAATATCTCTTTAGGCAAGTCCAGAAATATCTTTGGAAAAAATTCTGAGAAAAAAAAATCAGAAAAAAAGCAATAGTTTTTTTCGTATTTTGTTTTGTTTAGTTTTTTTAGCTGTAATTTTAGAATTTAATTTTCAGTTCCATTATAATGAACTTAATTTAAATACAACATCATACATGTTTTGCCAATTCTCATTTAATTAGCTACATCCGTAGAGGTTTGAATAAATAAGCCGCATCCATTAGTCACCACCAGGGGTCACACTACCATATGAAAGTGGGTTGCTGATTTCTTTTATGTTTGTGGGTTGATACACGTCTCTGATACACATAAACAGACATCGATGCACATTGTCTTGATGCCTCTGAAAATCAGTGTCTTATTGTATGTTCACTATAAATCGCACCCTGTTCACCAGCGCTTAGATTGCTTTCTCACTGAGGGTGAATTTTCCGTCTTATTTGCATGTTGTTCTGATTGGAATGTCCAGACTGTTATTGATCGGAGCTGTTTACCTCTCACTCATCCAGACACATAATCTATACTTATATTCCCACAGTTGTCCACTCCTTAGCAAACAAATGAGTCCCACGGTGTCATTTCTAATCTCTTATTCCTCTATTATATCTCTCCGTTCATCAGGCTGAAGAGTTTAAACAACAGTTTGACTTGAGTCTTTTCACATAATCCCTATCCTCCCTTGATAACCAGCCCACGTACTGCTATAAAAACATCCTTAAGCATCTGTCCAGCTTCTCCTACAGCCGGACTGCAAAAAGAGATTCACATCTTATATTCCGGGTCTGCGTCTTTTCTTCGCTCCAGCAGCACTTATGCCCACAGTCCTGACTTCTGAGTCTTGAAATGTCAGAGCTTGTGCTCTTTTCGCCGTAATCTTCCAGCATTGGCTCATTCATCATCCCGCCAGCACATATGGATGTGCTAATGGTGTGCTAACATACATCATATGACTGACGGATGATGCTCCCTGCGCGCTCGGAGGGAAGATCAAGAAACAGGCTCGTCTGATTGGCAAGGACGTACGATGGTCCTGGAAGACTTGAGCGCTCCAGCTGTTTGGAGAAATGCCCAAAAGCTCACCTTCGAATGGTTTGGATATACAACGCAGAGCAAGTTTTGGTGGATCTTGGATGCACTTTTTCCAGTGGTTTATAAAAATATAATTTTTTGTTGATTTAGGTCTGAAGTGCGATCTCTTTTCATCACTGTGACTGGTTCTGGGAAAGGCGGTGCACAGCCATCTGGGGTGGCGCCGCTCTCAGCTTCTCTATCACTCATTCACAGCGCTTTTATTTCGCATTTGTTCTACCCCTCTTGTTGAAAATGAATTGTGTCCGGTGTGAATTGTGTGTGGCTGAACGGGACACGTCTGTTTATCACAAAATCAAATGCATTGGTAGTTGGTTTATTAAAATTGCAAAAATGTGTTAATATTATATTAAGAACTAAATGTCACCCTTTATTTGAAGTTTAAGCATGTTATTTAGTTTTTTTATCCAATTCCTGTTGACTAAGTATTATATTAGCAGTGCCTCGGGTCACTATGAGCCCCTGGTACATTGTAAATAATGATTGAATTTGAAGGGTAATGAATGAATTTTAATAGTACAAGACTATAAAAATGCCACAGTAAAAGTTATTTAGTTAATGATTAGTTCCCCTACTATATACAGTAGTAACACATGTATATTCTTTCTAAATATTAATATACTTGTCTTGATAAAAGAAAAGTCTTGATTCTACATATGCCGTATTTTCTCAGTACTACAGCATCTGTGTTTGTCATAACACGTATAATATAGATTTAGTACTTCAGTAAATTAGCGTTGTATTAGTGAATAATAATTATTATTATCATCGTTATTTTTTAATGTTAATTTTAAGTAGACCTGAAGCAGTTGGAGAAGTTTACATCATTTCTACTTTAATAAAAAATATTATACTATTATACTATTTCAAAGAACAAGGGAGGTTTTGTTATAGTTTTTGCAATAAAGATGTCTCCATATTGCAATGCACTGCATGAGATGTATACTTTTCCTTTTGGTATGGTAAAATATAGTTTTTAGGCCCCAGGCACTGGTCTAACTGGCCCTAGACGTTTATTCTTGCCTATCTTGGTTGACCCACCAGTCATCAAAAGAAGCAGTGGTTCCCGGGGGGAAGTGTTAAATATAAAAGTGAACAATCAGCATTTCAGTTTCTGCCTTATAGCTAGTTTAATTGCCTTAAATGTTTAAGAGATAATAGCTTACTTCTATTATTCTCTCTCATTCTCACAGAGACAAAGTTGCATTTACATTGTCAAAGAATGAAGAATAATATGTGCCAGATATGTACCAAAAAAAGCATGCAATCTCTATTTATTTATATATTTATTTTTAATCTGATTTGAGTGACTTTGGTTTAAATTTGGATTTTATTTGATAACTGTACAATAAGACCATGTGAGCAATAATGCCAAAGAAATGTCTATTATGTATTTTATTTCCTTGCATCTGCTGTAATGACTTATTACAAAGACTCCCAAAACAGGGACAAAACTTGAGAGTGTTTGCCAATTATTTATGTGTGTGGTTTCATTTGCGGTTTTCTTGCTCCAAAACAATGAGGGTGAATGTTTTAGATGTCGCATACATATAACAAGGTAAAGGAATTATAAATCGTGCCAAAATGTTCTTGATGTTCATCAATTAATGATGCAAACTGAGTCAATTCATACATTTTTTCTTTAGTTTCATCCAAATTGTCGAGGTAGCAGATGAGCAAAGTAAACATTCTGCATAGATGAGCTCAGTCTATCGTTTTTGTGGGGCCATGCGTAATTTTGAGTGGGGATGGTGTGATATTTCTACTTCTGAATGACCGTCAGTAGAGAAAGATCAGCAGAATCATGTAAATGTCTCCAGTCACTCAGAACCAGCACAAGCCCGAAATGGTTGAAGCAGAGAGAAAATGAATCAATTTCTTTACATAACAGCTAATTCTCCCCAAGGATTGCAGCAAGTAGCGAAAGCTGCCGTTCCCTGCTCTGTTCCCGTTTTATCTTCATTTCTTTTTTTTCCTCATGCTTCTGTTTTCATCTTCTTGTCTGCAGGGAATCGCAGCCTCTGCGCGGTCTAAAGGAGAACACAAACAGAAAGTTTTTCTCACTGTGTCCTTTGGAGGGATCAAGATCTTCGATGAGAAGTCAGGGGTGAGTCGGGGGGTGGGATTGTGTCCTGTCACTACCCATGATCCTTTGAAGCAAGTGTCTGAGCCACAAATACAAATCCTCAGATGCCTAACCTGGTTTGTTTCATCTACACAAAGGACTTTTGGGGTTTTTCATTACTTTGGAGATATGTTGTAGCTAATATCTAGTTGACTTTTTTTTTTTTTTTTTACTTTTCCTTTCATCAATGTATTGATCAGCTGCAAGTGCATCTGTAAAACAACTTCAGTGGGAGAGCTAATTGCAAACACAGGTGATTCTTAGGAAATGCGTTCGCAATTTGAGGCCTTTTCACACTAAGAACTATTAACTATGAGATGTAATCAAATGATAACTATATTATATTATATTATATATTATATATGGTGTTCACACCAACAGACAATAACATTCTGTTTATGCACTCTCAGAAAGCTGTCACTGGGTCGGTACCTTTTGAAAAGTTACATGTTTGTACCTTAAAGGTCCATGTTGGTACCTTACAGGTACATATTAGTACTTAAACTCATAAACGGCATATATATATATATACACATATATTATTGTTTGTTTTTTGTAGGATAAGAAGTACTAGTTTTAAGGGATAGTTTATTTAGGACTAAACAGGCATATTCTTTTCTTTTTTCTTTTTTTTTTTTCTAAATACTCTTTAAAAATATTTTAGTGCTGCCAAATGAT
>JAUMHP010000076.1:6261612-6279258 GCA_032361065.1 Enteromius trimaculatus
GTAATATGATCATATTTTCTTGTCCTGGTAAGGACTCTAGCAGCTGCGTTTTGGACTATCTGTAGCTTGTTTATCGATGAAGCAGGACAACCACCTAGTAGTGCATTACAATAGTCCAGACCTTGACCCATCTGACACTGACATAAAGTTTTGTTTTGTTTAAATATCTAAATGACCTTACTCTGTTTGTGTTCAGGGGAAGGACCCTCTTTATGCCCAGATCAACAAGGGGAAGAAGTGAAGGATCATGGGAACTCTGCACAGACGTGATCAGCGCTGGGGGGAGCAGGAGACCAAAATACTGGAGATCATCTGTCTGCCCTTGTGTTGTGTGTTGTGTGTTGTGTGTGTGAATGTGCCTCCATCTGTGTGTATGCGCCGTGAGAGTGTGTGTGTGTCTGTATGTGTTTGTATGAATGCGGTCACTCCAGCTTCGACGGTCCACTTCTCCAAGCAGCCATCTCTCTAGAGTCCGTCCCGTCGCCCTCACGACTTCCTCCGTTACTCCCCTCCGCAAGGAACGAGAGGGACAGACTCTCTCCATACCACTTTGTTTCTTTTTCACTGTGTTTTCTGCACATGACAGCGGGGCATTGTGGGTGATATCAAGCCTTATGAGCCCAGCTCTGCAGCTTCATTCATTCTCTTCGTCCTACTTCCAGTTTCTGACTCTCTATAGAGACCGCATCACGGGAAACTCTCTCTCTCTCAAGAGAGGTGCCTGTCGGACCCCCGCCTGAGCACCATCAGACCGCCGGATCCATCTGTGACTTACGCGATTCATACATTTGGTTTCGTTTGGTTTTTCCTCTCCCACGAATTTGAGATTCTGCTGCTAGAAAGCTATGCAGAGCAAAAAAAAACAACACCAACAACACACTTTCTCTCTCCGTGGACCCTTGGAGAACAGACACGAGGAGCGACTTTTGCCAAATCTTAAGATTTCGGAGCAGCTGAATCTGATTGGGGGACTCGAGGGTACGAACATTGCAAAAACATGCGATGGAACTGTTCCTTCTCTATAGCTTTTGTACAATACTGATGAGAAAAAAAACAACAAAAACATGACGTTGAAATGGAATTTTTATTTTATAAGTCAAGTGGAGCCCTTGAAGTCAACTTTAGATGTGTTTTAGGGGTAAACATGGCTTTAAAACCTGATCATTTGTTGGTTTGCCAAACTCATTTTGTAAATAATAATTATTATTATTAATAATAATAATGACGATGATGACGACAAATAATAATGACGATAATAATAATGGTTCCGATTATAACAGTGTTCATTCCATCCTTTGGACTTCCGTGCCATAAAATAGGCTGGCCTTAGTGATGCAAACTCCTCATTAAACCCAAGCAATATTAACATGTGTCCCAAACTCCCAGCGGTTTACGTTGCTTTCTCACGTCTTTTTTGGTTTTAGCAGGATGTGTGCTTTAAGTGGCCTGAAACAAACCCGAGAGACTGTTATTATGTTTTTAATGGATGAAAGGGTCCATTGGTAAATAGTCGGTGTCATATTTGTGTGACCTCTTTTGGGTTGTCATCAGTATGATGAAGCTGGTTACTGTAATGGAGTAAGACCAGAGCTTATCAACGTGTGTGTGTGTGTGTGTTAATGCAGCAATCACAAATACATATGTACACGATCACATATGCATACATATTCATGCAGACACACAGTCAATGTAACATAAAAATGGGCCTTTCATCTCACCTTTCTGCACATTTATCGGTGCATGTTAGTCCAAAGAAAAAGTCGTCTTATTCTTTCCTCAAAGTGTTCAATTTTCAATTAACATAACTAGAAATTTAAAACTAGATTTGAGAAATCTAGCTCCAATTTGACACTTATCACCCGCTTTTTACAGTTCACTCCCGATGTGAAGTCCCGCCCTGATGGATGTATCCAGTTGAATATGTCACATTAAGACTAAAATGGGTTGCGAAGGCTGTTTCTTGTTGACTTTTGGGCTGCCTGATTGCATTAAAACACACCAGAATCTGTAATCCAACCTCCAATCAGAGAAAATCCCCATGAATGACATCTGTTTTCATCGCATCTGAAAAGCTCAGAGCATTCCATTACTGTGATGACAACTTCCTCCTATTTTATGGCCAGAGTCCAATTTTAATTTCAAATACAAGCAGTTTGGGCCTTTGATATCTAAATTTTGAGGATTAGAAGATGATGAAGGTGAAAATCAAACTGAATGGAGTCCAATTTCAGTACGTTTCTATTTTGCCTTTACCTCAGCTAATGGTTTGGTAATGTAAAAGGACACATTATTTTTATCTTGATGATAATGATATTCTACAGTGGATTTTTAGAGCATTTTTTTCTTTTCTCTTGATTTATGTAACCCACCATGTAATACTGTTACCAATAAACACATCCCAAAATGTTTCTGTGCCTCTTTGCCTTAGCAAAACATATCTTGTATTTGTACACATAAGGGTGGTTCTTTCTTATACAGATCAAATACCGTGCCTCATAACCCACATTATATCTTACAGGGAAAAAAATATCAATGGCAGTGTTTCTAAAATAACATTAAAGGGGTCATATAATGCCAATTTTTCACAAACTGATTCTTTAGGGTCTTAATGGAAAGTCTTTAATATAGTTTGTTTAATATTTCTTAATGGTAGTGTAATAAACGTCCATTTTACCCTGTCAGAAACAGCTCTTTTTAAAACACTCTGTTCGGTGTACTTCTCCTTTAAATCTTCACGAGCTCTGCTGACTCCGCCCCTCTTTTCTGTGGCACTCTCCGAAGATGCCATATTCATAGTCCGAGACATTACATTCATAGTGAAACTTGCTTATTGACATGGTCAGACACAAACTGCCAACATGCACTAGGTGGCAGGACAAAGTTCAGTACTACAGTTGTATCTTCCAGTGAAACACAAACTAATTTACTGAGTGTATTTTTGTTTTACTTACAATCATAGGCCTACTAGATTTGGAAGAGAAAGAGGAACAACATTCATTAGTTGAAATGCTGTTTCAGAGGTCGAATCTTCCCACACAATCTAAATTAGATTCAGTATGTGAATTGAATCACTGAACTGGAACTTTGTCAGATATATAAGCTCATTTCATTGAGCACAACCCATTTAAATTCACTCTCACTTGCTTATAGGGAAATGTCTACATTAAGCTTGCTTTGTTCCAAGAGCAGTTTTGTGATCATTTTATAAATCATGACTGCAAATGTGTAGTTAATAATCAATAAATACTACTGATAATTGGTAGGTCAGAGGTCAAATGCATATTTTAATTTTTGGAGTTTTAAGATTCCCTCATTTTGCAGGAATGAGAGTGATTTACTAGCTAGCTTAGTGACTGGTTTCTCCTTGCCTTTGAGTAAATTGCTTTCCTGCTCTGATTGTTTTGACTGCATGTGTAAGGAAGTCAAAAACTATGTCATATGGGAATCTTTTTCACGTGAGTCAGAAGGGCTTTCATTTTAAATTCCATAGGCCACAATTTAAGGGCTTTATGAATGATCTGTTTTATTTTATTTTGCTTTACTCAACAGTGTTAATAATGCCACATTGAAATTCCTGCCTTTATAGTGTGACAAACAGGGTCGATTTCTGTAGTCAGAACTAGATGATGTCTATTCAGAAATTGGCTTTCAAAAACAATGCCGCCAGAAATAAAAGTGTGACAACTAGCCCCGCTCTCAATATACTGGATAAATGAAAAGGGAGCATACTGTAGAAAATTTCCTTAGGGGTAAAGGAATATGTCTTTAAAAGTAATTTAAACAAATTCAGCAGATTAGATTATTGATAAAGGAGAGACACATCTCCTCCTGAGAGTAAAACAAATGCTCTGTGAATGTGATCACAAGAGGTGTGAATAATATTGACCAATATTTTTGTGTTATTTCTAGGATACCTGGAGTAAAGACGTAATGAGAGTTTGATTGCGGTTGTTTGACAATAGAAGCTTTGCCTTCATGGATTTCTGTGGTTCTTGACTGACTGCATTCTTTAAGAATGAAAACACAGTTGGCGTTCAGTGAAGTGACTCGTTTGACGAGACATTCCTTTATCTCGTCATTAACACATGAACACGCTCATCCAACCTCATTCCAGTTTCAGGGCTATTGGGCGAGTTCTAACTCTACACGCTATTTATCCTCTAACAACTGCGACACAACACCATTTTAGCTGTGCATGCTGGATCTCTGCGAATCAAAAAGAAATATTTCGGTGGATTATTAATTATGAGGGGCTGAGGAGAACCAAGTACCTCTTTTTTTGACTATCTGCTGGAAGACTTGAGTCAGAAGGATGGAACAGGTGAGAAACATTGACGTGAGTTTTATTCTGTTGGCAGCTGCTAGGAGCAAGGTTTTATTTTTACCACATGGCTTCCTAGAATGCAAATTAATGCATGAATTAAAATGTAATATTGGACAGTTGTTAAGACAGTTGAGACTGAGACATGTACAATTATAATACTGTACCTCATTTTGGTAATACCACAATATTCTATGAAATACCATGTAAATACAATAAATACTTGTTCAGTACCGTGGGATTGTAATCTCTTTTGTAAGAATTTCATACACTAAAAATCAGTTTATTGATTTACTGAAACCAGCTTATTGCCAGTTCAAATGTCATAGTGTTGAGAATCTCTCTCACATCAGCTTGTTGATTTCTATTGAATATTTCATTTTGATAACAACTGGTGTGGTTTTCACGATTAAAATCTATAGAATTTGAATAATAATAGCGTGGTAACACATGGCGGTCAGATTTTTGTAAACACGTGGATGGTTTTGAGTTGTTTATTTGTTAAGTTCTGAGATTTTGCTGAAAATACTAAGCCGTACTTGTGCAATGTTTAATATTTTCTACATTTTATGCATCAGGAGGAATCAAGAGACTTTAAAACTCTGAAGGCACGGTTCCAGGGTGAAAATGGTCTGATCCTGACTAAACCTGCCCTCCCAGAGAAACCCAAAACCATCCCTCCGTCGACAAAAGTCAGCAATCCCTTGCTCTCATCCATCAATGCTGCTGTGCAAAAAAAGTCGCTTCACGCACCGCGTGTCGTTTTCAAAGACGACAAAAATCTCAGTCGCCAGCTCTCTCCACCTTGGGGATTAAAGAGCAGAGAGAACCAACCCTTAAATAATGATGAACTGATGGATAATAAGCAAGTCAACACTTTTAAGCAGAATCTAAAAGACAAGAATCTTCCACTGGTTCTGCCAGTGGCTCCGAAAACCATACCTCCAGAGACCGTTTTCAGCCCAGGTACACCTATGTCTGCTTCACCCGTCAAAGTGATGACACCCAAAAAGTTTGAATTTACCCCTCAAAAACCTAACAAAGATGAATGTGAGAAAACAGAACCTGTGAAGGAGGCAAACACTACCAAAAAGTCTCTAAAGGACAGGAATCTTCCGCTGGTTCTGCCAGTGGCTCCAAAAAAAGCTGAAAGCCCAGAACCTGAACCCAGCCCACTTACCCCTGCATCAGTTCCACCTGCCAAAGTGTCCACACCCAAGAGCTTCGTATTTACTCCTCAAAAAAATAGCCAGGATGAGAATGAGAAGGCAGACATGGTAAAAGAGGTTCACACTGCTAAAAAGTCTCTAAAGGACCGCAATCTTCCACTGGTTCTGCCAGTGCCTCCAATAAAAGCTGATACCCCAGAGCCTGAACCCAGCCCCTTTACACCTCAGCATTCCACACCCACTAATTTTGTGTTTACAACGCCAAAAACAAGCAAAGATGAGAGCGAGGAGGCAAATACAGTAACACCGGCTAGTCGTACCCCTGCTCCGAGTCATCCAGCTCCTGTTGACCCATCTCTAACAGCTACTCCCCCTGCTCAATGTGTACCTGCTGTTCCTAAGGCTGTTGTGCCTTCTCATTCTTCAATTGGAATACTTTCTGTCCCCAACATTCCTGCCCCAAGTATTCCAGCTGCAGGCAGTTCAACCTCTTCCAGCCCTGAGCCAAAGATTCCTGAACCAGCCATCCCAACACCATCTCAAGCTATTCCTAAATCAAAACCAGAAACCTTTATTTCATCTCCTCCTGACACTGAACCTTCGAAACCAAATATACATATGCTCAATTTATCAGAAGTATTTCCTCCCCCTAAAGGAAGTCCACCTCCAGAATTCACTGATATTCCTCCCCCGGTTTTTGATGAAGACTTTCCAGACGGAGACTTCTCTGAGCAAACCATTCCCACTCCAGCAATACGTAAATTTATCGTCCCAGTTGACTCCAAGTCCCCTGCCCCATCCACCCCTCCAGCGGTATCTCCAGAGCCCTTTGTGAATCCCTTAGAATATGCTCCGGTCTCAGGCCCTCCTCCAGTGGTTTATACTCCTGATGCCCCTGTAGATGTGTTGCTGGAGAATGCAAAATCTCTGACTGACAAGGCAGTTGTTAACCCAGACAGGTCCAATGAGGACCAGCCCTCAACCAAACCGCTTTCAGCCCTCTCAGCCTTGGCGAGAGCAGAGGAGATGGCCTCTGTAAAACGGTCACCAAATGATAGCCGTGTATTTAACCTCCTGGAAAGGGCCAAAAGAATGTCCACAGTGAACCCGCTGGCTACCACACCTGAAAATACATTTATACCTGAAAATACAACCATAGTTAAGACAGCTACACCCGAGAAAACTCTACCTGAAACTTCCACACCTCTGCTTAAGACTGCCACAGCTGAGGTGACCCAACCTGATCTAGCTCCACCTGAAAAAGCCTTACCACAGCTTGCCCTAGCTTTACAAACACTGCCTGAGGAAGCCCAACCTGTACCAGAAGTGTCTGATAGCCCTAAACTCCCTCCGGTTGACTATGTGGATCATGCTCGGTTGCCACCTAAAACGTACCCACCTAAAACTGCCGAAGTGAATGGCTTTGATCACAGTAAGTATCTATTTAAAGCAGGGTTTACACTGCACTGTCTTAGCCACAGTTTGAGAGATGGATTCCATCCATTGTAGAAGGCTTCTCTTGCTGTAGCCCAGTCATGTATAAATAGTTTTGACATTTGCACAGATGGATGCTTACTTGACTTAGCAAAAAAAAAAAAGTAGTTTTGTGCGTTGTTACTGTTCCTGCAGAGTGCAAAATAGAATCAACACAAATCACTTTTTAAATCCTTCACAAATGTGAATAGCGTTTGGCTGTGAAAAGGGGTGTTTGGACTGAGGAGTTAGGTGGATTCCTTCCTTCAGGGTGGGTTGGTATGCAAGATATGTACATCTATTGTAGCTATGTTGGGCAACATATCTTTCATAATCAGGATGACAAAGAATATTCTGTCTGAAGGAAATATCTTAAACCGAGACATTTAAGTTTTCAGTTGAACTAAATGCTAATTAGGCTTAAGTATATTCCTGTAAGCAGTAGATGCAATTAGACAATATTGCTAGTTTAGAAACATCTTTACAGAGAAAATAATTGTTTTCATTACAGCCAGAAATGAAAAGGACCTCTACTGTCAACTATGCGGTATTAAACATGATTAACATCACTTAAAATTGTGAAAAGAGATAATTCACTCTGCTTTGTAGACTCATGTATTTGATTAGGCTTGAATATAAACACCACGCTTCCTCCGTTTTCCTTTAATAGTTCTGTTTTACCTACTGTGTTTCCTTGACCTCACCTTTTTCATTTCAACCTTCCCACTTCCCCCTCTATTCCTCTATGCCTTCTTAAGACACATGATTTTAGTCTTTTTTCTTGTTAGCTGCAATAAATGCAGGTAAAATGTAGACATCGACAAGAGGAATTGCATTGGAAAGCAATTGGAAATGCTTGTTTTCATAAAACATGTTGAATTAAGTACATTTTAATATTAATGTATGGCTTGGTGGCGGTGGTTCATTGGTTGTCCATTCGAATATCTATTGTCCTGTTTCTGCAGGGGTGGTGACAGTAGTCAAACCAGTGAATCCTCCTCCCCCGCCTCCTAGGAAGGCTCTGCCGTCTACATCCATTGTGGATCCTCCACTTGAGAAACGAACCCAGTCTCCTGCCAGAGACCTTCAGATTCCCACAACACCATCTAAACCTCTAGAACCACATGGTAACAAACATACCACCAACATTTTAAACTTTCTGCTAAGAGTTTGTCGACCTAAGTAATAAATGACCTTTTTTTTAATCAGATGAAAACATGCTTTTGGAAGATATTTATGAAGACTTTGAGGAACCTAAGGCTCCAGTACTTTCAACCTTTAGGCCTCCATCAATACCATCATCAGCTTCTAGTACCAAAAGGCCAATTTCCGTTCACGAGGAAGCCTTCCTGAGACAGTTGAACACAAAGCAGCAGTTAAAAGAGGACACGTTTCCGAGCATGGATGATAGAGATGTGGATTATGGGTCTATGAACTCTGGCTCTCCATATCCAGAAGCTCAAGCTGCTGTACATCAGGATGAAGTGCGAAGCTCTCCTGCCTTAACCCCATCAGGGTAAGCTGATAAAGTCATGATCATTTACTGTGACTACAAAAAAAGGTGTATTGCACACTCAGTCACTGTTTTATTTCTGACTTTCCTCCAGGACTCTTGAAAGAGGTGACAATGTGTTTGATGATCAAGTAGACAGTAAAAAAGGCAAAACAACAAAGACTAAGAAACAGAAAGGACCTCCAAAGAGTAAGTGGGAGAAATCCTCACTAAAGTACAATTTTTTTTGTCTTGTTTTATCAAGTTTTGATAAAAAGATATGAACTTCATTTTTAAGTTATTTTTGACTCAAATTAAAACAATTTACAATCAGATTTATTTTTGAAACAAGAAAAATAGTTTGCCATTGAGTGTAAAATTCTCTGAAATCAAATCAAAGCCTCTCAAGTAAAACCAAATTATACAGTAGGAATGTTTAGATATTTAACTGGGAAGTTTTGCAGTGCGGTTATTTATGCTTCCCGTAATGTCATATCTGATGACCTTCTCAGACACAGAAAAGATAAACACACAGGAAACTGTCATGTCATTAGTTTATTTTAGATTCTCTTTTATCTTTAAAGTCTGACGTGCGTTTCTATTGTTTGAAACCTAGATCCATATGCTGAAGCTGCAGCTGCGGTAAGTTTTACCGTTTTTAAGCTTTAAAGCTTAAGGTTAACGTCAGTATCTTATGTTTGCAGCACTGTAGCATTATGCACTATATGTTGTATATTCTGTGTTTGCAATGATTTGTTGAAACGCGTTGCCTTTAATCGTTAGATGCAGGAGGCTCCCAAGAAGAGCTTGTTCTCCAGGTTTGTAGCAGCTTTTATTTATTTATAGTTTTTTTTTAAATCCACAGCATAATTAATTTATGTACATTCCCAAAATGTCTTATCAGAATATACTGAGGAAAGCTTTCAATCCACAGGAAAAACTCAGGAAAAGCAGCAGATGACAAAGAACTAAAGAAAAAAGAGAAACAGCGAGAAAAGGAAAAAGAGAAAGAGAAGGAAAGAGAAAAGAAGGAGCTGAAAGAAAAGGAAAAGAAAGAAAATGAAATGAGAAAAAAATTCAAGGTGATTTGTTTGTTTTAGCAGTCAAGTTTGCATAATTATTGCATATTAAAATCCATATTATTCCTATTACAATCCACATCCTAGTCCTCAAGCAAATCAAAAGGTGCACTTACCATCACTAAAACCCAATAGCTTTAATCAAACGTGAAATGAGCCGTTCGTTTCAATTTCTCGCTAACAGCAAGATTCCTTTTTTAATCTTCATGGCAAGGTCAGTTAAGTGATGAGCACGTGTTAATGTGTGTGTATTGATGTTTAATGCAGATCACAGGACATGAAGAGCCCATTTATCATGTTAAAGTGATTGAAGACTGTAAGGGCCGTAAAAACGACCTGCCGGTGAAGGTTGGAGAAACCGTGAGCATCATCCGTACCAACAACTGCCCGAAAGGAAAATGGCTGGCAAAGGACACCAACAACAAATGTGAGCTCAACACAACAAATACACAATCTATCCGCACACACACAAATTAATTTAGAGCCATTATCTTTGCTCTTGCACCAGTCGCAAATAATTAACATCATGCTAAATGGGTTTTACAGATAACTGAGGTGCGGAAAATAAGCATTGTGATGAATTTACCCTGATAAGGACTAAATGCCTAAATAGATCTGTCACTGAGCAAGGACCTGAACGAGTCCTTGAGCTCTGACTTATCTGTTAGACTGTGTATGTTAGCGCTTATCTCATTTTTCAGATGCTTCTGCTGGAATGCAGATTGGCAGTGTGCTGTGCGTTGTTTTTCAGACGGCTACGTCCCGGTGGAGAGTGTGGATTTGAACATCAGTGGCATTATGGAGCTGGGGAAGATGACAACGGCATCTAACAGATCTAACGGACTCAAAGACGCAGAGGTCACCAGTACAGGCAGCAGGTAGCCATTTTGATGACCAGGCTTGCTACAACACGTTAGCATTGCGTGCTAAAATGATCTTGATCTACAGTTTACAAATGAAAGAGTTATTCTTGTCCATCTTTGTTTTTAGGACCTCAGAGCATTACGGCATGAACCATGAAAGCTGTAAGAACCTTCTTCTAATCGTTTTATTTTAAATATATATTTAACATGCATTTTGTGCTTTTTATGGTGGCCCAGTAGTGCACAACAAAACACAACACAATTTAAAAAGCAAACATAAGCTTACAACACAACGGCATATAGTCACAACACAAAAGAAGTGCTCCCAACCACTAGGGGGCAGTTGATCTGCAGAAACAGCTATTGTGCGCAAGTATTCACAGGTGGTCTGTACCGGTTTTGATAGTTTTGAAGGTGACATTAAAACCATCCCCTAACTTTATTTTAGTTCAGATGTACATTTTATGGGCCCCACTAACAAAGTTAGCAACCCGCAGCGCTCTCAAATACTGCCCCCTAGTGGTCGGGTGCATTTCCGTTGTGCTGTGAGTGTATGTTTGCTTTTTTAACTGCGTTTTCTTGTTGTCTACTGGACCCACCGCACCTTTAACACTGTCTTAACCAACCATGACAACCAATAATATCATATTAGTAAAATACTTATACATACAAAAGTCAACATTTGAAGTGAATCAAACCCTTTCTTGTCTTGGGACAGCTTTGAGGAACTTTCTTGATCCACTTTAAATGTTGACTACTGTATGTCATCGTGAAGTACCATGGTATAGTGTATATTTGAGACAGGCTAAAAACCATACAGCACCGTAATGGCGCTTTTCCACTG
The DNA here is from genome assembly GCA_032361065.1 of Enteromius trimaculatus. NCBI lineage: Eukaryota > Metazoa > Chordata > Actinopteri > Cypriniformes > Cyprinidae > Enteromius > Enteromius trimaculatus. The sequence continues at coordinate 6,272,854 of JAUMHP010000076.1, forward strand.
CGTGGTACGACTCGGCCCGGCACGGCTCAGTTCGGCTCGGTTTGCTCTTCCACTGCAGTTTAGTACCGCTTTAGAGTGGGCGGGATTATTCACGTGTCGTTATAGTTGCTCCGCCTCGGCTGAGGTGGTACTAAAAAAAGGACCAGGTACCAGGTACTGTTCCCAGTGGAAAACCCCCCAAAAGTGAGCTGTACTGAACCGTGCTGTACCGTACTATGCAGTGGAAAAGCACCATAAGTGATAGTATCAGTAAAGCATGTTTTCATGAGGGTAATATCTTTGGTTGTGTTCTATAATAATGCAGAATACACATTTTACTCAAGGCTGCAATGTTTATAGTAAATGGAAATATTGCAGAAAAAGAAATGTAATGAAGGTTTTTTTAATTTTCTTGGATCAGTTTCAGAAGACAGTGAAGAGTGGACATGTGATGATGATGACCCTGTGTTTGACTCTGCTAATGAAACAGCGCACATGTGAGTGTTTCCTCGTGTGTGTACATTCGCCTTCTTTTGTACTCACAAAGCTTGCCTGTTCAGATATTGTTTTGTTTACGAGGGGTGTATGTTCAATCTTTCAGAGAACTGAATCAATCACAAGCCACACCAGCTCAAGGTGAGTCACTGATGAGACATCATGGAAAAATGTTTACAACATTACCAACTGGGAACATCCAAGACTATATTCATAACTACATTAGTCATTAAAGCTACAGTATATCATTCATTGGTCATAGTCACATTTATAAAAGACGATTTCCACTACATAAGAAAAAAAAACGTAAATTATATTTATTATATAATTATGACACATAAATTATGGCATAAAACTGACAAAAAGAAAAGAATTATGACATAAGTTGAAATTCTGACCTAACCATTAATGTAAAAAGTTTAAATCATAAACATAATCATAATAATAGTCAAAAAAAAAGTCAAAATTATAAAAAAAAGTCAAAATTATGGAAAAGAGCAGAGAAATATGGTACAAAAAGTTTGACCAAAAAAACTATTCAAAATACATGACATACATGAAAAACTGTATTTATGACATAAAAGTCATGATTATAATAAAATTTAAAAACGAGCTAAAAAATATGTTTAATTATGACATAAATCAAAATGAGATTGTAAGTTGTAATGATTAAATAATAAATGATGATGATTATTATTATCAACATTATTATTAAACTTTATATTTTTGTCCCTGCATTAATTTCTTTTTCCAGATGCTGTTCACCAAGACCAAAGTGACTCATTGTATATGAACATGCCGTAAGTTCTATTCTATTCACTTTAATGCCACACTTCTGTAATAAACCATTTCACATTAAAAACATTCAGAAAATATACAATATGTATGTGTCTGCAAGTTAAAGTCTTGGAAAGAAGTGTTAACCAAGGCTGCATTTATTTGATTTAAAAAATGTTGTAAAAATTATAATATTGTGAAATATTATTACAACTTCAAAAAAACTGTTTTCTACTTAAATATATTACAAAATTTAATTTATTCCTGTGATGCAAAGCTGAATTACAGCATCATTCCTCCAGTCTTCAGGGTCACATGATCCTTCATCTGATTTCTCATTATTATCTCAACTAAAAAGCAGTTGTGCTGTTTATTATTTTTTTTGTAAAACATGATACTAGAACAGAACAGCAAAGATTTGAAATAGAATTGTAAGTAAATTTATGTCTTTACTGTCACTTCTGGTCAGTTGAGTGCATCAGTTGTTGTCTGTGTGTTGCAGAAGAAAACAGGAAGCGATTCACAAACTCTCCACATTCTTTATGCAACCAAAGACATCCTCTCAGCCCCTTCTACTAAACAACAGCCCAATGTAGGCCATTGCTTTAGTTACTGTCTCCTTCATTTGAATTCGCTAACGATTGCTTACTGTAAACGTTAAGATTACAGGATAGCAACTAATCTCTACTTCCTGTTTCCTTATTTGGCTGTTTGAACATCAAGAATGCCGGAGCTCACATCAGGTATGTTTTGCCTCTCTAAACCTGAATTACATAAACAGTCGCATCTACCCACACTCATTCTTTTTCTCTTCTTCTTTCCACTTCTGGTTTCATCTGTTACTACTTGAAGAGGATCCTGACAGCTTGTAAGTGCTTTCTAAATATGTGCATGTTCTCACACATTACACAGACACTAATTCATGAGATGTCTTTTTGCCGCAGGAGTATGTGGTCAGACTGGTTTGACGTGAATGTTTGAGATGGTTTTTCAGAAACCATGTCTCATTCCCTTGACCTGTGCTGCCAAAGTGCTGACTGTTAATCAGATAGTATTGTTATTGTATATTTCCTTTAGAAATGAAGAGGAAGACGTGTCAGACCTCCAGATTCTTCCTCCTCCGGACCTGTACGCCGACATCATAGCTGTAGACCCCATGCCTATTTACAGCAAGTATGTACATTAAACACATTTTGAGCTTTTGTGACAACATGCCCCAATAGCAGAACGTGTTGTTGTACTATATGGCCTAAGTTGTCACAGTGGATCCAGGCATGAAGTCCAGGCAATTTCTTAAATGTTTCTATTCATTAAACAGAAGAAATAAGTGCTGTTTTGAGTCAGAAATAGGGAAAATATACATGTAAAAAAATATAATTGTTGGCCACAATTATTGGCACCCCTACAATTTTTCATGTGTAAAATATCCCTGAAGTATATTCCTATTCATATTCACAATTTTGAGCACTCCAGGGTGATTATGAACATATATAAAATATCCAGCCCCGGCTTCCTGTTTTACAGAAATATATATAGGAGGGAAAACAAAGCCCAAAACCCCTTCATCATCAACACAATGAGAAAAACCAAAGAATATATTTCTTCTATGCTGCAAAAGATAATTGAGCCTCACCAATTAGTGAAGTGGCTTTAAGAAAAGAGCTAGAGCAGTGAACATTTCCATTTCCACCATCAGGGAAATAATTAAGAATTTCCAATCAACATACGATGTTAGGAAACCGCCTGGAAGAGGACATGTGTCTCTATCATCCTAATACACGGAGAGGAGTAGAGTTTGAGTGGATAAAGGCTCTTTAAGAACCACAGCTGGAGAATTTGGTCAGAAACTCTTAAAAAAATAGTCCCTACATCAGCACATGTTGTTCATCCAAAAACAAGCTCCAGCATGTTCAGTTGTCAGACAGGACTGGAACTACAAATGGGACTGGCTTCTATGATCAGATGAAACTAAAAATAATGTTTTTTAGCAGCTATAACTCAGTCTTCCATTGGGACAATAATCCAAAACAAACATCAAAATCAACACAAGAATTAGTCACTAAGCACAAAATGAACCCTTGGCCCTGTCTGTCCCAGTCCTCTGACCTGAAAGTGAGTGAGGTGAGCTAAAGAGGAGAACCAACATGGAGCTGGTAATCTGAAGGGTCTGGAGTGATTCTGGCTGAAGGAATGCTCTCTTTTGTGTTATCGGGTGTTCTCCAAACTCTTCAGACGTTACAGGAGAAAACTCAGAGCTGTTATCTTGGGAAAAGGACATACAGTAGCAATAATTGGGTGCTAATAATTCTGGCCAACATGTATTGGAGAAAAACATTTATTTCATCATGAGTTTTTCTCCCCATTTTCAATTGTTTTAATTCATGCTAGGTTAGAATTTTGTAAATTTTTTGAATGAAAAATCAAACGGATAAGCAATGCAGATTTATTTTCACAGCCACCTTTGCTCAGATTTACCAAGGGTGCCAATATTAGTGAAGGGCACCTTATATATATATACTGTTATTATACATAGCCTCAAATATAATGTGACAACTAGCCTCTGCCTCTCTCTTATATATTCATATAGAAAGATTATTCTCCATCATTTTCACTTCCTCCTTGACTTTTAAAATTTAGCGCTGGCTTTAAATTTGACCCAGGTCATTCCTGACCTCTGGCCTTTGTAGGCTACAATGATGTTTACTGACATTTTAGTGAACATGTTTGTCTATTCTAGGCCAATCAAACTCGTCTCAAAATAGTGTAATCACTCAGACTGTGAGAGGGAAAGACGGACTGCGCTGGATCTTCACTCTTTCTGAGTTCATAACCCTCCTGTGGGCTGTGTTTTGATGAGCACCACAGTAAATGTCACCCACACATGCTCAAGCGGAGACGTGTCTGTCAGGCAGGAAGAATTATGTTTGTGATTGTGCATCAGTCTGTAAGTGGCTGCAGGCGAATTCTTCTATATTCGTGTGTAATATGTTCATTCTGTGAAAAAAAAAAACTATAAACAAAAAAAAGAGGCCCATGTATAGTGTGGTGTATTTAAACCATTACATCTACAGTAAGTGTTAGTTATGAGTTCTGTGGCAAAGGCAGTCTATCTAGTCTGAGGCTGTCTTATCATTTTAATATCCATAATTAAACAATTGAGTTTAAAGCTGACAGATCAAAATGAAGGCATGTGAAAGTTAAAACAGCTTCATATCTAAGTTCGGTTTTTGCAATCTCATCATTAATATGCAGTTCCTAAGTCATTATTTTTGTGTTATCATTTACTTAGGAGTTTAGGATTGCAACTTAAAGGTTTATATACTTTACTTTGCATTTGTATTAGATCAATTAGTAATATATTAATTATTTTATATTTTATAAGCATGTTTAAGTATTCCCAGTCTTCAGGGTTAAATATGTTGATGCTTGTAGTGCAAGTTTAAGTGTTGTTTATTTTGTAACTCTCTGGTGAAGACAATAAATGACACACTCGTGTATCTTCAGCCTTTGTTATTTCAAAAAGGTCGCTCTGTTTATGTTAAGTAAAGGATTCAAATGTTTGGAGGCTGTAAAATGCATTTTTGTTTGCATTTGTTTAACCAAAAATACTGTAAAAAGATTTAATTTCAAAGAGCTGTGTTCTATTTTAATATATTTAAAGGGGTCATACGGTGGAACAGTACATGCACTCTTACAAGCTGTTTGGACTGAAATTTGTGTTGGGAGTGTGTGTACACAACCACCCTACAATGATAAAGAGCCACCAGTATTTTTATTAAATTAAAAGAAGAATAAGTTGCTCCTTCTGAAATCAAGCCATTCTCAAATGCATGTCGGTGTGGCATCACACCAATAGAGGCCACACCCACAATAGTTGATTGACAGCAGCGTGTCACACAGACTGAACAGGTGTCTTACCTCAGACCCGCCCTGAGTGAGCCGTCATCAGACCGAGACGCAGAGACAAGCAGGACTCCTAAGAGATCGCGGTGTCTTGTTGTATTAATGAATATAGCAGTAGTCATTTACCCCCGACATCTGAGTGATGGAGGATTACCATTACTTTGGCTCTGAAGGGAAACGCTCCCTTGGTCAACCAAAATGCATTTATGTTCGTGCGAATTATTCACGATCCAGACTCACCTACAAGCAGTGAGTATAATGTCTTTTAAAGAATCAAATCTCCTTTCCTAATAATGTGCTAATTATCAAGTTTCACTATGAATAAGGCTAAAAAAGATCCCCCGAGAGCGCCTCGGAAAAGAGGGGCGGAGTCAGCGGAGCTCGTGAAAATTTAAATGGGAAGTACACAGAACAGAGTGATTTCTAAAGAGCCGTTTTTAACAGGGTAAAATTAGCATTTTTTTACACTATATTTTAGAAATTCTAAAGCAATCTATATTACAAACTTCCCATTAAGACTAGTGATGTCAAAAGACCTGGTACTTCGGTACCAAGACTGTACCAGGTTTTCTGAAGTACACCGGTAGTACTGAGCAACGGGTCAACCCGGTTCTTGCTGCGCTACCGAAAGGTGTGCACTGCGCAGTTGCGTCTTTGTTCATAAAAGCACAGAGAGATCGGCGGTGCTACTCATGAGTCGGCTCAGAATCTGCTCGTTGAGAAGAAAGGAGGAAAGAGCCACGTGTGGAAGTATTTTGTTTTTGAGGCTGATGACAAGCACAACATTATTGATCACCAAAAACCCATCTGCAAGCGCTGTCATCGGAGTTTTATGTCAAAAGGAGGAGATACATCGAACCTTATAAAACACCTCAAACATTGCAATTTGCCTAGTTAATCGTTACTAATCGTTACTTTGGCAGGGCGCCCTGGACGCCCTGCCAAAGACGCTGGACAGAGATTTTTGGACGCTCTGACGTAGACTGAATGCTTGTCTTGTATTTAAAGGGGCCGCTAATAAAACAAGCTTGTGCAGACTGACCACACGGAGGGTATAATTAACCTCGTGAAATATATTGATTGTGAAAGTAAGCAATTGATCGATGGAAAGAACTTTTTTGTAGTACATGTTTTCTTTCAATCAAAAGCCGTTTGCTGCAGCTCTCTACAACAAATATTTTCCGTTTAATCCAATATGTTTTGATATGTCAGAATATTCTGCAGCAGTAACAGCTTTGCATGCTCTGGCGC
>JAUMHP010000076.1:6296516-6306773 GCA_032361065.1 Enteromius trimaculatus
GTGTGTGTGTGTGTGTTTTTAAAATGTCTTTTATGCTTACCAAGACTGCATTTATTGATTACAAATACTGTGAAAAAATAATAATAATAATTAAAAACAAATAATACTATGGCGGTGTAAAAAAAATAGCTTATTATAGCTGCATTTTAAAAATGATCAAAAACAACATATGCATTTTTTTATATATATAAATATTTTGTCAAACATTCATTAATTTGCATTCTGTGATGCATGAATATACATTTTTATAAAAATGATTATATAGTCATATTTATAATAAAAAAAACTGTATTCATGTATGTCATATTACTTTTAAACATTAAAACCTTTCTTATTTACATAAAATTATGTGTTATGGCACAGTACGAAAAGTACAAATAGCCTACAGATTTGTAAGGGATATTTTTCCATATTTTCACACTGATTGGTATAACCTTATGTAGTCAGGTTGATTCCATCATATAAAGTAATATTTCAGACCTTAATATTAACTATAATTTTGCAGGTTAGAATTTGTACAGTGTTATTTCTGCTACTACATCCACTGCGTGAACTTCATGAATGAAATAATGAATGAGAAGCACCCACAGTCTACATGTCTACTAACAGTTGAAGGGTCTCCTGCAAACAAATCTGCTTCGAGTACATTGACACCCTAAGCATGCAGTATGGAGAGTTTAAGTGGCTTTATTCATTTAACACACCTCACTGTAGGGCCTTCAGTCTTTAAAGACAAGAAAGAAACCCTTTTAAACTGTTAACAAACTGTTTTCAGTATTACAGTGGATTATTTGTTAGCTTGTGAGCATTTCTCTGAAAGGTTACATCACATGAGTGCACTTAAACCAGTCATGAGATCTCATGCGGAGCTTAGTAAGGCTGTTAGATTTCCCACCTTGATAAAACTCTTTAGCCTTTAGTCTCCTCAAGGACACTTGCTCGACTGGTGACTGATAAATGATGCAAACTGTTCAATCTGCTTTGCAAACAGACTTTGGATTTGTCTTTAAATTTAAAAAGGTTTTATAGCCTACCTGTTTAAAAGTGCATTGCATTTTCATGGTAGGCCTATTTTTTTCTTTTTAATCAAAATATTAGGTACTCTGAATATATGCAGTAGTACATATAGCGGTAGTGTAAAAACTTACACACATAGTAGCCTAGGAGAGTTAATAGCTTAGTCTTGTGCTAACCTAGTTTATCCTCTTCTCTGTGGACCCGCCGGCGGGTCCAAAATTACATATTCAAATTGTGCCTTTAATTTTTAAAGGTTTGTCTGCACCAATAACCCCATATGTGGTACCATTTGAAAGCTTAGAATCTCTATTTTATGCAGATATAAATCACTTTGATATTTATTTTACTGTAACAAAGTTATTTACACGTAAATTACACTATGTACCCCCCCTCCATTATGTACATTTAGAACAAAAAATACTAAAAGCGTTGTGTTGACATGGTTCGTCTTAGGACAGACAACATATATAATAATATTTATCACTTACAGCACTTTTTTATGTAATTTCAAAGGGTTTTCTTTAAAATGACACCAAGATATTGCATTTATTCCACGGTACTGTATGTTGGTATGGCTAGACTTAAAATTTGGGTAGGCAGAAATTGTATAAAAAAATGGTTTTATTCTTCCCTAGAGTTGGAATATAATAACTCTTGCATAGATTATGATAGAAATAATTTTCTTTTTCCTGTGCTTGCTGGCATGTGTTGCAAACAAATTAAATTGTTTGCAGGGAGCTGCGGCACTCAGGGCCTGAATTATACACTTTCAAATTTCGGTTTACAAAAAAAAAGCGCCTCTTTTTTTGTCTTTATTATAACAAAGACAATATATACAATATTTTTAATCAATTTCAACTGTGTTTTATGTTATTTCGAAAGGTTTCCTTTAAAATGATACCAATCTTTTGTATATACACCTCTGCATGTGGGTATGGGAAGCTTTTTAATTTTGGTAGGCCAAATGCAGGCGGAATTCCCCAAAATAGAAGCATCCTGCTCACGGATGCCAGCTATCCTGTAGAGTTTAGCTCCAATCCTAATTAAACACACTTGAACCAGCTAACAAGGACTCCTGGGTTACCAGAAACTTCCAAACAAATGTGCTGGGGCTAAACTGAGCGGGATATTTGACCTCCAGGAGCAGAACTGGACACCCCTAAGCAAGAGGCAGACTAACTGTAAGCTAACTGAAACACAAACGCGATCATTTAATACGACATGATGTTTTAAAATACATGTTTCCATAGTAAAATGCCATATAAACAAATGTTACAGGTTGAACGTCAACTGAACGTTCTTTAGGCCAAATATCTAATATCTATCTAAAATGCAATACTATAATTTTGCTATATGAAGACGATAAAATATTTATTGCAATATTTAACAAAATTTAAAAATAAAAAGACAAAGGAGGAATTGAAATTTTAAAGTTAAATTATTCGATCTAATGCACTTTGAAAGGGCAAATTTCAGAGGTCCAATCCATGATCTACATGATCTGAACTATGAACTTAAATCAGAAAAAAATGTATATATACTGTATTTGTGATATACTGTCTTTATTCTAAATTACACTAACACTGGTGTTTTAGAAAGCCAAAAAATATATTATAATATAATACAATTATACGGCAATGACAGTAAAAGCTACATATTATACAAACAATTGCACTGTAAAATAAATGAAAATTAATATTTCATAGGTACATTATTTTTGCTGCTGTTTTATTTGTACCTATCGTTTCATGTCACGTGACCAAGATAATAGGTGTGCAATGCTTCATGAGATTGTAATTCTTCCCCATTCTATTCTATAATCTATTAACAATGCATTGTTGTGTTTTTTTCCTTCAGATTTTTGAATATTGTTTTAACATGGTTTATAACTCTATAACCCAGTGTTGAAAAAAATATTTCCATAACCAAGACCACTAAAAAGTGGATTTGCATTGGGGCAATAAGGGAATATGATTCCTCAGGTCTTGTCAGACATCTGGGTTCCTGTAGCAACTGAGCATTGAGATGCATGGGAATACTTGTTTATGAGTCATGCAATCTAAAAATGCTTCACAGGCAAACATGTTGTCTAGATAGGCATCTTGGTTGCTATGAAAACAATGCATTTGTTTATCTTGAGGTGAAATAATGCACAGTAGATTGCATCAGTAGCTTTATGTTCACAGACTATAAGACATTATTAATGCGTGTATGCATTAACGTAACCTTTTATAAAATAAAGTTTTACTTTAATAATGGCCAAGAAAAGCTCAAACCCCTGAGAAAGGTCATTCCCAAAATGAGCGGCATTCCCGCACGCGCTTAGAATAGAAAATGACTGCAAGGTCAAAGCGGCACTGCAGGTAAAATACAGTAACTACAACATGTATCCCGCTGCTGCTTTTACAGTAATCAGAAAAATATACTTCTGAGACAAACGTTTTAAAGATTAAACAATTCGGGTGCTGGAGATGCAAAGAACAGGTTAAAGAGCCACTTCGGGGGGATGACAATGCATTAAAATTGGTAAAACACCAAATATTCTGAAGGCGTAATACGGAAGCCCTAAATATTACCAAAATACGAGATAGTTTCTCAAATGTTGTCATACTAAACATTTACGCAAACAAGATTGCAAGTGTGGCGTCTACTGTGGTGCTGAAAGAATTTCCAGCTTTGCGTCATATTCACTAACAGCATACGCACTCTTTGCGCCTGGGGGACGCTTGCGGAGGCGCTTCATACGCAATCTGTGCTACGCAAACTGCGCAGTCCGGCAAGTTCAGCACTAACAACCCCGAAAACATACCGTGCTTCCGTTCCACGCAACATTCAAACATATAGCAAATGAACAGACTTAACTCTTCACTTTTCCGAATGTCCCGACTCCCAGGGTGTCTCCGAGAATGTAGTGTCCTATCTTTACCCTGCCTTCGTGTTTCTGCTTTTCAGCCATTTTACTACGTGAGGTCCTCGGGCTGCCTTACAGGAGGCGGGATTGAGCACATGAGGCAGAGAGAGCTTCACTAAACCCCTCTAAGTGCTGATCTGAATTCAGCTTCAGGGGGACTATGTAAACTGTACACAAACAGACAGCTCTCAGATCAGCTGATAACCGGTGGGAAGGGGGTGGTTTAGGTAAACAAGTAGCATATTCCCCTCACTGCTTATTAGCATGGGACCTCATGACATTACATTTACTGGAAATTTTTAACCATTTACTGGAAATTTGTAACCATTTAACCATGACTTATTAAATTATAGCATGCATATAACATACAATATTATAACAAAGCTGGGAAAATATAGCCTAAAGAGAAATATGTCTTTACAAACATGACTATGACAGAAGAAAGTGTTAAGATTTCACAGTGTGCTTTTTTAATCAGCATATAGCTACATTTTGTTGTAAAACCTTCATAAAATCAGGATCAGTCTTCATTCTGAGTTCATGTTGGTAATACCAGTATTAATAGCGTTTCATAGGTTAATAGCTATTAGTAAGCAAACATGTTGAATTTAAATACATTAAACAGATTAATCTGAATTCTTATAAATTATCTAAACTTTAATTTGTGTATCTTGATTTTTTTGTCCCAGTAAACCATCTTTTACGTCATACATTGCCCTATTTTTGAAATATATATAGTTTTGTACTATATATACAGTAGTTGAGGTTGAGTATATATATATATATATATATATATATATATATATATATATATATATGCAGAAGCTCTTAAGAAGCTCTTAAGTGCCATTTGCAATTTTCTTTTAAAATGAGCATTTTTATCAGGCTCCTATAGGTTCAGTAATTTAACTTTAATGGCAATAAATAGGTTATTTTCTTTGCTATTAAAATGAAATAACTGAACATAAACATTAGGAGCTAATAAAAAATGCTCACTTTAAAAGAAGATTTCAGCAGGCTTTTTTTTTTTGCATCTGCACTAACCCATATATTACACCACACTGCACATTTTACATGTCTCTTTAATCTGACACACTTATTTCAGGTCTTTCTAGTCTCTACTAATGAGCTGATGACCTGAATCAGTTGTGCGATTAAGGAGACATGCAAAATGTGCAGTGTCTGTGGGGCAGGAATGTTGGTTGGTAACCATTGGTCTACAGTGCATTTCGTACTTTTCACCACTAGAGGGAAGTGCTTCTACAGTCCTGAGGTGAAGGCATGTTACAGTTGCCTCTAATTTATCGGCATCCCTATCCAAGCCAGGAATTGTTATATAGGCTATACATATGTATATATGCAACAATAGTTAATAATATTTTTATATAATATAGTTAATAATAATTGTTGCATTATACATTTTGAATTAAAACATATATGTGACTATATTAGAATATATGCATAAAATAAAGAAAATACTAATAAAAAAGCCATTTTGTCCCTGCATTTGCATAAGAATTGCAAGAGGTAAGTTATTTATTTATTTTAGGTTTCCTGCCACTGATTCTTGAGCACAACAAATATCTTATATATAGCGTCTAGATGATCTAGGCCTGTTGGATTGAGGTCAGGTCTTTGACACAGCCATTGTAGGCCATCATTGTTCAGTTAATTTAATCTTTACGGGTGGGATCACCGTCCTGCAAAACAATGAACTTCTACCATGCTTCCATTTTAATGACTGCTTCTTTTGCAGCCTGTCCTTTAGATTTCCACATCATTTAAACTGAATGTGTTTTCAGTCACTAACTAAATGAATAATGATAATAAACTAAAAACCCAATTTAAGATAACACTTAAGTAATGTGAGATGGACAATAAGAAAACTGCAAACCACATTTATACCGAGACTGTTTTTAATAGCAATAATAATAAACATTTTTAAAATCTGTTTAGGAACACTTTTCCTTATAATATTTAGAAACAAAACATGGCTTATGGGATGTAAAAAAAGAAAAAACATCCTTTCTGGTCCATTCAAGGTTTGTTTATCCCTGTTGCATGCAGGTAAATGAGAGAATTTGTGGCGACCGTGTGAGGGCAGTGCAGCTCGCCGCGTGAGAGCGCGCGTCTCCGGAGGGCTTCATTCAGCTCAGCTCGGCTCGGGACGGGAGAAGTGGGCTGAGCTGAACGCCAAAGGAGGTGGAGACCAGAGGGTTCTTCATAAACAGGAGCTGATCTCCTAGTTTTAAAACGCCGCTCTCAGTTCAAACCTTCAAGTAGCGTAGAACTAGATCACTGACCGACCCAACACGACTCTTCATTCAGAGACACTGCGGCTACACTGGACGAAGTTGAATGGACTTGATTGCACGGACAACTCATTGTTTTCATTAACTTTTCAGGACGTCTTCCCACTTTAGCCGGGACTTTAACTCACTCAAACTTTACACGACACGTCCTTGCTGACAAGACCCCTGAAACGAACCGCTGCAGTCAATCTGTGGGATTTTAGGAGAAAGACATCAAGAGGAACTCTCTCAAATGCAAAACTATATGTATGAGAAGGCGATGGCACCCGAAACAAGAAACGGAGGAACATCCACGTTAAATAACAACGGCGTAGACAACAGCAAGAGGAAACTTTTAATAGCCCTAGACATCTTCTGCCTTCTTCTGGGTGAGTGTCCAACACACACAACCTATAACACCAAAAAAATACATGCATCATGTCTAAAAACAATGCATCATGTGTAGCTTTAGGAATAGGAGTTTGCAATTCAAGTGATTTAATTTGTTTAGTCTTAATTATAGCATGTGTTGTTTTAATAATATATCAGTATGCACACTACTACTACCGTTAAAAATCAAATTGCTTTTATGGTAATTGTTATATATTATTTTTTATTTAATACTTATTGGTCTGTTTATGCACAACAATAGAGAATGCCGGGAAGAGGAAAGTGTCAAGCTGCAGAGAAAATAAACTAAACAATGGAAAAAATAGTAGCTATCTATGTTTACGACTAATGTAAACTACCTTAACCAGTTTAAACTGGAAATCTATAAAAAAGAAGAAAACAGAAGTAAGTAAGCTATGTTTTATTGAGATAACAATGCAAAAAAAGGTCATATTTTGCATTGTTATCTTGGTGAACAGCAGAATAACCGTTAAACGCTCTTATCTCAGCCAGTATTATGGGCAAAGTTGGCACTGTTGTTAAAGTGAACCGCTTGTTTTTCTGCATCAGATGTGTTAGAAACATAATTTGGATTGTTTAATGAACGCTTTCTCACTCATCAAACGAAGGAGACAGTTATTGTGGCCCCTTTGCGCCCTATTGACATCTTCTGAAGTGGCATGTGAACATGCTTATTATGGTTAACCGATCACTTACATGTAAAGAATCGTCTGTAGTCAAAACAAGTTTTGTAAACATGACTTTGTTCACAGCTTTTTATAGTTTTTTGGGCAGACCGTCATGACCGTATGTAATTGATTTGTCTGACCTGTAGAGTTTGTTATGAGAAACTTTCTCCGTAACACGCTTGTCTACAGAGGATGCACAGATTGCTCTCATTTCTTCTTTCTTTAAAAGGAAGGCTTGTGAGTTTTGATGGCTTCGACCAGCTCAGCTTGACATTGATGGAAGTGTTGCCTAGTATTTAAAGTAGTGCACTTGTTAACCTAAAGGTTTTAGGTTCAGATCAACAGTAGGCGAACACAATCGTGCCCTGACACGATAACTCCAGAAGCATTGTAGCTGAAGTGCAGTACGTCAGTATTTAGTCGCTATCGTTTGGTCCAGATGCCTGGAAACCATCACAGAGTCTCATCTTTCCTCAAAGCCTGTCAGTTCGAACCCTCCTCATTCAGAATGAAAGGATTAACAAACTTCAGCCCTCATCTTCACACATTCTTCTAGAAGAGACCCTCCAACCCCCCGCCAGCTGGCATATGCCTCATTTAACTCCAGCCACGGCATCATATCAACTTTCTCCTCGCTTTTAAGGGCAGAATGAGTCCCACTGCTTTTGTTCCCAGGAATGCGGGGTAGAATGGCTTAAACATGTCGCTTTAGAGAAGCAGGGCAAGGCTTTTGTAAGCAATTAGAGTCCGCGGTTTAAGAGCGCCTGTGAACCTTCTGCAGCTTCCCAAACGGTTGTCGCGCTTTCAAAGGAGATGACATGTTAGAGCAGGTGGAGGCGGGAGAGAAGGAATATCGCTGATCCAAGGGTGTTTGATAGCAACGGTGGTCCTAAATTAGACATTTACAGCAAGTTTGGTGACTAATAACTTCCTTTTGTCGCTGTATCGTAAATGGAAATCAACAGACAGCACTTCCTGTGTGTTTTTTATGGTCTCTTTCAAATGCAACCAAAATAAGTCATATGTGGTTTATATAGACGCACAATGTCCATATGTAACACATTCACTACCCTCGTAAAATAAAGCTACTTTACTGGCATCAGTCTATTAAGCCTTTCTACTGCACACTGGTTCTTTATGAAGGAAAAAGCTTCTTTAAATGATTGAAAATTTGCATGAAAAATTAAACCATGAAATGGAACCTTTTTTTTTATTAGCATTGATGTTTCCATGAAAAACCTCAGCTCTGTGAAGAACCGAATATGATGTGAAGAATGGAACCATGAACTGGAACTTCCTTTATAATTTACATTGATTTTAACATCCATTGCCACCTGATAAAAAAGTTCTCTACACTTAACATATATTTTCCAAAATTAAAATTCTGTTGTCATTTACTCGCCCTCAAGAAGTTCTAAACCTGTATGAATGCCTTTGTTCTGCCGAACACAAAGGAAGATATTTTAAGAAAGGTTTGTAACCAGGCTGTTTTGGTCACCATTGACTTCCATTGTAGGAAAACGAATAGTATGGAAGTAAATGGTGACCCAAAACAGCCTGGTTACAAACCAAGATCCAAAAATGGCCCAAGAACCATTAAATGGAACTTCCTTTATAATTGATATTGATGATTCCATGAAGAACCTTCAACATCCATGGAGCCTCTCCACTGGACAGACATTCTTCATTTAGAGAAAAACAACACCAACTGAAAGGTTACTTGGAAAACCCTAATTGCAAAAAACCAACTTTCTTGTAAGGAACTTTGTAGAAGCTTTCTTGTAGGTTCTTGTTACTGAAGTTATGTGCTTCAAAAGGAAGGCATAAACAAACATGTTCTTTGTCATGTTTAGGATAGTGGGCTTGGCCTGTTTTTGGTGGTCTTTGGAGTTGGGGGGGGGGTGATGTGAAAGAGAGGAGACTCATTTGGAGGGGATTTGAAAAGGACGGCTGAAGAATGTCTCTCAGTGAATAGGCTTTGTTAGCGCTGAATCTGCGGCCCATCCAGTGATCAGACACTTGAAGTTCCATCTGCTGTGGAGATCTGTAGATTAGTACCTTATCACTGGATTTCTCTCTCGCACTCTCACCGTCTTCCACATCAGATACGGAGCTGATAGCCTCTTCTGCTCTCTCTGGACTGTTTTATTACAGTTAAATCCGCTTGAGTCGTTGGTGTTCACACATGCGGTACATTCACGCATGCTTTTGTTCCTGCTCATTAGTAGTTTATCACTGTGGGCATTGTATCCGTTGTGTGTCTGATGCATTATGAATGTTAATGAAGACCGAGAAGGCAGCCAGATGGATTGTAGTGTGTTTAGCGTTACCTCCTGTTGAGATGAAGCAGAGAGGCTCATTAGCATACAGTAGTTATAGTAACGAGAAGGGGGCGCGTCTCAGATTGTCACTCCTCCCTGAGGGTGTCTGGGGTGGTGGGTCGCACACATTCCTGCCCATGCCACCGATACCTGAAATAGTTTACATACAGACACAAACAGCCACCCAGACTCTTCCTCTCATCCGCACTGACTTTACGCTTCCAGATGTCAGGGGTTAGCTTGTATAAATAGTTGTGATTCAAGGTAACTTTCTCTTAATGAGTGGAGGTCATAATATGAAGAACACATTCTGGTTTTCTTTCATCTTCAGATTAGAAATGTCTTCAGTTTTATTGTGCATTAA
Organism: Enteromius trimaculatus; assembly: GCA_032361065.1. Lineage (NCBI taxonomy): Eukaryota > Metazoa > Chordata > Actinopteri > Cypriniformes > Cyprinidae > Enteromius > Enteromius trimaculatus. Next base: position 6,306,500 of record JAUMHP010000076.1, read on the forward strand.
AACATATAAAAACATGATAAAAAAAGCTTTTTTGTTAAAGTTATCTATTTTTTTAAAAATATATATGTTTTTCTTCAAATAATTGTTAAATACGTTGTTTTATACATTTTATGTGATATTATTATTTCAATATTAATATCAATTTAATATATAATATTAAGTAGATTTAATTGAAAAAACAAACTTAAAATCTTTTTATACATTATAAAATAATTATTATGTATTATTATATTACAGTATAATATGTAACACATGTATTCAATTATAAATCTTT
>JAUMHP010000076.1:6306873-6342409 GCA_032361065.1 Enteromius trimaculatus
ATACATTATAAAATAATTATTATGTATTATTATATTACAGTATAATATGTAACACATGTATTCAATTATAAATCTTTTTTATTTACATAAAAACATTTACATAAATTTTTTATATTTGTAAATAATTTGTAATAATAATAATAATATTAATATATGTTAACTTAGCTATTTTGCATTTTCATAATGAAAAAAAAACTACTTTTTTTTATTTTGGTGTGAAATGTGACTTATACATATGCTCTTTTGACAATATGAAGCGCATAACATTAATGCTGTCTGCTTGGTTAGCGATTGGTGGAAATGCTTGTTCATGCGCTCTTTGTTCATACTCCACAGATGTGAAGCATACTTGACTTGACCAGGGACATTCAGTCGGGTTTGCCGCTCTGAAAAGTGTAGCCAAGCTGCTTCCTGGTCCCTCTCGTGGGAAGCATCAATTCTAAAGCAGTTTTCTTGTTTACTTGCTGGAATGGAAATGAGAACTCCACTTAAATGCTGCAAGATATCACCACCGCTAACACTTTGGCCCTCAGTCGTTCAGAATTAGTCGTGTAACCTTGTGAGGAGATCAAAGCAAAGGAAAAGGTTTTGGGCTCGTGATTTCTGCCCGTTTAGTTGCTTTTAACTTCTCCTTTATCCGTGACATTCCAGGAGGGCGATGCTAGAGTTATGGAGTGCCAGAGAACCCTTTGGGAGTCTCTCTCATTTAGGTCTGACTACATTAACCTCCACCTCTGAAGCTGAGAAGGTCTGGCCCACCTCTATAAATATTTTCCAGAATTTCTCGAATTCTTCATCGCAGACTGAGGGCGGCTTCCACTCTTGAAGTGACATCTGGTATAATTTTTGGTCGGTGTGTATGCAGGGGCAAACACAGGAAAGGGAGGGAAGAGGAAAAGGTAGTCTCGCTAGGCCGCTCTCCAGTTTTCCCTCCCTCGCTCGGACTCTTTGCCCTAGGTGTGGCCAGCTGTGCTGTGAAATGTAATCCCCCCCCCAGTTTTTTTTTTTCTGCGTCGTTTCCCTGAGCCCCAAACCGTCCCTCTTTCTCTCATTTACAGGATGTAATTGCAGGAGACCGTCTAAAGCTGCCACATGGTGTTCAGGAAAGACTTTGACTGGCTGTAGCTGTCAGTCAGATGGACGGATGAGGTCCTCCTGCAGTAATGCTCTATTAACTTTTCCACATCTCTTCTATATAGTTGAAATTTGTTTTGCGAAAAGTTTGCGCTGCTTTTCAGCAATTTTTTAGTACATTAGGAACAGTCACTCAACTCTACATTCATTTTTTCTGATGTTATGTATTATATATCATTTTTTACTATGATACAATGATTGGCATATCTATCTATCTATCTGTCTATCTATCTATATATATATATATATGATATTATTTATTTATTTATTTTATATAAACACCATTCTAAATGTTTTGGGTCAGCAACATTTCTTTTAGAAAGATAGAAATTAATATTAAGAAATTAATGTTTTTATTTTTGGCAAAGATGCATTAAATGCATTAAAGAAATATACAATGTTCAAATTTTCTGATTTCATACATTCGGTCTTATTCATAAAAGAAGCAAGATAAAATAGATATGCTGTTTATTTATTTAACTTTTTTTTTTTTTTATAAATATAAGTTTTTATACCTTTAAATAAATTCAGACTTGGTCATCATAAGATAATTCTTGTAAAGAATACAAACAAAAAAACTACCCCCAAACTTTTAAACAGTAGTTATTATAAAGTGTTACCAAGAAAATGTTGGTGGTCCCTTGAGTTTGAGGTTTGACACCATGCCTCTGTTATAATTGCCTCCTCAAGCATTAAGCTGCAAGATTAGAGCTAGATAGAAAGTCGACGTTTAGTGAGACTTATTGCAGGCGACTTTCCAGGAGATCGGTCTTCTGTAGCATTTTCCAGCAACTTTATATCGAGGAATGACAAAGAAATTGCCTTTTCAGCCTATTACGTAATGACGTGGCGTATTAGATGATAAAATAACACCTACTTTGCCATTAACCAAAAATCAAGCTGTGTTCCGTGAAACGAAAAACAGCATTTCAGAAGCAATTCCCCCGAATCAGAAGCTGCCACAGATCTTTGGAAAGCGAAGTTAGGAGTCTCTGTGCTCCGGAGGGAGCAGTATTTTGTAATAGTCAGCATTAAGGCTGGAAGGTTACAGTGTGATGCAGGAATGGTTTCCATATGAGTGCACTTGGAGTACAGTAGAGTCATCTGGGCCTCAGATGGAGTCACTTCACCGCTGGTAATGACGCTGTCAAAACATAGTGCCCACGCTCTCGATTTGTGTATGTCTAAGTACACATGTGCAATGCAACGTGTTTGACTATTTGTACAAGAACCTGCGAGGGTGTTTGTGCATGTGTGCGCATCTAAGAGAGGCTGGCTTCTGAGGTCGCCGCCATGTGGTTTAATTATATGCCTGTAGGGTTTATGCTACGAAGTGGGCTGCCGTAGGTAGCAATTAGACAGCAAGACATGAGCATGAGTGACCATCAGCAGGCTGTTTAGGCTATGTGTGTGTAGTTATAGAGTCAGGTACAACTTCATCACACACTCCTTGGGATCTCTAAATTCCTCTTATCGCGGACGCCGTCCTCTGTGATCTACGGCCACATATCTTTGCAGGTTTACGGCTCTCTGTTTGTGCTCGGAACAATAGCGTAAGATCTTCAGGGGAGTGGAAGCAAGTATGAGGAATCCCTGCTGGTTGTATGCCTCTAAACGAGGTAAACGCACAGATGAATTGTTTATTTATTCTCAGTGTAATTGTAGTCTATTTCCTCTCGCTAGTCTATATTGTATCCTGTCAGCTATTGTTTCAGCAAATGAGGCATTGTGTGTGTACTAGTCTTTGGGATGCATCAGCTGTTGAACGATCATTATCGGTTCTCTGTGCTTGATTGTAATTCTAGGGTGTTGGAATTTTTCTGGAGTGTGTTTTCTGGAATGGGATTTGTATCTTGTGTGGGCATCTGTTTAAATCTCATCTAGCACCGAAAGGCCAAGGGTGACCTCTGCAGCCTTCACACGACAAGCGCTCTTTCACTTTTTCTGGGTCATACGGATTAAATCCAGGGTGCTCAGCATTCCTGAGTGTAAGCCTAGCTGGCCCCTAAAGGGCAGGCACCCTCTGCGCATTCATATGCTAATGAGACCTGTGTCACTATGGGTAATATTCTAATGTGATGAATAATGCGCAAACAAATGATATAGCTCGTGTAGTTTGTCACCCCTTTAGAGTAAAAATTCCATTGAGAATAACAACTTTTGAGAATGATATTTAATTTATTAAAAATAAAGTGTGTAAAATCTGAAAAGAGGGAACAATGTATTAAATAAAATTAGATGGTTTCAGTAGATATCAATGCATTTATATAGAGCAGTGTTGGTACTGTTAATTGGCCTCATTAAAGATGTTTTTATTAATTGAATTAAAGCTGAAAATTAAATCACATGAAATGCGTATACATAAAAAAAAAAAAACTTTATTAGTGAATCTTAAATAAAATAAATAAATAAAATTACAAAGGCACATGCATTACTAAAACATAAGCTAAAAATTAAAAATGAAAGCTGGCAAAGCTCATTTAAAATATTATTGAATACTCTAGTAATACTAAAGAATATATATATAAATAACGATACTCCAATGTAGTTTAATACATAATGTGTTTCTGGACTCCAAAACGGAATTTCTGTAAGTAATTACATTTTTACTCTCAGCATCTTATTCATTTTTATTCACATTTTTGATTAAATGTGGTTGAAATAAATTAATTTTGTTATTCCGATAATGATGTTAGAGCTGTGGCACAGTACATTAAGCTGTGGAGCTCATATGGGAAATGTATCACTTAGGTCTTCTTCTGGGATCCCACTTTCCTTCAGAGGTCAGCTCCAGCCCTAATCAAACACACCATAACCAGCTAGTCAAGGTCTTTGGGATCACTTAAGAAGACAGAGGCCAGGTGTGCTGCAGCAGGCTGGGAATACATTTTGCAGGAAAGTGGGTCCCCAGGTGCAGGATTGAAGACCTATTCCCCATTTTCTTCCCGTAATTCGCATGCAGTGTTGTATGTACACATGTAGGCCTGTATATCGGATAAATCAGTGCATTAGTGTATATATACTTTTTAGAAGAGTTAAGTGTCTTCAGGATGGTTCCTGGTGGGTGGAGTAGGAGCCGGGGAACAATGCTGTGATTGTTTACACCTTACACTGTTATTGTTATTGTCTCTTCGCAGAAGCACACACCCACAATTAGAATTAGAAGTGTAGCTTACACAAACATGTCAATATACTTCCACTCATTGACTGCACCATAATAAACACATTTAGACCGTGATCTCATTCTCTCACACACCACACCAAAAGCCTAAATGCAGCTCTCACACTCTGGTAGAGCGTAGATTGCTATTTTGGGATGCTTTGGTTGTAGTGCTGTGGTCTGTGGCAGGTCTTTCTCTTACGCTCCAGGGCAAGGTGGGAGATGGGAGCAGTTCTTAGGCTCTACCCCAATGAAGATGCTCACAGGAGGCTGTGGCAGCCTCGGTTGACCCATAAACGCTCACACCTCCAGAGTCACGAGACGTCGCTGACTCTAGGGTCTCTGAAGTGGGCTGAGGGGATGTATGGATTGATGGATGCTCCGGTCCAGAGAAGCTATTCTTCTGTGCTACAAGTGGTTATTACGTTTTATTGGCCTTGGTAAAGAAATGCAAAAAAGAGGCAGAGAGATAGTTGTTCGTTTGTTTAATTACACTTTACTGTGAGAAGAAAAAGGCAGTGTTTGACCTTTGACCTAGGGAAACTGGCCAGCAGATGTGCAGTTGTACATTTCCTCACCTAAAGGCAAAGTCGACCGAACTACCAAAGAATGTGACACACTTGGCACAGGACTTTTTTAAAGACCTTTGCTGCTTGATTTAGTGGAATCTCTAGACTTTTATTTTGACATGCTAGGCCTAATTTAAATAAACATGGAGACACTTATTTTCTTAGAAGGAACCACTGTAATTTATATTTATGCATCTTTACGTCTTCTGTTAGTAAAATATATTGTTTGCTGGTCTCCTCCAGGGGCTGTATGTGGGTGGGGAAGAGATTAAAAAGGTTAAATAACAGAGCAGCTTCCACACGTTTCCATTACACCCCGCTCCACTGTGATTTTACTCTTGATGGGTGATATGTTTATATATTTATAATTTTAATAAACATCTCATTTGGGAATGTTTGTTAAACACAGACAGTTTGACTCGAAGCTCTGTTAATAATTCTCTTTTAGTAAGCACTTGTGACATGTTTGGGAATTGGAGGGCTTTTGCATGAATGCAGTTCATCCTAAATAGTATGCAAGAAAAGTAATTGTGCGTCAGTATGTTGATGCTAGCAAGCTAAACGGACCTGAGCGATTTTTTTCGTTTTCTTTTTCAGCTGTACAACCTCAACACAAGTAGAGTTCTCTTTTGATTATTCTTTTAATATGAAGTCACCTGAAAGTAAAGTATTTGAAACTGTCCCCTATTACACTCTTTTCCTATTTTATATATTAGGCAAGGCAAGGCAAGGCAAGTTTATTTATATAGCACATTTCCTACACAGTGGTAATTCAAGGTGCTTTATATAAAAAAATCATAAAAGCAATAATAAAACAATAAGTAGAACTATATTAATTAAATATTAATTCAACAGTCCACACTTGAAAGAGTGAAAGAAAATGCAAATTCAGAAACTGAGTGGCAGAGAAGATGCCTCCATCTGCTGAAACACAGGAGTTTATTGCGTGACCCCTACTGTTCATCGTTTGTACACTCCTTATTGTGGTGCACTATGGTATTGAGCGAGTGCACTCAACAACATCCATAACGTTCAACACAACAAATGGGTATCTCTTTAATTTAAGGTTATAGCATTGGTGTCCAAAATTGCTCCTTGAGGGCCACCGTCCTGCAGAGTTTAGCTCCAACTCCAGCTCCTGAACTCTGCAGGACACTGGCCTTCCAGGACCAAGTTTGGACACCTCTAGGTTATGGAGAGTGATTTCGGCCATGATTCTTGTCCTTTGCACACAGTGGTATCAAGCCTCTTGCAAGGCTGCCTGCTCAGATGGCCGGGTGAAAAGGCATGCCTCTGGCGTCGATTTCCGTGAGTTGAAATTGCTGTGCGTAAGCACATGTTTTGAGCTGGGCCCCAGCCCCAGAGCCTATCTAATGTATTGAGAGAGTGAGAAAGGTAGGATTGCCAATGTGCACAGCTTTGCTGACCATAGCAGCTTGCATAGACAAAGCTAACGGAGCGACCGTGCTGTGTGTGTGTGTGAGAGCAGAGGGTCCCTCTCACATACAGTACTTAAAAACACATAAACCAAACAAACATTCACCAATTTGTTTTTCTTAACCAGGCTTTTGCAACAGAGTGGCAAATAATTTGTCAGTTTCGTGTTTTGTCAGGTTTAGCACAATACCTCTTACTAAGGTTTAGACCAATCTCATTGGTCTTAAACCTTACCCCACATATCTAAACGCTGAACATCGAATCTGTTCTGATTCCGTTTTGTTATTTTGCAAGAATTATGATTTTGGAGGCAGCATGATGCACAAAATGGTGCGTGACAGCAGTGCATCAAGTGCATAGTAGTACTTTTGTGTAATCAAACACAAAGACACACAGAAATAATTAGTATTGATTAGTTAACCGGGTAGGTCGGATGGAATAAGGTTAGTAGATCCAGGTTTGCCCACATTGATCTGTATTGGATTGTGTTATTCTGTTTGTCAGAAATATTCTCTGTAAGTGATGGGTCACGGGTATGGCTTTAGTGCTTCTGTACCACAGTGGGGGCAGAAGAAAGGATGCATACAGGGTACTACTGAAACCACACATTCCAGAGGTCAGGGTGCATAGGTCAAAGGTGACCGACAACGTTAATCTCTCTGTGTGTACTTTAGTGTGTTTTTTTTAGTGTTTAGTCTAGGTGGGTTTTGTGTCTGAGAGTCAGAATGGATGTGTGTGTGTGAGTTTCGGAAATGTCAATCAAGTTGGAAATGCACCTCTGACTTCTGAAGAATCCCACACAGGGCATTCTCATTCCAGTGAGCAAGTGCAGTGCTTCTATAAATGGCAAGTCCTCACTGAGGGGTCAAGGTTTGACTGGTTAGCAAGGATATACTGTATACATACCATAAATGGTGCACTTGATCAGTCTTACAGACTTACGGTCTCTTTTGCAAACATAGACTTGGATGAGCATCGCAAAGTTTTAGGGTGCCATTTGGGACAGGGTGTAACTCAGAATAGTGCAGGGTTTGGGCCTGTGCATGTTCTTGTGGTGACATCAACCAATCAGGATCATCATGACATCATTTCAGTGATTAGTCACACAGCATTTTATGTCGCAGGTGATTGGGTCATAAAATTGCATCCAGAGTGCCTGCAAATTTCAAATTTAGGACTTTCTAAGAGTCCTGTGCCAGCAGAGCAATTCGGGATGGCTTTCTCCAGGTATCATTGACCTCGATCCACACTTTGCTCTAAATATACCGTATGCTTCCTGTTATGGCGTTGTATTATATTCCGTTGACCACCGTCTCTTCCTCTAGTCCATTTTCCTCCCTCCATTTACCTTTCTCCCAGTAATTAATGAATCCCTGCTCTTACATTTCCCTTATTCCCAATGGGGGCGGCTTTCTCTTTTGTGTTCGGCTTCAGTCTTTCAGCCAGTGAGAGTCTCATGAGAGCTTGGCAATGGGCCACTCATTTTAAACAGATTCCCACAGGGGTTACCATGCCCCGTTCTCTCTCGCTCTGCATCCTCCACAGGCTCTCGCATTGTGTGAAGGCCCTGGCCACAATCCCTTTGCAGATCGCTGATGATAAAGCCATCAGTGGAGCTCAAGAGCTAAACAACAAACCGTCACGTCACCTTTTAGTAGCCTCAGAGGACGTGCTTGTATCTAAAATTAGTCTATTCTTGCCAACTGTCATGTGTGCATTGTTCCCTTAAGGTGTAGTCCTGATTGCCCCCATTGTAGATTGAAAATCGTTGGGAAGGTCTCTCCTCATATCAGGTTTATGAATCGAGTTCACCCCAAACTCATTGTGTCCAATTGGGACTCAGGTTGCAGGAACGGCATGCTTATGGGTGTGTGCGCAACATGTTCTGAAGTGTTGAAGAAGAGAACAAAGTTCTGGCCAAGGAGCTATATCTGTTAACTTTTCCATTCATTTCAACCGTAGTTGAGTTGGCTAATAATGGTTATGTTGACCAGCCAAAACTTGACACCCTAGGTGCTACCTATATATGAAGTTAATCACCAGCAGTGACTTCCTGTACTTTACATGATGTCACTTCCTTCATTTGAACATTTATGTAATGTAGGAAATGATGTAATAGAAGCCTGGTATTGTGTGACTCGATGTGTCATTGAGCAATTTACCAGATAAGCTCTTTCCAAAAAAGCATAAGCTTTAAAACATCATTATTTTCTCTTAGCAAACTGTTAGTGTGCTTTGGCTTGTGTGGTATCTTGCACGCTAGCTAAGGCAGAATTCATATGCATGACTCAGACAGGGGCCACGTTATGAAGAAACTTGTCTGGTTGTCTGGCAATTGTGGTTTCCATTTCTGAGAATTTTTGTTTGTGTGTATTTCTCCTGCCACATTTTTAAATTCATGCTAACTTACCTCAGGTCTTCTGCAAATAGACACAGTCACGCTAAACTGCATCTGTGTTCCTACCTTGTCTCTGCTTTATGCATATGTGTGTGAGAGTGTCATGGTGTTTGTGCTTATGCAGTCATTGTCCGTGGGCAGAGGGCCCCTGTTGGGAGACGGCCCCTTTTTCAGCGTATGCATCTCTTTACAAAGCCTTCTTCCTTCTTCATTTCTTTTCACCAATGCATCTTTGTTCCAACAATGACAGATCAGCCTTTAATAGTCGTTCAGGGCTTCTGCTTCACAATGCAGTTCGCTTTCACCCCATCACACAGTCAATACCACTACTTCCTTTAGAGCGAGAAGCTTTCAGAAGCTTTGAAGAAAAGGTCAAACATTTCAGATATTTCTGACTGCAGTTTTAAGTCCTAATGGTTTATAATTTTAAACTGATGTCTTATAAATAGAGGTCTAGTAGGTTTTTTACGCTTTTTGAAAATAGTCTGAACATCCCACCTAACTTGACCCAGCAACACTGTTATTCTGTCAAATTGCATTACTTTTGATGGGTGTGACCCAAAAGTCAATCAAAACTGTAAGCGTAATGCCGCAGTCTTTTACACATTCACACAATCTCACATCAGATCTGTCAATGTAATCTCCCAGCATCACATAAGCACGTTTTTCCTCCAGGGTTCATGTCTGCATAATCAGCCACCAATAGTTGATAGTGTCCGACAACAGTCGTCCCATTTCTTATATAAACATTGATTTGTACAACTGATTTCCGTTCTGGCTTATCAGCAACTGCGACTGTGAAGCCCCAGCTCAGTATTTGCCCATAGCGTCTGATTGGCGTCTAGTCGTTCCCCTTCTAAGAGCAGAAAAGCTGCATGCCCACATCTGATAACGCCAATAGAAAATTTTTCCCCCACAATGCACCACTTTGCCACCCACTTATAATTGTGTGTCTGGTGTATGCTTGGTGCTTGAGGTCCAGATAGATTTTGGCTCCGTTGTTTTTCATTAAGCTCATATTGAGCGTTAAGTCTGAATTGAGTTCATACACAGTGACCCCAGTGGTCCAGAGACACTTTGAACTAGTTTATTTGTTTTTATGGACTTCTGTGCCTTTTATCAAGATATGACAGTGTGGAGCGGGGTCAGCAAAGGACCTCTAGGCGAGAATTGAACTCGGGTCGCCCTGAGATTTTTGATTATTAATGATTATTTTTTTGGTTAAATATGTGAAAGTAAATCATTTTAAAGCATCATATTAAAAATGAATAATACTGATTGCATCATTATTACAATTGTAATTTGGTTATATCTGACATTAAGTAAATACATCTTGACAAGGACACTAGTCTGTTTGACATCAGTTAGGCTTTTAATGTTTTTCACATGGCTCCCTTGACTCGAGGATACGATAAGAGCTGTTTAACTTGGACAGCTCCCTCTTTGTGTCTGTAGGTCATCAGTCTTTAGCCTTGGCCATGGGTTCATTGTGAATCAGGCTGAATTTATTTCTATTTAATTAACTTTGCGCAGACCTCAGCCGCGTGGTTTCCTCCCTTCCTTCTTTCATAGTTACTGAGGCACATAGTTACTATTGGAACTAGAGTTAGTATATCTACTAGAGTCATAGTAGATATAAAGCAACAAATTACAGCTGATCTAGTTTTCTACCTTTTCATCAGCTCACAAAGACCACGTTCAAACCTTTGTCTCCCTAGCAAGATCCATGACTCTACAGTTGCTCTTCAGATTGTGTAAATCAGTATGAATAGTGTGCTGTATTGTGGAGGAGTGAGGAAAAGAGCTAGAGAGGATTGAGGAGAGTCTCAGCATACCGATCCCATCTCGTGGTGATGACATGGGCAGCAGAACAACGGCGTGCTGGCATGACACGGGCTCAAAGCCAACAGCATTAGGCACAGACAGAAGGCTTTTCACAAACACTTGGAAGTAATGCGGAGCTCTTCATACCCAAACACACGTTTCAGAACTGCTTAGGTTTTGTGGCCACTCAATGCTCCTCTTTCAGTTTAGACTATGGAGGCCACAAAAGTATGCCCTGTACAACATATTTAACCCGCCTACTACGAAAGAGCTATTTATAAATCTGTATTTAATCCACTAAAGATGGATTGTACTCATTGTACGCATTTTGTTTGCACTTTTTAACCTGACTTTTTTCTTGTGCAGATATATACACACCCTAACAGAAATGTATATGGTCTGTGTTGTCCAGTATTGCCAGATGTACAATTAGACCTCTGTACGATCTACGATCAATAAAAAACAGAGTTAGTAAGAGTTAGTAAGCAGAATTGCAGATTCACGCAGGTATGTGTTGATGCAGCGTTGATGACCATAGACCAAGTGTACCGTGGGGGTTCAGGACAAAAAAAAAAAAAAAACAATTGTTGGAAGATGAAATCATAAAGTACTCATTATAATACATTTAGCAAATTTTAAACACAAAAGTTACATAGAGGTGCTTTAAGACACCTATGTTGTGGTCCATAACGGCATAAGATCCCTCAACATCTGGCAACACGTAGGATTCTGATAACTTCTTCTCAGAGGTGGAGTTTGGACCTTCCCATTTATTTATCTATTGTGGTAATTTGCAGGTCATATTAAAAAGTTGTTAGTCTTTAAATAGATATATTCTTGTATGATACTTTCCTTCCAAATGTGATAATTTTGAGCTTCCAATCTGGCAACTCTGGTGTTGTCTGTACATGAACATGCGTGCACATATGATGAAATCTGATCGCTGGGACTTGGCTTTTTCCAGACACTCCAAGCGTGTTTGACCTTGTGGTCAGAGCAGATCTGAAAACATCACAAGCAGTGCCGAGGAGGAATGTGGGTTCATGTCTGCATGTGTTTCCGCATGTGTACCTTAGGTCGGTGTATCCCCTCCACCCAGTCCATACTCTGAGGTTGAATTAGCCAAGTCAAGTTTCTTTGGGCGGCCCCAACTCAAGCACCCGTGAGAAAACTTCATACAAACTATTTTTGCAGGTGTAGAATGTGTCTACTTCCTTAATTCTGGTAATTCACATCTGTCGAAAAAGTAAAGGGAGAGAGCGAGAAGAAAGACACAGGTGTTTGACCGCATGTAGATGAAGTAGCTCATGCTGTACGTGACCTTATGTCTAAAAACCACAACATGCTGTTCCTTTGAACGTGTTTGAATATCATTACGCTTAAGAACGTCGCCATCAAGTTTAGGAATAAGTAGAAAAGACGCAAAGGGGTCCCGGGGTAGTTGTTTTTCAGAACGCTCTGGTTCCCAGTGCTGGTGTGATCTTACATCTTAAAGCTTTGGTTTATTGTATGTATATATTTGTGTGTTAGAAAGGATCAGTCACCACGACTGCAGCCTACTCTCTCTCCAACCACAAAAAGCCCAAACGCCCCCATCTCTCTTTTGCTCCAAACACCGTTCCAGACATTTGGGTGGTCGACGTAAGCTAAGCTTTGTTTTTCTTGCTATTCACACATTTTACAATCCTTCAAGGGGAACTTTTCAAAGCTCCCACCACAGCTTTGAGTCTGATGTTTAGTTTGCTTTGATTTGAAAATATGTATGCATTTTTCCCGCCGTTGGCAGGATGATGACAGCTGACGTGTGTTTTGCAGGACGTGTGACATTTTAATGAGTCAGTCATTTCGGGCCGAGGTCCCAGCCTGGTATCGGTCCCTTTTCTTACATGCGTGCCGAATAATGTGCGTCAAGCTTGTTGTCAATTTCTTAACCATGAGAAACCCTCCACAACATAGAGTTTAACCACAAACAGACAGACACGAACCAAAACTGCTGTGATAATGTTGTTGCAAAACCACAAATGTACCTGAAAACTTAATATATAACAGAACATAATCTGTCTCGTAGATGTCCACATACCTTCTCTGTTCCAAAATTTACTGAGCTTCCTACCTTAGACAGCATTATAGATGCAGACAGCAGCATAACAATTACCTGTTACAATTACAAGTTTTTTAAGTTTACATGTATAGTATTGCAGTTAGCTTAGCAACATGCTAACATTAAACTCTATTGGAATCGTTAGCGTGTGTCAATTGTTCTAAATCAGTCACTTATTTGATTCTTAAGAGGCTGCTGTCGCTCAGTAGGTTTTGAAACAGGACTTCAACATATCATGAAGATGCAGAATCTTCTAAAAACCTGACGTTAACTTTCACAAATGAGTCAGTTTTACAATACTCAGTATAATTACAGAAACAAACAAACAGGTAAGGACTTTGACGGGTTTTGTGCTCATTAGAAGTCCTTATCTATATTGAATTAGTTCTCTGATGCTCTCCATACAGTATTGTTTGCCGAAAAGCTTTGGTTAATGCCATTAGGCGGCATTGTCTTTAGCTCTAAGCTACTTTGTGCTGACAATAGCCCTGAACCCGAGCCAAAGGAAAGGGAAGCTACTCGTGCTATTGTGCTGCTTGGCGCAAATTACTTAATTAGCAAACGCGCAAACCATTACTTCAAGTCAATTTGCATTGGATACACAGTACATTATGTGCGCTCTGTGAGGGTTTTGTTTACAGACTCTTGTAGTAGCAGCACTCTGAGCTAGTGCTTTGTTTGGAAGATTAGATAAATGCTACAAGAACTTCTTAGTTTTCCTCCCGCATTAATTTCCTATTACAAAGGCTCTCTACACTTTTTAATGCTTTTTGCACTGCATTTGGTATTACATATATATATAAATATAAATATGTATTAGGAAAAAATATGTGTATATAAACATATACATATAATATATTTTTTTTTCTAATAAAAATATCTAAACTAAAGAGAAATTGTCCTTATAACAAGATTAGTTACTATTTTGTGTAATAATTAGTGCTGTTGATCTATTTATTGCGATTTAATCGCTTCCAAAATATTTTTTGTTTACATTATGTATGTGCACTGTGTATATTTATCATGCATATATATTTTTTTTTTCCTAATATACAAACATATTTCTCCTTAAATGTACACTTGCATGTGTTTGTATTTATTTTTACATAATAATAATAATATACATAGTATACACATTTATATAAATTTAAAAAAAAAAAAATTGGGATGTGATTAATTGCAATAGCGCTATTAATAGTTAACTCCACTGGCATTTTAAGCCCTTTAAATAAGAAAAGCATGCCTATGGGTTACTGACTTGGCAGTGTTTCACCATGTATTATGCTATATATAAAACATCCCTGCCGTCCCAGGTAAGTGTGTGTATCATGACACGCCCCGTGGGGTCTGTGTGTGTGTGTTTTTGCATAGTTATGCTGCCCTCGATGGTGTTGCATAAATCGACAGTGCAGCCGTACCAGCGTGGGTTCTACTGCGCGGACGACAGTATCCGCTACGCCTATAAAAACAGCACTGTGCCTTCTTCTGTGCTCACAGCCGTGGGCCTCCTCCTGCCCATTGCCAGCGTAAGTGCCCCACAGTGGGGCCTCAGACAGGGGCATGGGGCCAGGCGAGTGGGTTGACTGCATGAGAAATGAAGTCTTTTGAGAGAGTTAGTATAGTTTATAACCTAGTGCATAGTACCAATCGCAGACAGTCATTAATGTGTAGCCGTTCAGTTCTCTCAGAAGCCGAGCTTCCATGTCAGACCCCACTCCCCGGCCTGGTTTTTCCGTGTGCTGTGCTGTGCCGCTACCTGCGTGTGTCTTTCTGTGACTGACCTGAAATCTCTCTCTCTTTCTCTCTCTCTCTCTCCCCCCCACTCTCTCTCTCTTTGTGTGTGTGTGTGTGTGTGTGTGTGTTTCGCTGTAGCTGGCCTGCCTTTCCTGATAATTGAAACTAGCACAATCAAGCCGTACCATCGCGGGTTTTACTGCAGTGACCAGTCCATCCAGTACCCGTATAAAAACGGGGACACCATAAGTGATGCCGTGCTCTGTGCCGCTGGCATTCTAATTGCCATCCTCTCTGTAAGTTCCTCTCTTATATATATATATATATATATATTCATATAAATATACCACTAATTCATATAAACATCCCATCTTCATCCTTCACCCCCATTAGACCGTAGATACTAGTAAAATAGGCTAACTGTAGAACTAAATGGTGACTTATAGTAGTTACTCTACCCATAATCCTTTTTAAATCTATTAACCAATCCTCCCAGTCCCACCTTTTTATTAAAAATATATGAATAACTCAACATCAAGAGGTTTATCATGGTCAGGGCTGTCGCTGTTTCTCTTCTTCTGTCTGTCTCGATCTTAGTCTCTCTTTTCTGTTCTGTCTTCCTTTGCCTGCATGTGTTTTGTGATGTATTGCTCTTTTTGGGGTTTTACTATTTAAAATAGTAATTCTCAAAAACAGCAATGCCGAGTTATAAATCCTTAATGTAATTACAAAAAAATTACACTTTAGCATGCTATTAGAAATAATGCTTGTGGAAATAATAGATTTTGTATATAATATAATATGTTTTCCTCTTAAAAATCTATAAAATATATAATTAAAAAAATATTAAAATTGTCCATAAACCAATAAACCAAAATCTGTTTGTATAATAATATGTACTTGTATTAACAAGGGTTTATCTTCAGTCGAGTAAATGTTAAATGTTTTTAAAGCATGCTTTTGCTAAGAAAAACATAACAAACATTGTGATGTGATGCTCTTTTGTACAGCTAATGTAATAATAGTAATGTAATAAATGTGATGGAGTTAATTGCTTTTCCTGACAAAAGCATTTATTTAAATTAAATTGTTGTCATTTCTTTTAAAACTATAATTTATTTAAATATAATCGTAAACAAGCATTTCAGATGATGCAGTTTAAAATGTATATACTTGATTAACATGAGACAATTAAAATAAAAAAAATGAAAAAGTAATATTTCATACAAATATTTTTTAAATTAAAATTTAAAAGTTATTTAAAGTAAAATGTACTAAATAAATAAAATCGTATAAATATATATTTCACCCCAAAATCAAAAAAGAAATGAGCAGAATATGTTTTGATTTAGTATTTAGAATAGATTTTGTGAAAATGCAAAAATTCAATTTAAAGTGCAGATAAATCTGGATAAGAGCTTAAACCGCCCCACAGCTGCTGAGGTGTTGAATTAGTAGACATCCATGGCCTTTGTGACAGCTGCCAAAAGGTTAACCTCTTACAAATGAACCCAATCACCTGGAGGACACATGTTCACCGAAGAACGAGAACGAATGAAACATCAAACCAGATTACTTCAAATCTCCAAAACAATGTCTGAAAAGAAAGCTTCAACATTCCTCTTGTGGAATAAAGTGGTGGAGATGAGGGAAGTGGTCTTGCAGTAAAAGCCCCTGTAACCATGACTCCATGGAGATTGCGTGCCTCACTGTCTGGAGTAGACATGTTCCCATGCTCAGCAATTCTCCTGATTAAAATGAGGACTGTGCGTGCATATATATATATATATATATATATATATGTATATGTATGTATGTATATGTGTGTGTGTGTGTGTGTGTGTGTTGGCACCCCTCACACAGCTGTAGTTAATTAGCAGTGTCTCCAGTCCTAGTTTGGTCTAGGCCTCAGGGAACGCAGTCCCACTCTTCACTACCACCACAACAGCGTTCCTCTACAGTCTGAAGAGAGAAAAGAGAACAGGAGATAGTAAATATCTCATTAAGGCATGGTTTATGTACTTCATAACCCATGCCTCTTTGCTCAAATTTACATCCTACTGGTTTAAAATAGTGCAGACCTCCGTGTTAAAATCCCACGCTCTAACTGCTCATAACCTTTAGAAACATAATACGTTCCATATCATTAAAATACGGGCAGGCCATGCTCAGTCATAAATCGTTTTCTCTCATTTCTTTCACTCATTTCTTCTTGCTTTTTTTTTTTTTGATTAATGTGCTTTCCTAACTGGTACCTCATTTGCATGTTTGTCTAACTCCACCCTGCATGCCCATGACCTGACCACTGAACTTTTGTGATATTATATAATGACACATTAATGTTTGTGGTATGACTTCACAAATTCACCATCACTTCATGAACCACTTAATGATCTCTGTTCCAACTCCTGGTGAGCTGCCTCCATAGGCATCCTACTGAACCTCATAAGTGTGCGAATTGGAACACTATGTAGGCAGCAGCGCTGAGCAAGTGCTTACTATACAGCATTGAAAAACACTAAATTTAACTGATACTTTTCAGTATTGATCAAATGTATTTTTTTTTTTCCATTAATCTTTAAACAGTGCATTTATAATTGGCTTTTTCGTGATGCTGTCCTAGGATTTCACTAGCTTTTGGAACAGAGCTTGTGTGTAATATTATTTTAAGTGATTTATTTTAATTTCATTGCAAATGAATGGTTTTTCTAGATTGTGATTGGCGAATGCTACAGGATCCATTGCTTGAACCAGGGCTCCAAATCGTTTGTGGGAAATCCATATGTCTCCGCCCTTTATAGACAAGTGGGCGTGTTCATCTTCGGCTGCGCCGTCAGCCAATCATTTACAGACATCGCCAAGGTCTCGGTTGGACGGATGAGGCCGCACTTCCTAAGCGTTTGTCAGCCTGACTACTCTACCATCAACTGCTCTCTGGGATATATTACTCAGTACGTATGTACGGGAGAGGAAAGCAAAGTACAAGAAGCCAGGTGAGATATTCTACTCTCAACATGCACAGGGGATATTAAAATGTCACGGTTTTGACAAAAATATTAATAATGAGTAACTATAGATCTTCATGTGGATTATTAAAATCATATTGTTAGTAGCTCACCTTTGTACAAACTACATTTTTAACAATCCACAAAAATCATCACCTATACCTGTATAGTTGGGTTATTTTGTATAATTAGTTTAATAAACTAAAATAAAAAAACTCAGCTAACTAACACAATAAAAACATAACAATAATTTATTTTTTTATTTTTATAAACATAAAATATAAACATTTTTGCAAATAAACTCTTCATATATTAGTTTTGTGTGAAATATTTTTATTTACATAAATAATGTTTACTGTGTGTTTATTATGTATATATAATATATATAAATATATATACATTGTATATTTTTTTTCAATATTTATATTCGTATTATTCATTCATTTTTATTTTATTTATTTATTTATTTATTCTATAGAAACTATAATACATGCATGTAATTGTTTTAATGTGTTAAATAATAAAACCCATTGTTGATTAAGTGCCTCTTTTCTCCGTACAGGAAATCCTTCTTTTCTGGACATGCTTCATTTTCGATGTACACCATGCTGTATCTGTCAGTAAGTAGTAGTGCTCTCACAGCATCACAAAAAAGTTGTTTGTTCATGACTGTTATATCTAGTATGAGACAGGGCCCCTCTATCGCCCTTTCACCCTCCTCTGTGGGTCTCTGAAATGTGGGTTCATCTCCCGAATGGACACACTCCACCTGTTTTTATTTGTGCAGCTGTATAGACTTCCCTTCTCTCTGAAGTTGTCCTTCATTTCTCTGCACATCCCTTATGCTTTATTTATATTCTCTTCATGAAAGGGTCACACACTTTTTTTTTTACACTAATTATGCACAATCCCCAATATAGCTAGCTTTACATACACACAAAGGCAGATTTCGCTCAGCCTCCTGGAGTCTCTCACTGTATGTAAAGCCTCTTTCAAAGGCTTCAGACTTTTCACACGCACTGCCCTCCACACCTCCCTTCTTTTATTCAAATCCTTTCTTTCTGCATCTAAATCATCAGCATCTCCATGGGCCCCTCCACCTTGGAGAGGGCAGGGGGCGGAGCCGCTCTGCTAAAGGAGGAAGCCAGATGTTCGTTCTCAGCGTTTTGAGAGATTATTTGAGAAAGTTAGGAGGGTGATAGAGGATATGTTCACAAACTCTTGCAGGTTTGGTTCTAATGCTCTCAAAACAGCCATTAAATGAATGCGTGACTTTGACAGCTGGGCCTGAAACACTGACCTGAACACTTTCCTATGCAAGAGGAAGCAGTACATTAAGAAGCAGACCAAGGGCAGGTTCTGTTGAGTGTTTGGTGACTAAAACAATCAGTTTTAGCACATTTTATTTTACTTGTGATTAGCCACAAGGCAGGAGAGATGTCAGCCAGTGTTCAAGTGCAAGGAAAACAGGATACTAAAAAGCTGAGTCCTTCCAGAAACCTTCTTTTAGCCACTGCAGACTGAATTATCAACTTGATTTGAAAGCCTGGATTTGTCTCTGAGCGTCTCCAAATCGTTCAGATTTGATCAGAAAGCCTGGCCAGATTTCTTGCCTCCGAAGCCAAAGTGTAGTCAAAATCCATTTTAAAATGTGAAGATGTGAATAGACTCTTGCGTTAAGATACAGGTCGACTATCTAAGATTGTTTAACCATCTGTTCTTGGCCTTCAAAGTTAAAAACGAGAGGCCAAGAGAGAACGCTCTGAGATATCGAAGCACAAAGCACGATAAACAGAATTACAGACCTGGATAAATCTGAAAAACGGGAAAAACAAGTGGAGGAAAGTGCTCTGTGTGATCGAGCGAAACGGTCTTATTGACTGAAGTGCTGCCGTGCTCGATCTCACTCCCTGTAATTATCTCACGCTAGCTGTCATGCTTCATGGCTCAGACGCTGAAATCATAATGAGCGCTCACACCAGTCTTACGATCCCTTTTATTTGCACAAACACAGTCTAGGTCAAAAGTAGACAGCCTTTGTTCTCACCAAATTTGCGAATGAATCATACTGGCACAGTACCTCAAAACACAACCCACACCTGTTTCGTCAGTGACACGTAATTATAATAAATTCATCTCACTTTTTTTTATGTTCCTTGTAAAAGTCACAGCGGTTACATAGAAACCAAGATAAATTTCCATTAAGTCTTACACAATTATTATTATTTTTTTAAGTTTGCATTTTTATGGCACTCTACCAAATTGAAAACAAATAGTAAAAACTTTCACCGATGACTTTTTTTTATTGTTAGGTCAATGTTTGATTATATTTTTAGTTAAAATAATTATTATAAAATATATTTTATACTAAATATTTTTTTTAAATCCTGAAAAAAATAGTTTAATTAAAATTAATTATAATTGCATTTTAAAATATATTAAAATATTATACAATATTACTGTTTTACTATATATGTTGTCAAAAAAATCTCCATATTCATGTTTTCATATGTATGTATATATATATATATATATACATGTGTATGAAGTTTATTTGCAAAAACGGATAACTTTGTATTTTCAAAAAGCATGCTGTTTATTACTGTATCATGTTTTTAACCTAATCAAAATAACCCAACTGCAGTTTGATTGAGATTGATTAATTAATGCACAGTAAAAAAAACATAATTGTTCATATATTTAAAAAATGTATAAATATTGTTCCCCAGGTATTGAGATCATAGTCAGGTTTAGATAGCTCAATATAGCTGAGCTCTGCCCCCTACAGTGACTGCGAGTGCGTTTGAACGGTGTATATAAAGGCCTTGAACCACAGTATTCATGCAGCTCAATCTCATGTGCTCATTGAGTTGGAATAGCAAATCGGTTTGTTCTGGGGAACAAGTGTATGTGGGCATTTTGTGGGCAAACTGGGTATTTCCTAGCCTCTCTACGACTTCCACACTCTATAGTCCAATGACTTCTGGTTTGGCTCTGCGTCACTGCGCCTCTCAAACCACACGGTGACATAAGATGCTCTAGTTAGCCGTAGTGACCAAAGAACAGGCGGTGAGTGATATGAGGCCATGGGTAGAGTAGTAACGCAAATCTTTAACCTGTTTTCAGGCTTATTTCTCTGTATGTTGTGGTCATTTGAGATGCGGTGAGTCTGCGTTGGATTTGCAGTAATATTTTTGGACCTGAGGCCAGGATAGAAAAGGCTTTAGTGGTCAAATCTGACGGTTTTCTACCAGAACTGGCAAGAATCAAGTGCAAAAACACTTCAGAATGACCAATAAAACCATGCACCGCAACATAAAAAAGACCTGCCTTTCCTTTCAAAAAATTGCAAAGTAAGTAGTTTTTTCATTGAGTCACCTTTTTCATTGAGATGACATGATTTATTATACCGCATCTCAGTTACTTTTTCTTTTTTTCCTTACCGAGTTGGACTGAACATGCCATTTTGTGGCTGCTTATGTGACCTGAAGAAGTCAAATTCTGGGCTTAAAGGAAAAGTTCATTCTTATTATTAACCTGTATGACCTTCTTTTACATAACACAAAGGAAAAAGGCTTGATGGCTGCTGTTTTCCATGCAATGAACTGAATCTTTTAATCTTAAAAAGGATGCAAAAGAACGTAAAAAGTATCAAATAGACTCCATATGCCCATAAGTCTTTGAAGTAATACATTTCTTTAAGTTAATTTAATAAATGGCTTCTGGCCGAGTTCTATTGCTATCTATTGTTTTTGTGAAAAGTAGCGTTGTTCAATTCATTAACACATATATTTAAACCTGCCCTTTGTAATGAAGCCTAATTCACAAAATATCTGAAAGATTCATTCAATAATATAGCTAATTTGGCACAAATGCATACCAGACATAGTTCACCCTTACATCGTTCCCGTATTATAAGATTTAACGAAACCTGATCATTTCTTTTATATGAACTGAGTAGTTTAATTTACGTCCTTTTGAAGATGATCACTTTATATGATGAACGGATTCAGTTTAGGCTTCTATTCACGTATACAAATTAATGCACATGCACATTATATATGGCAAATCATATATAGTTTGTTTAAATTGTCATATTTGAGCCACCAAGAGAATCAGCGAGGTTTGTTCTCACATTATATGCATCTTAAACCCAATATGAGGTTCATTTTTGAACATTAAACCTTTAATAGCCCAACAGTATCTTTTCTATTTTCTCGTTTGATACCTCCGTATCCGATCTGATGGCACCACCCGGATCTCCTGCAGGGAGGAACTGGATGGACACTGTCAGTGGGACAGAGTGTTATCTGCACATGAGTGTGTTACAGGGTGTGTGTATGCGTTGGTGTTTTGAGTTCACATGTCACTGGAGACCACACCGTCTGCCATTCCTGCTGCCACCACCTCACAAAGCACAGAGACGAGAGAGCCATATAAACACCCCACAACGTCTGTGGCACGTTTGGCTTATCTGAGCTCTGATAGCAAGATGCTAAGAGGCAGATTTGATGGACTGTATCTGAGCCCCGAGGGTGCTCAGACTCTGCCGTTCTTATCAGCTCTTGGATGACGTGTGGAAAAGACCCGGAGGAACAGAGCCACTTTAAGAGTTTGGAGAAGTCCCAGAACTCATCTCTACATCTCCAGGCTCAGACATGCTGGCGAGATGACTCCCCGTGTGTCGGGCTCACCCTTCCATGACCTCTAACAGTCCAACATATACCAGAACTCTCTCTTTGCCATTTAAGTTCAGAAAAGTTTTAGGGGTGCCACAAAAAAAGTAGAAAACGCTTGTTCTTTTCTACCACACGTGTGTAAATGAGCTTATTGCGGATGTTATCCAGAGGCCCTGGTTATCTTGTTTGTGTTATGGGCACTTGTTGATTTTTAAAGTGAAATGTCAGTAGCGTTCCACTCATTGTGTTGCATTGCGCAACGCTCAAAGTCAGTGCAAAAGAGAGCATGACAATGTCACTGCTGGCTCTAAGGCTCAATTCTTTAATTTCGGAGAACCAATCTGCTATTTCCTCTAGTATCTGTTATTTATTAGGATGGGAAAATGCTGGAAGCCTTCATGAATTCAAACGGCAAACATAAAATTATTTTGTTCTCAGTCTGACGTGAGAGAAATCTCTTGAAAGCTAATAACAAAACAAGAACATAAAAAAAAAAACAAGAAGGGAAAACCTCAAGGATTACTCATTCAGTTTTAACTGTCCTAATTTATCGATTCACTTTTTGGTTGGCGTTCAGAAATAAGCAAGCAGACGTTTTGTCTCCATGAACCACAGATCTGCGGTTGAAGAGCGTTCATCACATTCACATGGCCTGATCAAAGATACTATTGACATGTTTGTTTGTAGGAACTCTTTTTGTCTTTTTTTGCATGAAAGTCTGTGGTTGAAACAGCTACAGATACTTGGTTAAAAATTCTCTCTTGACTGCCAACATTGAGGCCAAGCTGGACCACAATGAACATGAGTATGAATTTATTTATTTATCTCTTGCCTCAGATGAACTTCAGCCATATAATCAAGCAGGCATCTCCGTTTCAGTCAGTCATCTGTGACATCTAACTCTTCTCTTTAGCCGGCTGTAAACCCAGCAGCTCATATACGGTAGCGTGACGACAATTGCTGATTCAGGAGGTTTTGTTTCAGCGTGTTTTTAAAGACTTCCTGCTTAGTAAATTGAAATAAAGAGACAGCAGGCCATATGTTGATTCCAATCGTTTGAGGCATAAATGCACAGATGCACATAAACGCCCTGAGATGCTTGTCAGTCTACCATCCTTCCGTTCTGAGGGGATGTTTTTATGAGATAAGATCGATTGAAAATGATTGAGGAGGCTTTTATTTATCTTGAGCATATTTGGCACAAGTAGCAGTAATGCTCCGGAAACGGCATTACCTGACCGCAGAGATCACCCGGTTATTTGCAAAGACTTGAAGAGCTGTCAGTCTGCTTGTGCTGGCACACCCATCCTCGCATCATCTGAAAACTTCAGTGAGGAAACTCCAACTCCCAAACATCCTCAGGGAGGGATTCCTTCCTCTACACACACAATACCTTCGGAGCAAGGAGAGAGCTGTTCAGGAAAACAGACCTTGTACACACCTTTCATTTGGACCTCAAAGCTCAAGATGGTTATTGTTTGTTTTGTCTAACGGGTCATCTGAGTTTGTGTTCATCAGTGTATATGTAAGGGTGTGTTCTGTTGTCTGCTGCGATTTTGAACGTAATGGAAGTTTTCCTTCTCGGGTGGTGATGGATGATTTAAGGGAGGGTGATGAGTGCAGGGTCCTTAAATGACCCAGTTTGAAGGGCTTCAGGACTGATGAGCCGCCGGAGTGTCGTCAACAGTTTGTCCTCCCGACCCCCATCCTCCCCTTGTCTTTGTAACCCTCACTCATTTGTTTTCTTAGCCTAACGAGTCTTCCTGTTCCCAGAAAGCGAACTCTACAAGGGGTCTTTGTATTTAGGTGGCTAGAGAATGAGCTGCTTTGGGTTCTCCACCCCCCACATATATATTTTTTTATTTTCTATCTAATTTCTCCAACCCTACCCCTAACTTATTGTATTATCTTAGCTGTTATGTAATAAAACATAAGTTGCACAAATGTTCCCATTGGTTAAATTGCTTTCCATCTCTGTTCCTCCAGTTTTACCTGCAGTCTCGGTTCACATGGCGAGGAGCCCGTCTGCTGAGGCCACTCCTGCAGTTCACCTTGCTAATGATGGCCTTCTACACCGGGTTATCACGTGTTTCTGATCACAAGCACCACCCCACGGATGTTTTAGCTGGCTTTGCCCAAGGAGCCCTGGTGGCCTACTGCATAGTAAGTGCATCTTTGTATTTCTTTACATTTCATATAAAAGCATCTTTAAGGAGTCATTGGTTCTAATGGACACCAGTCTGAAAATACTTTACTTTTGACATTTAATAACCATTGGCGTTGTCCTCCCAGCATCTGGTTTGTTTTTGTTTTTTTTTAATATTGGTTAACAAACATTTCCCCACAATGTCCCCACCAGAAAAACTAATTAAACATTCCTTTCATAAATATGCTGGCAATTTACAACCCAACGAGTTTGACTCTTCACTTTAAAACAAGCGTATGCTTGACTCGAGGCAGGTTTATCAGATAACTTGTCAAAAGAACCATTAAGAACAGACTTTATCTTGTGTCTTTTGAGTGAAGTGAAGAGCGAAGGCCATCCAGAGTTTGAGGTCGGAAGGGGATCTGAATATCTGAAACCAGACCACAACATTCTCCAGACCCCACCCTCTCTCGTTTTCACCCCTATCCACAAAATTACTCATCCATCAGAGTGAAGCATAATCTTTTTCTTGCTAATGCGAAGCATATTGCCTCAATTGCACCATTACCAGCTCTCAAATGAAAAGAGGAGGGGGGAGAAAAAGGAATTTTACACTTCATAATTGCGGCACATGTCACTTTTGTTGGTGCCAGACTTTCTCTGAAGCAAGCAAAGCCTCACTTAGTTGGATTGTGTTTGGGAAAATTGAGACGAGGGGAACTGAATGTACAAAGAGGGAGAGAAATTTGTCTTTAGGGAAAATGACAATATTAATTATTCATTGGAGAAACAGATTTGAATCAATTGCAAGGGGCTTGTGCAAAGACCTCGGATATCACCCCATCTACAACATCTTAAAGACAAATATTCAAATTGTTAGTGTTGAAATTGGGATATTGAGTTGTTTTTCTCAACATTACAATTCCCAGAATATCAGAGCAGTGTCTTCCTTCACTCTAATTAGCTATGACAGCGCCACACGTTTTATGGTACGCAGATGTTCGCCAAACGTCTCATGAACCTTCAAAACATTTCATCTCCAGTCCTTGAATTTGCTGAACCTGTATGGATTGATTTTCAGTTGGCTCTTGTCTTTTTTTTATTGGCATTTCAGTTTTTTTTTCCAAGAGCTGTTAAAGCTTTTGCCAACCCTTTAGGTTTAGGTTAACAGAAGGATTTTTTTAGTGTAACAGTATTGTTTTACTCAAATGATCCATCCACTTCAAGGTGTAGAAACTAATCTTTGACACCTGAAGAATTTAGAAATAACAGAAAATAGCTGATAAGTACAAACGAGAGCAGAAATGAGATCCTTTTTACTACAGATCAAGGCGCCCATGTACTTGTTTTTAACGAGCCTACATTTGGAATCTGTTCCGCTGCCCATCTGTGAACGCTTTAGAGGTCCAATTAAAGTATCTCTAATGACCAAAGCTCAGATGGAGCCTATAGAGGTAATGCAAGGTACGTGTCTTTTAAAAGAAAAGTTACGTCCCCATATACATCAGGCATCGGTTTCGAACCATAGGCGGCAATGCAACTTATCCAGACTTCTCAGCAAATATTCTCTGACTGTCCATGGTTTGGAGGTGCAGCAGTTCTTCTAAGCTTGGCTGTAGGTGCTGATTTCTGCTTAAGGGAGTTGTGTTTAAAGACGTTTAAAGGTTGTAAGTGCTCTCGGTCGGTGTCCAACTGGCTGGCTTCAAAGAAACCGTGGAAAGTTACAAGTCTTGGTGAGTTTTGGCCGTATTGCAAAAGCTGATTACAGACTTACTGCATGTTCCATATTACAGAGGATCAGTTCACATGGCACTGTTAGACTGCGATGCCCACGGAGAACTGATCTCAGAACAGCAATTAACGTCAGGCTGCTTATGTATCATGCAAGGGAAACTTAAAACGCCGAGCAGCACAGTTTTAACTAGGCCATCCGTTTAGTTCGTTCTCTAAAGGAGGCTCCTAAAGTCCTACATTCAGGTCCTTGTGCTCAGGCCTGGTTTGTATCAGAAATGTTGGCAAGATTCACTACAACATTACGATTGCTGAATTCAGGCAGCCTGGCATATGTTTAAATTCTGATGTCTACATGTCTAAAAAGAACCCTTGAGATTCGAACTTCAGAAACCGCATTTTCCTTCTTTGTCCTTTCTGGACTGTTAACTGCGGCCACATCCTCCGGTCCTTCCTGTTGGAGAGTGGCGTGAGCTGTTTGTTCATGTCGTCAAACATGGCCCACTTTCTAAGCTGCTGACATGGATGGAGAGAGTGTGAGAGGTTGGCTGCTTGTAAGGCTCAGTTGCAGAGGTGTTTCCTGCAGGACTAGACAAGGGTGGAAACAGCTGGAGGCCAGCTCTCAAACAGGCTTTTCCTCTTCCCACTCTCTTTCTCTATCCACAGCACCTCTCGAGTTCTCACATCGCGGCGGTATCCCACCGTTCATCAGGAGCACAGAGGGTCATGTTCAATATTCCGGACTCCAGTTCCTCCAGCGATAACGGCCCATTGCTAAGTGCTTCTGGTCTGGCTCGGGTGGCAAGATGGTTGCCCCGATATCCTATCACTCCCTCCCATATGTCAGGCCTGAGCTTGACTCTTTTTTTCCGTTAGCTGCCACAGCACTCTCAATGTAGCTATGGTAATAGAGGCCCGAAAAATAATGTGCTTGTGCGTAAGAAGAAAGGAAATTTTAAGGGTGTTATTAAACTTTACTAATGTTACGCTAGAGAGCGAAGCAGCCAAAACACTACTTGGTCTCCACAATTATTTTACCGATGTGGCTCAGAGCCTGAAACTACAATTTAAGACACATGCGTAACATAAGCAACACACTCTCGTACATAATCATGTGCTGTGTTTGGCACTTTTAGGATCAGGCACGCCCAGACCAGTGGAAGACCACACACATGTGCACACACCCAGACATGTCGTCTATGAACCTGTTCACAGTTCAGTTGAATCCCAAGTCCATAAAGCCATCAGTGAAGAGCGGCAGAGGTTCAGTGAGGTTGAGTTTAGATGGAGTAAATATAACTATACTTTTTGTTGATCTTTTGGCACAGTTGTTGGATGCTGACACTTTATTTGATGTCACTTCCTGTCTGATTAAGGGAATGTGTATGAGACAGAGCCGGGTGGAGCAGTAAATAGACCTGTTAGTTTGGTTTAAGATTATGTCAGGCCACTTTAATACAATATAATACAGAGATGAAGCCTAAAATAGTACATTAAGCAAGCTGATGGAAAGTTAGACTGGCAGTTAAAACAGGGCTTGTCAGATAATTAAGGAAAGTAGCGCAGATTAACACCAATGCTGTTCTCTAAATTCTAAATTCTCGTCGTCTTGAAGGTACAGTAACAAAACCACTGCTATGTATTTTTCAGCCTTGCTCATTTACTCAATTGTAGCTCTCAGAAGGATAGTGATGAAAAAATAAAGAATTGTGCATAAGAACTGAATATGCTGCAGTAACGGTGCATCTTAATTCTTCCCCCCGTTAGTGGAATAAGGTCTGCACGCATACACACACACACAGACTTGGACAAACACGCAAAACCGCTTCCTGGTGCTGACTGGGCATTCGAACACAATAGAGCGAGTTTGCTGTGGAGGAATACTTTCAGACTGAGGGCTGTGACACAGGAAGCACTCACCCCTGACACAGGTTCACTGGCAGCTTGTGATTACAGGTCAGAGGTTGTAGTGCATCAAGAAGCCTATTGTAAGCCATGCTGGACAGTACGGCTGGATGGAGGCTTGCAGCTGATGGCATATGTGATAATGCATAATTGCACACATTCCAGATATAGAGACATTTTCCAATTATCAGACACTCTTGCGTCAGCTTTATCGTGTAAAACGCCATTCTTTTCAAAAATTGAGTCAGTGTATATATTTTAAATATATATTTTATTTAAAATCTCATGCTTGCTACAAATTCAGTATTAAAATTACAGGAATGCACTTTGGTACCTGTATATTTTTATAACTTATAACTGCGTGATAAGTGATATCATTTTAATAATATACCCGCACTATCAAATTAGTTTTTTGTAATCTTAAAATGTATTTAAATCCATGCGGTAAAAGCCAACAAACTCCCCGATGTACAAAAAATTATAATAAAAATATGAAAAGATGTTACAGTATGTATCCATTTTTTATGTTTTGCTGCAAATTGTACCATAATTCAGTTTTTACTTGCAGAAACCGTACATTTGTAAATTTACGCATAATGTTAAACTCTTTACAGCATATTTATAGTTTTTCCCCTCCAAAAAAATTATTTTTTATAAGCATTGTATATGCATTATTTGAATATCAATAACCAAATGGCATTTATTTTAAAGAAATCTAGTACAAATGCATTTTAATCAATATGTCTGTTTAGCCTTTTCAAGCAACATGCTCGCTCTTATAATGAAATCCGTGATCGCAACTAAGCAAAGCTTCTGAATCCGGTTTCCTGATGTCATTCCAGCACGATGTAAAGGTCACTCTGCAAATGTCGTGATCTTTCTGGCGTACTTTCATTCATATAAGCAGAAGACGGTCACAGGAGGCCCTATAGTATGAACTCATCCGCTGTAACCTTTGGATAAAGCTCTCTTTGTATGTGAGCACAACGTCTTTCACTGAAAGGATATGCAAGAAACAGCTGCTGGAAAGACGATTCCAGATCTCTGATGGCCTCTCGAAGGCTTTCAGTTCATCTCTTTCCACGCACACACTTACAAACCTAGCTTGCTCGGGCCTGTCACTCACACAACCAATAGAAAAACCCTGTGTACAGGTCTCTGTGCACTTTTTCTTTACCCTTGGCATCAAGTCAGTGCTCTGCTCCGGGGTGCCGTGGTTGACAGCAGCTCCTGAAACGTGTCAGGACAATTTAGCTGTTAGCTACCCCAAACACTGACCTCTTTACCTCACACACTGGCCCCATACTCTTCACACACTCATAAATAGTGTGTGTTTACACTTTGGCAAGCTTTCTGGAATCGGTGATTCCACGCCGCCGCCGCCGTCCAGCTCAGCTGTTCTGCATGCTTCAGTAACATTCATGGTGTATAGACGGCTAAATATCCCTAAGGCCTCTCCTATTCCCGTGAAAGCATCCCGTCTTTGGCATGAAAGGCCCGTGACTCAGACTTGTATATTTTCAGCTCTTTGTAAATCCGTTGGGTGCATGCCTAGTCTAATGCCAAGGGCACACTTCCTTTCTTCCCCTCCCCGGTTTCCTGTTGTGCCAGTGATGTCATTAGGATGTAAAGAGAGGGTTGTCGGGCATCTATCCTTGACAACAAAGCTCTTCCCACGCCAAGTGAGACCATTAATACTGACCTCAGTCCCTCGCAGTCGAAGAGCGGAACAAAAGAACTGAGGGGTTACCTCTTTATCTTTACTACTGACTCAATGTTTTTAAGGCGTGTGATGTAAGCTGGCTGCTCTTATCAGTGTGTGACCTCATATACATCCGTGTGTCACAGACGATGGATTGCAAGCCTTTATATCAAATATTACTCATTTGTGGTTAGTCGAACATCCAATAGTGTTTCTGAAATACGTGTTTGAATCATTTGTTTGTGAATATTGTAGCTGCTCATGCCCTGCTGGGAAGTTTATACCGTTATAATGGGGATTTCTTTTAAAACTTTAAGTCAAGTTTAAGTTTAATTGAATTTAATGAAGCAAACGGGGTCTGCAAGTGCAATTAGAAACTGAGTTTAAAATGGAAATGAATTAAAATTTAAAAAATGTGCGGGATTAAAAAAAAGATTCACTCTCAAAAAAAAAAAAAACTAGTGCTGCCGAGCAATTAATCATGATTAGCATTTCAAAATAAAAGTTTTTGTTTGCATAAAATATATGTGTGTGCTGTGTTTATATACATACACATACATATATAAATATATATATATAAATATTTTTATTTTTATTATACATATGATATGAATATAAAGAGACATGTAAATATTTTCCATATATATATATATATATACTGTTTGTGTGTTATTTTTATATATTTCTACATAATAAAAATAAACGCAACACACAAATATTTTAATCTTTTATTTATTTATCTTTTATTTAATAAAGCACTATTAACTGTTTGACAGCACTAGTAAATTATTTACATAAGTATATATTTACTATTATCTATTAAAATGTAAATATCTAAAAAAAAATTAGTTGATACACATAAACAATATATATTAAAAAGTTTTTTTTTAAAGAAGAAATTACACAGATGACACAAAATTGACAGTACCGACTTTTACATTTGTTATAAACAAAATTTCATTAAAAAATATAGATCTATTGTTATATTTTTTTTTTTAAATACAAAACATGTATACTATATGACTCTTTCATTGCATAGTAATGTAAATGTATAACTTAAATTCATTCTTTATAAACACAATTGTATCGACAAGAATAGAAGAAAACTTTAGCATTTCTCTGCAATTCTACAATCCTAAACTCACTTTCCTTGATTTTTGTTCGACTCTTTTTTTTTTTTATGCTGTGGTTACTGCATTTGGTTCTTAAATAATCTAACGTTTTCTCTCTCTCTCTTTCTAGGCCTTTTATGTATCGGACCTCTTCAAACCCAAAGCCAAGACTGCCACTCCACCTCCCTCGCCAATCAAGAAAGAGCTCCTCCCCTCTTCTGACATCATAGACAGGAACAACCATCACAACATGGTGTAGGAGGGTGGGGGGCGAACGGGTCTCCCCATCCCTCCCCTCCCCTCGAATCCCCTGAAGAAACCCGAACAGCCACCTGTGACAGAGGAGCTCCGGCCTAGCTGACGTCTCCTCTCTCTCATCTGACAGTAGAATGTAGGGACAGGACAGAGACAATCCTATCGACTCTTCTTATAATGACCTCGCTATCCTAGAGCCCGATTCGAAAAGGCCAAACAGACACAAAGCTAACAAAAAAAATGCCATTCCTCCCTCAAAATACTGCGGAGAATGAATTGAGCTCCTTTGACGAAAGTAATACACAGAATGAACGCCAGCGAAAGGAAGAAGAGAGCGAATGTGAGGCTTCTCTCTCGTCTCTGTGGCCTTTCAAGCAACAGTATAGGACAACAAATTCCTTAATAATAGGAATGATTCGTTTGACCTGCGATGTAATTAGCACAGATATATTAACAGTATAAAGAAAAGAATAACTTATAGCACTATATCCGAGTTCATTAAACGTCACCACTCGCTATCTGAGAAGCGTAGCTATGAGAAGCTTGATCCGCGAGATCACATTTAGCCATCTTAGCTACCCGAAACAGTGGCCTAAATATGGGAGAATGCATTTTACAGGGGTTTAAAAAAATGGCGGGCGGGTGGGTTTACATGAGTATTTTCTTAGATAAGTAGATTTTTATTTTAGATATTGATTTCACGATGGCCACCCCCCATCCTTGCCCGAATTCTGGGGGCGTGTCGCCTCGCTGTCTTCTGGTTGGTCAGGGGGGCGGGGCTAGACATCGGGGAGGCGTGTCTCGTCACCACGGTCCACCGGGATTGACTCCCTTTGACCGCACTGGCACATTATTTTGTAATTTTTGGAACCGGGAAGGAGCTTCTTCCGCTGGCTGGTTTGACCTCTTTCCCTTCCAACTGCATAATCACTCAACTCTAGTTGTGTGTGTTTTTACCCAGAATGCCATCTGTGCCCAATGCCTGTCCTGGCACGAGAAGGGGCCGTGTGGGGTCCCTCGGCAGGACGCTCTGTCCCATGTGTATGTGTGTTTTGTATGTGTCGTGTGTTTCCGCACACAAATCCATGTGAAGAAACTTAAGAAAACTGTGGATTTTTTCTTTCCTCTTTTTTTTTTCTCGAAATGCCTTTTCTTAGCCTCGATGTTCCTATCGTGATGATGTCTACTGTCCCCACTAACAGCTGTACAGTACTGCCTGACTATTACAGAAAACACATCCATACACAACATAACTCAAGCTCCAAATGTGTTGCACATCCCTCCCATTGTATAGTCCGTCCTATCATTTCAACAAACCGCTTAATTCCTCTCTCAGAAGTATATAAATAATGTATAGATCACTAAAATGTACTATGTAAGATATTATGTTTAGATATATCCACTATGAATCTAAAAAAGCAATGTGTCATGACCTGTGTTATTTACAAAGTGCTGCTTTTATGAGCATTGATTGACAGATTTTTGTATTTAGGTAACAAAAATATTGTAGATTTGTGATAGTATGTTTTTAATAAGCGTTGAATAAAACACATACAATTGTATCAAATTCACTATTAGTATTTTTGTATTGTCTCATTTTGTACAAAAGAAATAATAGCAAAACGTTCTTGTTTTTTTTTCTGCTAAATGTACTTAACTCTAATACATGCGCTTTTAAATAAAAGCTCGTTATAAACAACAAAAAATGTTTGGCTTCTTTATGATTGTTGTTAAGTCAAACAATATTTGTGGTGTATTATTTTGCATTTCACTTTCTATATATTTTAAAGGGGTCATACAAAGCCAGTTCGCCACAAGCTAATATGATTCTTTAGGGTCTTAATGGAAGGTTTGTGATTATACAGTTAAATAGATATAGATTAAAAATGTCTTTACTGTGCTTTTTAACCAATTAAATGTCTCGGCTGAACAAAAACAACTTAAAAAATAACAAAACAAAAACAAACTTTGTATGTTTGTTATTATGGGTAAACTGTGTTACCATGAATGTGAATTGTCCCGAGTGTTCAATGAGTGAGCTGCATTAAAGTTTCAAATGTGCCATTTTCCGTGTTACTCAAGCACCAGCTATAAAAGGTTTGAAGAAGAAGCCAAATGAATTGTCTTGGAACGAAATAACACGTTTTTAATACCGTCAGCATGTTTCAATCAGGGCCGGGCGTTCTTGTTTTCCTAGGACCATAACTGTGACTTCATATTTTGGCTGTGCGCAGATCATCGTTTCTAATGTTGACGGTGGCACGCTTACATATTCTCAGCCTTGAAACAGCAACGTATCGCAGAAACATCGACTGTGAAATGCGACTAACCAATCTAATTGAACGGCTTAATAAGGGAGCATGATGTTGGTGCACTGAACTGTGGGTACGTTACATCGGCGGGTTGGGTTCAGGCCAGGTTTGTGAGGTCTGATGGCACTGAGAGCTGCTCTGGTTCTGTGGTCATGTTTGGCTGTGGGATGCCAGCACTGAAGAAAACCAGTGAAGCTGTCGTGAGCTGTCGGCACGCCTGTGGTTTTGGACTTTGTATGTCACTGGTTTTGCACTGACAGCTGCAGTCTGACGCCAGAACTAGTCCCGCCTCAGGTCGCAACTGAATTAACCTGAATTTGTGTGTGATTGTTCATAGCAGATTATACTAAATGCTGATTGCAATCAACTGCCGCCATGAAATGCTCCTGCAGATGATCAAATGTCACTTCCATTCTCTTCGTGCACGCTGCTGCTCATCTGAACACTCACATGTATGAGACAGGAATAGGTCATATAAATACACAAGAACAGTCCTGCAGTCAAAAGCAGCATAGATAGAGATGGATAGATACATAGGTAGATAGATAGATTTTCTTTGAATACTTTCTTAATGTGAAAATTGTGTTTAAAATTATTTAACTAAATATATATATATAAGTGACTTATACACATTGTTTAATAGCATTTTATGAACTTATATACATTATATATTTTGTGTGTGTGTGTGTGTGTGTGTGTGTGTGAACATACAAACACATTTATTTTTATGGTGTGTTATTATATATATATATATATATATATACACCCTAGTAAAAACATATACTTAAATGACTTTGAATTATATTTATTTCATGCTCAGTGTATGCATTTTCATATTAATATACTTAATAAAATGCCATGCAGTTGTACTTTTAGTATACTAAACTGGTAAACTTAAACGCTGCTAAACTGGAACAACTAATTTTATATTTAATGCACGTAAACTGTGCAGAAGTAGTGCTGGAATCCATTCAAAGACATATTTAGTATATTTGTGTTAAAGTGGAACTATTGCACTATACTTCAGGTACACTTTAAATATTCAGCATTTAAAGGGCAATATTACACAGTCCTCATTAAAAGTGACATAAACACGCATTCTAGGCTTATCATTAAAAGAAATATGCTTTGTGCACAAGTCATACTCGAAATAAATTTTCATTAAAATTTTTATTTTAGTAGGTGTCTAGTTATCTGTGACTAAATATGTTAATAGATTTAAACTATACTTAGTATGAAATAAATATATTTTAAATGTATTATTTTTTAATAGGGTATATACTGTATATAACAACTTAATAAAATGCTGTCAATCTAGTACGCAAGTATGTAGAGCTCATTCAGACTTATTTAATTCACATTAGAGTGAATACAGTTAAAATTGAACAATATTTTGTATTTTTTTAGCTTCTGTATTTATCTATTTGTTTGTTTAGTACTGTATCATATGTACAATGCAAATTTTTAACTATGTAAACTAGTATTGTTTGAGCAGTAAAGCCGTTTGACATGATAATTTAATGATCAGACAGTGTGCTATTTGATCTAGTCACACTAATACCATAGAAATATGTGTCGATGCAATATTATAGTGTTATCTGATTAAAAGGTAGGGTAATATAATTGCACTCTTCCAATGTTATAATTGTCCTGACCTACTGTACACTAAGTGAATGGATTATTCATGGGGATTTTTAATCCTACACTGTACTGTATGATCACCTTTGACCTTGAAGTCAGCCTACTGTCACTTTTTTACACTCATGCAGCCTCAATGCTGAGCAGAAATAATCCCGATGGACAGAGCCGCTGTCTCAACTAGGTTTATTCTGGACATTTATGAGTCCTCTGGCATACTCTATACTTTCAGATTTTCTCAGGTACACTGAGAGCACTGTGACCCACCAGGACCGACCCGGGACGGGGAACAGGCCGTGTCCAGGGCGGGCCCAGCAGGAAGGACGTCCAGGGGCTCTGAGGGTCTTTTCACTCTACGGCCCTCTGTGAGGAGGGGCGGACAGGGCCGGGCCCCGCTCCCCACTTCCTTTAGGGAAACGGAGCACATTCCTCAATTTGACCTAGAAATGCACAGAAATAATCACAAAGACGGAAGAGAGAAAGGGAGGTGCACCTCATTTGCACAACCACTTAAAGATGTCAAAGAGTTTGATGGCATACAAACGTTTTACCTGTAGCACACTTTAATTGAACGCTTAAGCTGATTTTTAGGACAACAGTTTAAAAAAACAGGTTGGGGCGAGTTGTCACGATGTTATTTAGTGAAAGTTTGAATTAGATTTTATTTATATATTTTCAGATTTTATTTATTAAT
>JAUMHP010000076.1:6360392-6379515 GCA_032361065.1 Enteromius trimaculatus
AGGTCAGAAGGACAAAAGCTTCATTCTTCATTATTGTCCCAATGGAAGACCCAACCATGGCCCATTATAAGATTTCTCCAAACCCATCTTGAGTGATTGCTGCTAAAAAGCTAATTTTCTAGTTTCATCTGATCATAGAAGCCAGTCCTGTCTGACAACTGAACATGCTGGAGCTTGTTTTTGGATGAGTGAGGAGTATTTTTCTTAAACCCTCCTGAACAACATGTGCTGATGTAGAGGCTGTTTGACTATGTTTTCTGATTCTGAGACTCAGCTATTTTCTGCAATTCTCCAGCTGTGGTTCTTAAAGACTCTTTATCCGTTCAAACTCTGCTCATCTCTGTGTATTAGGACGTCCTCTTCCTGGCAGCTTCCTAACATCGTATGTTGATTGGAAATTCTTAACTATTTCCCTGATGGTGGAAATGATCATTTTCACTGCTCTAGCTCTTAAAGCCACTTCACTAATTGGTGAAGCTCAGTTACCTTTTGCTGCACATCATAAATATATCATTTTGATGACCGATGATAGGGGTGTTAATAATTGTGCCCCAACAAGTATTGGAGAAAAACATTTATTTCACAATGAGTTTTTCATCCCATTTCAATTGTTTTGATTCATGAAAGATTAATATAAAGTTTTGTCTTTTAATGAAAGATCAAAAGGATAAACAATGCAGATTTATTTTTACAGCCACCTTTGCTCAGATTTACCAAGGGTGCCAATATTAGTGGAGGGCACTGTGTCATGTCAACAATCATTTTGTCCCAAATGTTGCAAGTTCAAATGTGATTTTATACAACAATTCATTAAAGAGGTTAAATGAAGTTAAAGAAGGTATTTTGAAGACTGGGGGTAATTGTCACGCCCCTGTAATGTTTGTATGTGTTTCACTCCTCATGTGCTGCGTATGACCTACTTTCTAGACTGATTGTGTGTATGTGTGTGTGTATGTGAGTGTGTGTGTGTGTGTGTGTGTATATTTTTATATTTATGATATTTATATATATATGTGACATGATCATAAATCTTTTTAATATATTGATTTAAGAAACATCTATTATTATTATTATTATTATTATTATTATTAATGCAAAAACTGTTGTGTTGCTTAATATTTTAGTGAAAATCGTTCAGTGTTGAATGTTAAATAGCACCATTTATATCAAATATAAAAGTATTACACACAAATCACTTTAATACATAAAGTATGAATATCTCAAAATGACTAAACTTTTGAATTGTCTATAAAGTCATAATATTTTGCTGAAATTTGGAGGGGATTGAAAGTTGCGAGGTAAAGGTGAATGACAATTATTTTCTTCTTTTTGGGAGGAACTGTCGCTTTTAAAAAGATTAACTGCTAGGATTTAACAGTAGCGAAACACATTAAATCAAAGCACTAGGACCAAATGAAGTGGTGTAGGAGACACTCTGCGTGGTATGGAAAGTAATCCCAGAAGCATGTAATTGTGAGCAAACAGTGTTTCTCAGCATACAGCTACAGCAGGGTATTTCTCCACTGACAGGCAGGTCAGCACAGAGGTTAAAGGAAACGATAAGAGATGATAGAAACCAGCGGAGTGTTTTTCTAGAGGCGTGGACACACAGTTAAATAGGTGAAATATGGTGGCCTCAGCAGGTGGGGGGGTCTAGGTTATATCTAATATAGAGAGAGAGAGAGTGAGGGAGACAGACGAGAGGGAGCGTTTTCCCTCTGCTTTCGCCTGTCTGGGTTTTTCTTTGAGCTCAGCAGGACTGGTAGAGTCCGTCTGCTAATTCGCATTTCACACATACCAACAGGAGGCCTCCGACAAACCCAGAGAGAGGAGAGAGGGATTATGGGAAGGAGTGAGGAAAGGCAGAACTTTACAGAGAGTAAGTGTGAATGGAAAGACAAGAAGATTAATGGAAAATTTGTAATGAAAGAGGTGGAGACGTGCTGCTGCTTGTCAGATGCTGAGATTGTGAAGCTGGTCAGGAGGTTTGGTTTAAGTTGGCAGACTCCTGGGTAACACCAATTACCATGCCAGCATCTTTTTCCACTGTTGTGTCCTGTTCTAGCGAGAAATTTTCATCTCAGTCAAGAACAGCTCAGTGACTGTACTTAATAGTTTATTTGTTTGGTTTTTGTTTCAGCAGTAGTTTGTGCATGCTGTGACTTACACCTATTTTATTACTGTTCAAAGTTTAGTTTTGATGTTATTTGGTGGAATAAAGTAGAAAAATAAACAAGATGATGCAGTGCTGATTTCTGTCTATAATAATCTTTTATTGATACGTTGATAATAATAATAATAATAGTTATTATTATTATTATATAAAAAAGAACTAAAAGTGACCTGCTTTTAAATTGTAATAATATAAAAATGTTGATTTTGTGTATTTTATATATTTATCTGCTCTGTTTAAATTAAATTGCTTCATTGCCTACTAACTTAATTTAACCAACATGAAAAGATATAATATTATATAGTAGTAGTAATAATATTAATAATCATTATTATTATTAAATTAAAATACTGGATAATACAAAACAATGATGATGATGATGATGATGATAATAATAATAATTTTATTATTATTAAATTAAAATATTGGATAATACAACAATAATAATAACAATAATAGTACTAATAGTAATTATTATTATTATTGTTGTTGTTATGGCTCTTTTATTGTATTAAACTATATTTTTATATTGACATGATAATGTGTTAATATAAAAAAATACTGCAAAACAATAACAAAGCCTTACAAATATATTATTAAGCCATAACAATTATTATTATTAAAATTGTGAATTTATTTATACTTTTTTTTTTTAAACTGCTTGTTAAAACACACACACACACACACACACACATTATATCAGTGGGTTTTTCTTTCTACATCACCAACACAGAAATAAAATAGAATCACTATTTTTCTCTTCTTTATATTATATATTCTATATATTATATGAATAGCATTATATGAAACTAATAGTTTTTAGTTTTTGTCTAATGTCTCTGGTTTTTGTTATCATGGACACACTTATCATTGACCCGAGCCCTTCATGCATACACTGTATAAAGTCCAGACGTGCAGTATCACTGCTTGATCCTGTCTTTGGATCGCAGGATTTCAGGGTAGAGGCTGTTTGGATTATGGAAACCTGAGTCTGAACATTTTCATATGCATTCACTTCACATATCTGTCCATCTCCTCCTTCCTCTGGTTAGCGTCCAGAGGCTTGCTGTGCTGCATCCAGATGCTCAGGCCAAGAGCGAGCTCTTTCGCTGGAGGACTGTGGCCGTGGGGGATTTTTTTTGCATGCTGTCCAGAGGCTGTAAATACCAGCAGAGCAAGTGTGGTTTATTTACTCTGGCTGAGACCTCAGCAGCTCAAAACCAGAGACACAGAAAGAGGCTCTGATAATCCCACTTCTCTGGAACATTTGTCTTTGTGACTCAGGTTTTGGTTTCTAGATCCAGCCCTAGAGGAACAGAGATAGAGATGAGGAATGATAGCATGATGAATCTGGACTGTCTCTCTGTGTCCTGAGGAGACACGTGACTGACAGCAAACTCATAGATTTGAGTGGAGCCGATTCAGATGGAGAAGATGGAGTTCAGAGTCCAGAGAGACCCTTATGTCATCTCACATGTGTATCCAGTATAATCCATCAAAGTACCTTTTGTCCCCTTTATGCACTGGGATTATTTTTTATGTGTTTTTGAGTTTGTTTCTTCTGAACGGTTTTGGAGTAATGTAGCATTACATCACTTGCTCATGAAGATCCTCCGCAGTGAATGGGTGCCGTCAGAATGAAAGGCCTAACAGCTGATAAAAACATCACAATAATTCATAAGTACTCCACACGACTCCAGTCCATCAATTCAAGTCTTGCAAAATGAAAAGCTGTGTGATTTATATTGAACAAATTCATCCACATTCATCAGTCATAATTAGTGCTGTCAAATTATTATATATCTATATCTATCTATATAAATTATTATGTATATAATTGTTATTAATTAACAAATTATTAATTTATTAATTATATATATATATATATATTGCTGCCAAATATTACAAAAGTTTATAAAAGGTAAAACAAAAAATTGTTTACATAATATATGTATGTGCACTGTGCATATTTATGATGTAAATACACTCGCATACAGTATGTTATACAGTTATGTTATTTATATTATTATATATTATACATAAATATATTTGATATATAAACATAACATGCATGTGTTTGTATTTATATCTGCACAATAGATATACACAGCACACATATATTATGTAAATAAAAATTTTTTTTGGATGCAATTACTCAAGATTAATCATTTGATAGCACTAATATTTCTAATTCGAAAAAGAATTAAAAATAAAAAGAATAATTCTAAAAAGAATAATATTAACAATACGAAAATATAAATAGTAAATAGTGATGAAAGCATATTAAATATTATTTTTCGAATGTTAAAAAATATAATATAATTAAAAGTTTAGTGTTTTTTTTTTAGCAATCGTTAGTAATAATCTTGTAATAAGAAAGCCCTGTGGTTGCATCAAGCAGCAGTAGCAGTGAAGTTGCTAAGACAATGTAGATGATAACTGCAGAACAGATCAGTGTCCAGACATCTGTGGACAGACCTGCGGGAGTGATGGATGAGAACCTGCCAGGTGATTTATGTGTGAGAAGAAGGGGGAGGGGTACGTCCACATTAAACGCTGGTTTGAACCCTGCCAGGGGCCCTGCCGTCCCCTGCATCTTTGAAGTCTTGAGGGTAAGTGCTCTTTAGGGGCCCTGTTTGTGGATCTGGTAAAGCACCATGGAGGCTGTGGGCATTAGAAATCTGAACAAACCCTGAAAACATTTGGGTTTCTTTTGTGACATCATATTTGGCTTTTATTTTTTAACCGGTATAGGCGTTTCATTGCTGTTTTTACAAATTACAGTCTTTGTTTTTAACAACTCTGTCAGAGAGTTTATGAATGTGCTGAGTTCCTGAGTATGCGCGAACAACCTTCTTGAAGCCATCAGAAATGCATCAATCATTTTTATTTGAAGGCTTCACCACCCAGCCCAACTGTGCATCATGAGGTTATTTCCATCTCACACACACACATTCACCCTCACTGTCTTTTTTCATCCGTGGCAAATATCTAAGGAAAATTCCAGTCTAATTACTGTGATTGATGTAAAACGTCAACCTTCTGTCCATCTGGAAAAACATCAGGATCTGTTTGTAGAATCTGGAGAGGATTTTCATTTATTTTTTTTTATTTTTTTTTTTTGTGAAGGGAAATGTGGCAGAAAAATAGGTGGAGAACAGGGAATCACTTACACAAAAAGATAATTTGTCAACCTCCGGGAGATATCGAGACCACCCTTCCATGTCAGCCTCGTGTCACAATATACTGATAACCTTATGTTTTACTTGTAAGTGAGGAGAGATCGAATGACGTAGGCCTGTAAGATTTAGTTTTTGTTTTTGAAAGACACTCTTTTAAAATCCAAAACAAGGTAAAACAGTTATTTCAAATATAGTTATGATTTAAAATAACTTCTCTATGTAAAATGTGACCCTGGACCACATGAGGGTTTTTATTTATTTATTTATTTATTTTTTTTTTTCAAAATATGAAGTTTAAAATATAAGCCTTATGCTTAGTTAGAATAGGACATTCGGCTGAGATACAAAATTGCCCAAATTAAGTCAATTAAAAGTTTTATGGTAGGAAATTTACAAAACATCTTAATGGATTTTGGCATACAGTGTATAAATTTGACCCATACAATGCATTTTTGGCTATTGCTACAAAAATACGCTACTTATGACTGGTTTTGTGCTTCAGGGTCACATATATTGTAAAATATAATTTTTATTCTTATGAGGGCAAAGTTAAATTTCCAGTGTCCATTAAATTCATTGTTTGAAATTAATTAGTTCTAAATGAATACAAACATCATTTTAAAGTTTGCCATTTGACAAAGTTTTTTTTTTTTTTTACATTTTATTTGCTTTATTAAGAGTCATCTTTACCCTGCTTATAGAAGTAGACGTTTTGACTTTGTGCCCCACAAAAAAGATGTGTGATGCATATCATCTCGTCTATGAATATTCCCGGAGTATATGATTTCCAGTCAGTAATTACTAAACACACCAGATGCAGGCTGATTCCATTCACTGAGCTGGCTTTCTGGAAGTGTGTGGAAGGATGAGCCCTCGTTTAAGACAATAAAACGGAAAGCGTTGGAAAATGATTTACCCGAAATATCCCACAACAACAGTTTAATCTTGTTTTAAATCCTGCTGATGTTTGGGTGCTGACACATATTATAATGGAACTAAAAAGTCTATTCCTGTGATTCTGATCTTGTTCTGGAGGGTCTGGAGGTGGTGTAGACAAAATACAGGAGAATGAGAA
Organism: Enteromius trimaculatus; assembly: GCA_032361065.1. NCBI lineage: Eukaryota > Metazoa > Chordata > Actinopteri > Cypriniformes > Cyprinidae > Enteromius > Enteromius trimaculatus. The sequence goes on from JAUMHP010000076.1 coordinate 6,366,823, forward strand.
AGCCATGACATCATCTGAACATATGATAAATGCTTTCATTTTGTAGCATTGACTCTTATTCTACAATGCTTGTGTATCAGATTTTTTTTGTTGTTTTAAGATTGTTCAGGACTTTTATTTTGAAAAGTATGCTTACACTTACTCTATGATTTCCAGAGATAACGCGGTTTACATTCAGTCTCAACTGCAGTTCGTTATCTGATGCAGAACTGAATCACTAAATGTAAACAATATTCTCTGTTGTATTTTTCTGTAAAAAAAAATAACAAAGTTACTTTGAAATTCTTCAGGTTTTAAGAACTGCCAGTTTCTCTGATAGTGGGCGGGGCTAATCTGCTAACTATTATCTCATTGGCTGACACTCACCTAATGTTGTCCCTGTTTTGATTTCGGCAAATCAATTTGAGCGAAAGCATTAAACATGATTAATATTCATGAACCCAGCAGCTCATTAATCCTAATAGTTAATAGAAACACTAAATGATAAACAAGCACCACCACCAGTCCTAATTCAGTCAACATGACAAATAATAATTTATTATATTTAGTGTTTATTTCATAATTTAACATTTAAAATCGGGGGGCATCCAGGTTTAAGTGGATGCAATATTTACGTTCCCTGTAATTCCTTATTTTTATAATAATGTAACTCAGTTACTAACTTAATTAATATTTGTGAAAAGTAACTAGTAACTATAACTAGCTACTGTTTTACACTGATCATGTCTAAGTCAAACAAGCTTTTCAAAAAAAAAACAAGGTGTTTGATACGGGAATACCTTATGAAAAATAAAATCATCTTTTGTGTTCAACAGAAGAAATAAATGCATACAGGTTTGGAACAACTTGAGATTGAATAAATGATGTTATAATTTTCAACCTTTACGTCCTTTCGGGGATCTGCGAGCCCCTTTAATAGCTCAGAAACATAATTTGCTTAATTTTGCGAGAGTTTCAAGAATAAAACATTAGATTTACTTTTTAATAACAAATAAAGAAAGTTCTGTTTCCAGGCTGAAATGCATTTTAGATGTGTTTGCCAGTATTTTGACCCATTTTCTTTTGTATTTCAGCAAGTTGTCCAATCTGTGCAAATGAAAAGCAGCCCTGCAGCATCACATGACCAGACGCCACCATAGGTAAGGGCCTCATACATTTTCAGAGCTGTCCTTTGGGGAAGCGGAGTAATAATTCCTGGAAAATCTGGAAGTTATTTTAATGATTCACAGATAGGGGTCAACTATAAAAGAGTTCCCGTTAGAGCAGGTTTGTAGCTGTATTAAGCCACAGCTTGTGAGTTGTTGTTTTTTTTTTTTAAAAGAATATTTTCTAATATTTAATTAAATATAATTATAGATATGTGGTTAATATTGTGCCAACATCAGCTGTTGTAGAGTCTCAGAAATAGAGAAGAATTGAATACCTGTGTTCTATAAGTGCAGTGATTCATTTACTCACTCATGGTTACACTTCTAAACCTTCATTGTTTTGGGTAGCCTGACTTGATGTTTCCCCTAAACTCATGTTGGGAATGACACTTACTGTATAAAGGGAAGCAGGAAGCCTGATCTTTTGTACACATATGTGAGTTATCACCACAAACCCATAGTATTTTCATTTCTCATACACTAAAAACACTTCAGTGACACACTTGTCCTTGTCTGTTTCCTCTTTGCCAACTTCCTGTCTCTGTAGTTTAGCAATTCAGAGAGATATTTCTGTAACAATAATCCGGCATATGCTGGTTTAGGCATGTTTTGAAGCTGGCGTGAGTTTATTGATCAAAACAATAGAAGGTGATACCACATAAAATGGAAATTTAGGTTTGCTTCGACTTGAGCTCATTTCCTAAACATAAGAGAAAAAAGCAGTACTCTGTTAAATCAAATTTATAATTATAATATGATATGTCACAGCCATATCACCCTGCAGCCTAAGCCTGGTGCCCACTGAAGCTAAGCAGGGCTGAGCCTGGTCAGTACCTGGATGGGAGACCTCCTGGGTGAACTAGGCCCACAGGCCCTTGTTTATCATGGCCTCCCAATAATCCCCGTCCATTGATTGGCTATATCGTTGTGTCCTCTCCGCCTATAGCTGGTGTGTGGTGAGCGCACTGGCGCTGTTGCCCTGTGGCTGCCGTCACATCTTCCAGGTGGATGCTGCACACGGTGGTGGTTGAGGAGTAGGGTTGGGCATCGTTTAGATTTGAACGATTCTGATTCCGATTCTTCCTTTCGATTTCGGTTCTTTTCGATTCTCAATTCCGATTCTTTGTGGGCTGGAGTAACGTTGTTGTTCACCAAATTTGGTCAAGCGCTTTATTGTTAAACTACAATCTCTTACCTGATTGTTGTGACGAGGTAACGTTACTAACGTTGGTTAGCGCAGGGTTTTGCACGCTAAACATCAAACACGCTACACTCCTTAATTTGTGCAGGCGTAGGTGTTTCGTCATATTCGTAGTGCATCAAGATATCATTTTGTCACATGTGTTGCACTGTGCCGACTCAGGCTTTTTTAGTGTGAAATAAAGCCACACTTTTGAGCGCCGCTTACTGTGCTCCATAGCTGCAGCTGAACAAGCGCGCAGCAAGCACTTCCGGAAATACGGTGGCCACAATGGATACCAAAACTTGCGTGTTTGGAACCGATGATCGGAATCGAAAACAAATTTTATAAACAATTCCAATGGCACCGTTATTTTTTAAACGGTTCCAAGTTGGAACTGGTTCTCGATGCCCAACCCTATTGAGGAGAGACTGTCACCCTCATCACATTCTGAGAAATGTCTCAAAAGTAGCTGTTCAGTTCATATAAGGTCAAGAAAAAAGAAAATGTCTTAAAAATGGCCTACTTTATTTCTGTTCCAGTACTTTCTGAGCACGTCACACTGCAGGACGCAGTTGTCACGGACTAACACTGACGAGCCTAATACAGTGTGATGAATGTCAGCAGATTTGTTGAATTTTTGCTGCTCTCTCACGTTATTCTGTCTGATTCATTCCACAATGAGGAATACACACTTTTCGTTGGCAGGCAGCTCACATTCTCTGGCTCGGAGACTCCCAGCAAATGTCACAGTTGACTTCGAATCGGAGGTGTAGAGAGGTTTAGCTCTCAGAGTGTTGCTAAACACGGGCTAGTCTGGCACAGTATTTCTCAGTTAATTTGTCGAATCACGGTTTTTCCACCGCTCGTATAAGGGCACCAGCACTCTAATCACAGATCTGTGGTATTAAAAGCTTGTCCAGACAGAGACAGACACACCTGGGCTGCATGAAGACAGCAGACAAACTCAATATAACCTTCCACCAAAACTGATACACATGTACAGATGCAGTCATTTCCTCTTTATCTCAGGATTACTCATTGAGGGATTCATTGAAAGTGAAAGTTGCTCTCCTAGTGATAGCAATTAACTTTTACGCAGTGGTTAGATTTTTTTTTTTTTTTTCTTTAAAGTGATAGTTCCCTCAAAAATGCTTCATTTTTTCCTCATTGCTTCAATGATATTTTATATATATATGTATTGAAAGATGGGTCCATAAAAGTATTGGTTAATAAGACCTTTACTCTATTTAAAGTTTCAACTCTAGTCAAATGATAGGTTTTTGTGCAGAATACGTCAAAATGTATGCTATTTGTTCACTGAAAGCTTTTAACTGTAGTGTTTGAGGTATTGAAACTGGATCACTCTGATTCATTTAAGAATGAATCATTTGTGAATGATGTTCTCTGAAAATAACTGACTTGTAAGAACAATGTGTTCTCACATTTCTCTTTAGAGACCGAAATTATACAGACATTGCAGGCACATTTCTTTATGCAACTTGGTTCTATTTCATTCTGATATTGTTACAAGCCACAAAACCCTAATTTGCAGCTCTTTACAACTATTTTTTTAAGAGTGTCTTATTGTCCACCTTCTCTATGTGCTTTAAAGGAGTCATACAAAGCCAGTTGTCCACAAGCTAATATGATTCTTTAGGGTCTTAATAGAAAGTTTGTAATATAGTTTGTTTGAAAATGTCTCAAAGATAGTTTTAACAACTGTCAAAACAGATCTTTAGAAATCACTCTGTTCTGTGTACTTCCCCTTTAAATCTTCACGAGCTCCGCTCACCCCGGCCCTCTTTTCTTTTCAAAGATTCATTAAAAGACATTATACTCACTGCTTCTGTAACAAAACACCTCAATCTCTCAGGAGTCTTGCTTGTCTCTGCGTCTCAGTCTGATGACGGCTCTGAGGTAAGACACTTGTTCAGTCTGTGTGACACGCTGCTGTCAATCAACGATTGTGGGAGTGGCCTCTGTCGGTGTGACGTCACACTGAAATGCATTTGAGAAAGGCTTGATTTCAAAAGGGGCAACTTATTTTTATTAAATGGAAAGAAAACTACCCGTGGATCTTTCTCATTGTAGGGTGGCTGTGTACACACATTTCAGTCCAAACAGCTTGAAAGAGTGCATGCAGCACCGAATGACCCTTTAAATGTATGGGAAGGAGCAGCATGGACATTCTGATGAACATTTTCCTTTTTGCTCCATTGAACAAAAAGTCACAGGTTTAGAACAAGGTAATGGTAAATGGAGACAGTTTTTAATTGTGCATGTAATTGCTTTAGTTCGTTTTTTTTATTGTGCAAACTGTATTCATCTTAGATGCTTATTGGTTTTCATTCTCAAAATTGGATTTTGCTGTCATATAAAGCCTTTGGTAAGTAGCTTGTGAATTTCCCATAGTGTCATAGACTAAAGACGTTCAGCACACATACTGTACATGTAACTAGATTCACATGCTGCATATGTTCCACATTTGGGTCTTTGGCATCCGTCATAATCTTCCCCAGTAATACTTTAGAAACATCATTGTTCAAAGACAACACACTGGAACTCTCGAGAGAAGATTTTAAAACTAATTAAAGCTTGTATTTTTCTTTTTCTCTACTGGGCTCGCTGAGAAACCAAACAAAAACAGTTTCTCAGTCAAAACAGCTTCAGGTCAGATTACAGCTCTCTCCGTCTTCTCATAAACATGAGTTTCTCTGCTGTGTTTCTTCTGCCTACAAAGAAAGCAAATATTTGGATGCCTCATTGTGCTTCTATCATTCTCTTTTCTTTCAGTTGACTTTTAGATGACATGAATGCATTTGAAGGAATATAAGATTGAAGGCAGTGGATGAGAAACGGCGAGCTCTCTGTATCAGAAAGTTTTCAATGTGCTGCTCCGCCATGTGGCTGTTATAGGTACTGCCTTGCCTACTGTCATCAGAGAGATTGTCAGACATAAGGGGAAATTTGTTTCACTAGCAGAATGAAACGCATCTCTGTGTTTGTATCTGTATATGTGGGTGATTCTATAATTGTGGGTGCATTTGGCGAAGTCATTGTTTTTCTGCTTTTTTCCCCCTAAATGATTTGTTTGTGTGTGTGTGTGTATATATAACTGAAAATCCTGACTACTTCTTGTATCAATTTGCTATCAAAATAGTTGATGGTACTGTACTTTTCTTTTGGCAACATTTTATTCATGAAAATAATAACTTCTATTAATTAATTCTACAACATTAAATTATATTTTTTTAATTCTTTAGAAAAATGTGTGCACACAAATCTTGTCAACTGTGTTATTATACCATATTTTGCCTTTAAATTGGTGGAACTCTCTCTCAGAATTGTGGAAGTTACAGGAAATGATGTCACTTTCACTCACTGATAAGATCTGAAGCGCTGGAAAGTATCTGTGCTCTCTCAAAGAAAATATATAAACCTAAAAACCTCTTATACCAAGGATTATTTTGTAGACCGTCGACTCTGTTACCACAATATCAAAAGGAAAGCAGAATGTATTACTGATGTCACATTGGGTTATTGAAAGGTGATTCTTTTAATCATGTTTTCATTAGTGTCATGTATTCTTAGCATTTATGCCAGCGTTGTTACTCTACCTTGGTAACAGACTTTGGCACCAAATGTACCCACACTTATAGAATCGCCCATATATGTGTGTGTGTGTGTGTGTTTATTTATATTTTTGTATTATACTGCATCCCTCTCTTCCTCAGAGGAAATGCAGGAGACACATCTTTCTCTCATGCCACATGAGCCACAGACTGATGGAAATGCGTCTTAGATCCATTTCCACTTCAGAGTGCGAACTTTCATCTAGCGTCGATCTCACATTAGACACAGGAACACAGCACTCATCCACACAATTAAAAATAACAGGACAGCACCATGTGTCACTGTAGCTTTTTTGTTGATATAGGAAATCAAACTAAGTATCAGAGTCATTTAAGTGTGATGGAAATAGACTGGATGTCCAGCATCCTCCTCCACTTCCTCAACCACACCTTGTCTTGACGTCTCGGAGGTCTGCACTGCTTTCTACAATGTGAAATGTTTCCTCTTTCCAATCTTGGCCAGGAAAAGATCTGCCCATGTGAATTGAACACTAGAGCCCAAATTGATTTGTATATTGTTTATTCATTTATCATACATTTTTAACTCAGAGAGACATGTGGTATATGTATATATTGTGTGGAGCAACTTTGAATAAGAGCCTCGCTGAAGGGCTTAACGGTGGTAACTCATCGATTATCCCTTCTGGGGTTCAAACTTATAACCAAGCCTGCTTAATCTGTGACTTAAACCACTAAACCGCAGCCACGCCACTGTCCAAACCATCTCTGAGCGGAGTTTGGCAGTAAACCTCTACACCCTGATGGCATGTTTGTATGTGTTAGAAAGCACTGCAGATTCCAGGCAGCTCATATTCGTTTAGCTAACAAACACTTCATATTCCATTTTGCTCAAAATGTTGTGGTTTCTTTACAAACTGGAGAAATGTGCCAGTGACTACATCTCGTGTTTGTGCTCACTTCTTAAGGGAAAATGTTTTGACCTGTACGCTTGTTTTGTCACTGGGAAATGCATACAGGGTGAGACATGTAGAGAAACTCCCTGGAAATGTAGTGAATATGGTGCCTATTACAAAGATGAGTGTTGTAATGGAAAAAAGTGCATGTCATTTTCCAAGAGGTATTGATGAGGAATCATCCCACACCCTGGATGCATCTGAGCAAGAAGAGGTAAAAAACAAAGAGTATATTCACTAAACAGTTGCGTCACTTTTCACACATTTCAATTGTGTTTTGCATCTTGTTTTTGAATACTTTGATTGTGTTTTTGCAACATTAATTTATATTCTGTATCTACATTTGGTTATTGTTGTTGTCTTTAGCACACATACCTCCTCTTTTTATACAAATTAGACTGGCTGGAGCCAGAAATGAGATGATAAAAGGACTTTTAATGCTGGTTTACATTTTCTACTAATCATGAAGTTATTTAGCAAATGGAGAAAAGCAACAGAACCTTGTATGCAGACGTACTATAGAAAATACAATTTGTTAGCACTTTTAGAACTGATAAAAAAAAAAATGCACCCAGAATTGACCTCAAGATCTCGTGTCCAAGATTTATTAAAGAACTTTTTTTTTGCAACACAAGACAATGCTTATGCTTTGGTAATCATAATTATCACACAGAAAAGTCGTAATTGCAAGATTTACAAGCAATTATGAGATAAAAAAAAAAAAAAAACTAAGCACACAAGTCAAAAGAAAATCCAAAATGTGAAATCTCGTAATTATGACTATTTATCTCATAATTTTGACTTCTGCCATGATGACCCCCCATTGTTTTTAAATTTAACTTTTTATTTCATAAGTCATGATTTCTTCATCTTTCTGATTTCTTTATCTCATAATTTGGACTCTCAGAACTGACCCATAATTGACTCATTGTCCCATAATTGTAATATAATTATGATTTACCATAGCATGCTGAGCTTCCATACAGCACAAAGTTTGTAAACTTATTTGCACCATTATTGGCACATAATCTTTATAGATTTAGGCACTAAAAGGACATAAACGATGACTGCATGTCATTCTTACTGTGTTCCCTTAAGAGAGGATCAGCCAAATGTCTCACTCTGTCTGTATTTATTGTTTTGTGATCCATTTCAGTTACAGCATTATTGTAAAACAGAGGCTCTCAATAAAAGCCATAAAACTGTCAGTCTCAGAGTAACATAAAGCGCTTTTTATGGGTTATTGGATGCAGAGGCGGATTTGAGTTTGGTCTCTAGAGTGAGCCTGTGTGAGAAAAAGTAATCTGTGGCAGGTTTTCTGTTCCATTGTTGTGCCTCTGGAAATTCTCCATGATCTTAACTCACTCCTGAAGTCCTGCAGTGCCGAGCGGACCATGCCTCTTCCTGCAGGATTACACAGTGCACGTCTAGTTCAGTGTGGCACACTTTTATGTGCCGTCTGTGTCAAAAAGAGATTAGCTGACAATGTCAGTCTGTGACACAATGGCCCTGAGACAGGGATGATGTCCTCCTGTCTAGACGCTCTTTAACGCTGCCATGACCTCTCCAGTAACAAACATGTACAAACACAGTTGTAGACGTCATTTTCAGTTTTTAATCTAGTCTCAGGGTCTGAGAATTTAGAGGGATATTGCATCCAAACATAAAACACCCTCATGACTGGGATGACTGGGTGGATGGATGAGTGGTGATATGAAATCAAATGGATGGATGAAATGATAAAAATAGTGATAGGGAATCTGGACCGATGCATGCATCCAATTTAACATGTCATGACAATTGACATTTTGGCATTGCAGACCAAATGTTATAGGACCACCTAAACAGAGAGAGTGCCGTATTCATGAGGAAAAGAATTCAATCCAAGCATTTCCTTTCCGTCCATGTGGCTTACATCGCAATGTGAAGAGTCCATTAGCAGAGCTCACAGCAAACTGACAGAGTCAATATTAGCAGAGAACACACACAGACACACAGGGACGGTCAGCAGCGTGTGAGTGTGTCTTATTGATGAAGTGTAAATAGAGAGACTGTAAATCTTAATACAGCACTGTTTTCATTAGTCGTTCATTCTGTAATTATGCCGGTGAGTCTGGCCAGCAACCAAAAGCATTTGATTAACGATCATGGTTAAATGAACTAATAGCAATGCAACAGAAATGGACAGTTATGGTCTATTTGTGGTAAATATAGTTGTTAATACGTTTAAGTTAACATGAAACGGGAATTTTGATTGACTTTATTGTGCACTCTAGATTCAAGATTCTTCATTTGTCACATGTAGTTACAGCTGGTACAACATACAGTGAAATGTTTTTTTTCTGGCTGAAAAAGTACTCCCAAACTGTGCTAAACATACAAATAAGAGATAAGGAATTTAGTAGCACTAAGGAAAGTCTAAGGAAAGTTATTAAAATTGGGTTCAATGTACTGGGAAAATAAAGGGATTTCTGTCATTTTCACTAATGGCATATCTGTATTTATGATTAGGCTATGCATTGTGCAGCATTACGTTTTAAGGTTAAAGGAAATCTCCGTAAACATTTCATTTCACCCAAAAATGAATCAGTTACTCATCCTCGAATAGTTTCACACATGTAGTCTGTGAATTTATTTTTATTATGGCACAATATATAGGCACTTCTGGCAGAAAATTACCAGTCCCTTTTCTTTTTCTCTGTATTTTTTTCTTACCATGGGATGTACAGAATCTACCTGACTATAACATTTCTGTTCAGTTCAGATCAGTTATATATTATTTAACAGTTGATTCTGTCAAAAACAAAACACTTACCAGTGAATAGGAACTTTTATTTGGAAGATTTAATAGAAGAAATGTGAAGCTTATAAACTGATAAAAGTACATGCATTGATTCCTCTTTTATAACTGAATTGTGATTTGAGCTGAAAAGTTGTTAAACTACCTGCTGTTCTTCAGGAAACTTCCACAGATTCTTCGATTTTTCCAGCATATTTGTGTATTAGAACCCTTTCCAACAATGACTGTATGATTTTGAGATCTCATTTTCACTCTGAGGATACAGCTGTTACAACAGGTTGAAACCCTCACTGTTGCTCCAGTTGGAAGAACAATGCATTACTGTAAGTGTCCGGGGGAGTGAAAACTTTTGAACAAAATGATTAATTGTTCTTATTTTTTCTATATATCACATTTCTTTAATTTAATTCTATCCTTTAGAAGCTACTTAAATGTTTCCCTGAAGACAAAATAAGTTGCATGTACCCTGATCTTCTAATTCAAAAGTTTTCACACCCACAGACCTTAATGCATAGTTTATCGTTCTGAAGCATCAGTGAGCATTTGAACCTTCTGTAATAGATTCATACGAGTCCCTCATTTGTCCTTCAACATCTTTCATGAGAAATGTCTTATTCAGGTCAGTCCTAAATAAACAATAACTTGCATTTTGTACGATCCCACTTATTTTAGTAAAACAATTAACACTTTTGCTGATTCTGAAAAGTATATGTAAACTTGACCTGCATTTACGTGTTTTCGCCTGTTCTACCAAATTATAAATCACTATGCTTTTCCATCCATTCATATCTTCTTCATAGCAGCTACATCTCACAGTTCTATCAGCGCAAATCTTCAGAATTATATACATTGTAGTGTATTACAGAGGTTGGAGCTCTACACATTTTTTGCCTCAACCCCCCCTAACACAAGGGTCGCAAAGGTTTAGGGCCAAACCACAGCATCACCACACTATCTGTGATTTAACACTATCCAACAGGGAGAGGCTCCCTACGGATTACATCACCAGGGCTTTAATCGCTGTAGTTACTGTAGCCAAACTGGCAGAGCTCCAGGCAAGAGCAAAAAAAATCCTATCGGCTCTTATGACTAATGTTTGCTGGCACAGACTAGGAAAACAGTTTCATAGTCTATTTTTCAACACCGCGCTTTATAGAACAGGGTTATGGGCCTTCAACACTCCCAGACAATCAGTAGGTCACACGAAATGTGAAAGGAATTGTTGAACTAAATGATGTTAGAATGTAAGATGATGAAAGACAGAATGATCGTAAATGCGAGAGAGCTTGGCTTAATCATGCATTCCACAGATTGAGATGTTCATAGCTCAGTAGAGATGCAGAGCTTATATGAAGATGAGAACTTTAAACGGGAAAACAAACCATAAGTCTATTATACACTACATTATATAATGATAGACCACAGTACTGCAGCAACTGAAAAGAATTTGATATAATGACAACTAAAAAATGTAGTATTCTGTGAAATGTGAATTTTATATAATATAATATAATATAATGTGTATATAATATACAAAAGTTTGTAATAGTCAAAAGTTTGGACACCGTAAGATTTGCACAATTTTTTAAAGTTGTTTCTTATGTTCATCATTCAGGCTGCATTTATTTGATCAAAAATACAGGAAAAAAATTATTATAAGATATTATTGCAACGTAAGATAACAATATTTTAATATACATTGAAATCTGATATATTTATGTGATGCGAAGCTGAATTTTCAGCATCATTACTCCAGTCTTCAGTGTCACATGACCCTTCAGAAATCCTTCTAATATGATGATTTACTATGATTGCTGCTTAATATGCTGCCAGGTGTGAAACTTGTTGCATCTTTCCCAAAAAGACTCATGGCTGTATTCGATCAAAAGGGTGCTTCTACTAAACACTGAGCAAAGGGTCTGAATACTTACGACCATGTGATATTTCTGTTTTTCTTTTTTAATAAATATGCAAAAATGTCAACAATTCTGTGTTTTTCTGTCAATATGGGGTGCTGTGTGTACAAACAAAATGAACTTAAATGATTTTAGCAAATGGCTAAGTATTTAGTCTAAATACTTTCTGTACCCACTGTATATATATTATTTATTAAGGCTCCAAGTCTATTCACAGCACTATTAATTGTTTTTAGTCGTAATTATATTCAAATCTTTCCATTTGCTGTAGTATTTTGGTCCTTTATTATATAATGTAGAATATGATAGACTTGTATGCTTTTGTTTCTGCTTTATTTTCCCACAAATTTAAAGCATTTCAATTTAATATGTTTTACGATAAATACTCTCTCACCACTCGGCCATCATTGGTTTGCTGTGGTATGTAGCCCACAATTCCGCAACATTTTTATGCTGTTTTGGTTGTATTTCATGAGATCTTCACTTTTTCCACAGCCAACCTTTTTCTTTGAATACAATTTATGTTGTTTACAGGGAAATCATTCAGACTCTTGTGGGCCTGTAAACATGAAGAGTGAGGAGAGCCTTTTAATGTGGTTTACCTAATGTTTGCATGAGACTCTCACGTGTGTTTAATGGACGTCAGACCCTGAGATTCTGAGCTGGACTGCATGATGAGGCTCGACAGGGCTTCCATAGAGCATTTCAAAGTCTATATTTATTTACATTTGACGCATTCTTTAAATTGCATCTTTGCAAGAGCCCTTAAAATTCTAGACTGTCTTTTACTGCTGTATCATGGAAACAATTAAAAAAAAAAGGTTTTAGATTGAAGCTAAGTAAACATGCGAAGTATGTGTGTGTATAAGTATGGATGAAATCTTTTCTTCCATCCGTCACACAAGTGAATGATAAAGAGAGATCCAGACAATACAAACCATGAATCAGAGAGCGTAAAACTGTTGTTCAATAAATCCCTTTGCTACATTTACTCAGGACATTTCTAACACATCTGCAAGTGTGCACCGGCCGAATGTTTAAACAAAGAAAGAAGGCGGAGCTATTATTCTGTCTGTAGTGTTGCTGCGGGCGCCATGTTC
>JAUMHP010000076.1:6380908-6405591 GCA_032361065.1 Enteromius trimaculatus
AGAGAGGCAAGAACAGTCTGCTGCTGACCACTCACAACCTTTAAGATAGTGAGCTTTTCTTATTAAAAGAAGCTGCTACTTACTATTCAGACGGGAGTTTTGAGCAGTGAAGGGTTGTTTCTCCGATCACGAATGCAGACATGCTGTTATGTTTTACGAGGCGTGATGCAACACCACGTGTAAAAACACAGAACTAAGACATGATCATCAGTAATTATGTCTCCACTGGATCAACAAATGCCTGCTTTGTAATGCATTTTATTGTTTTGGTGTCATAGTGCCGGGACGCAGCATCACGTTATGGTAAAGGACATGACATTTCCATCAGACACTTGTGGCATTTGGCTAATCACAGTGCACTGGATAGCTGGCAAATCAGAACCTTTTAGAACGTACAAATCGACTCGTTAGAGGACAAACAAAAATTTACAGTGTGTGGATAATAAATGTTTTTTGCAACTTAAATCGCACGTTGCGTGCATTACAACACATTGCATTACACCAAATACACAAAATACTGTTCTCCGGCTAAAATATTTCTCAGTCCAAAATTCCCAAAAAACACCTTAATAGTTTTATTTCTGAGGCATCTTTGACTTTAAGCATGCCGCCTTGTCTTGTATTACTATTAGTTACAATAAGATGCGACATGCATGTTGAGTTACGCTGACCTGCCCAACATCAGTGTTTTTGCTATAAATGATCAAATATAGCGTATCTCCGGAGGCTGAGAAGCATATGTAGTCGTTTAAGTGATATTGCTCCCAACTGAACCCAGGACCAGCCTTCCATTACTGCAGCATGATGGATGGGAGGAATTATCCAGGCCATTACGTTATGCCATCCACTTTTGCCCCACTGGGTCTATCATGGACAATTTTGCACTTGTGCTCCAGACGTGCTGTCTCATGAAACTACCCATCATGCACAGGGAATTCACGCTCATCCACACACATTTCTTTCTCATGCACTCTCTGCTCTTTGCTTTCTCTAATTGCACCATCGTTATTCCATCAGATGCTTGTTGTTTAGAAAAGACATCCTCGCCAAAAAAGGGTTGTGTGTGGAATCAATATAGAAATGGAAAAAAATGGAATTGCGCATCATCGGTTATTAAATGCGCACACAGAATAATAAAAGTCATTTGGTTGACAGAATGTATTAACATCCCTGAATTCTCCCTGAGATGACCTCTGTTTCTTCATATTATACTAGCATCGATCCAATGAAATGTCAAAAACAGATTTTACTATCAAAACAAATGTTTTTGAGCTCATGAAATGAAAGACATTAATATCTTGTGACGCAAAAAGCTGTGTGTTTGTAAAAAGCTTCACCACTAAGACATTTCTATTGTTGCTTCTGGACAAAATTCTAAAGTGAAATGTGCACAGAACAAGCACTGTTTACAAGCAGTGTGCAAATATGTCTGTTTTTTATGTATATGGACAACACTGATGGGCTTTTTTACTGGAGGAAGAGTTCTTATGGATTATGGATTTTGTCCAGAAGGGACGGTGTAGTGTTGGGTTTATTTATTTATTTTCAAAAATACAGCTTTACAGGATATGAATTGATGGACTGAGATGCTTTTATCAGCTGTTTTGGACTCTCATTCTGACGGCACCCATTCACTACAGAGGATATATTGAAGAGCAGCTACATTTCCCCAAATCTGTTTGAATGAAGAAACAAAATCATCTACATCTTGGATGGCTTAAATTGAGTACGTGTCTGGCAAATTATTATTACGAATCATTCCTTTTAAAACTAATTTAACTTGATTAGAGTGTGTAATATTCTGCTTATGGTTAGCGTGCCGTTTATATATGTATATAGTGCTTGGAGTGTAGCATACATTTTTGTGTCCGTTTTGAATGTGGGTTAATGTGTTTAGGTCAAAAACGGTTAACATTAATGATCTTTACAATCTAGAGCCAACTAGAATTTTATGCTGTGTGATTATTATTCTTGGTCTCAATCTATAGATCCATATTTCTGGGTATACAGAGTGGAGGTCATTTAATCCACTCTCGAGACGGGCCAAATAAACTGTAAACAGTGGTCCAATTATTCACTAAGTCTTGGAGAGGAACAGTGATTAGGCGAAACGTTCCCCGTGTGTACGCTCGCTCGTTTTTATGGGAACTGCACTGCCTTTGATTACAGCAAACACATCCACAGAAAGTGGAAAGTGATTTTCACTCAACAGAGGGACTCAGTTAACCCGTGCTGCTCACTTGCGTGCTGATTATGTGGTGGGCAGTTTCACTGGTTCATCACGGCCAATCAACTGACTTTCATGTAATGATTTTCCCTTATAGCATGCAGATGTGATTGACCAGCTTTGCAGTATGTGAAGCTGTCTGATTGAATAACAACAGGAAGTACACTACCGTTAAGTTCAGGGTCGATAAGATATTGTAATGTTTTTGAAATGCTTTGTCTCTATGGGTTAGCAAGGCTGTGTTATGTGGGAAAAGTTATCTTTTTTATGAGTAGAAAGTTGAAAAGATTGGCGTTTACTTGAAATAGTTGTAACGTGTCTTTTTGTAAAATATAATGTGCTTAACTTTCTGTATAATTTAAAAGAGTTAGCCCAACAGAGTTCATAGAATAATGTATATTTATTAGGAAAATGACTGAGCGCACATATAAAGTGTTTTAAAGACCAGACCAAAAAAAGAAAAACAAATATTTATTTTCTTTGTATAATTTTTACGTTATTTGATTGTATTGAAAGAAAGGCCGATAGGTCGACTAAATAGAAAGTAAATCATTTCCAGATTTGTTTATTTTTTTGTTTATTTTTTAAATAATCAGATTGATTGTATTTAAATGATACTTTAATAAAGTGAAGGTCTTCACACAGTATATTGATACTACTAATATTAATAGAAATGCATATTTTTATGTATTGATATTGTGGCATCTTTTTACAAGCAAGACAGTATGAGGTCAGTATGTTAGTCTTGAATACAGTAATGCAATCCTCCAAAATAAGTTAAATATGACACCATGTGGTTGGCGGAGATTATAAGTGGCTTTTATACTGTAAATCGCATCAAATGCAATTTTAGAAATATATTATTCAATGCAAAGTGCATGTACCTCTAATGACCAAAATCTAGAAATCCAATTCTTCAGCCATTTACATTCCTTACGCTCTCCCCGAAAGGCCTCTCTCCTCTCTGTGCTTTTAAAATTAAAACATAAGACTGGACCTGCCCCGAAGGCACCAACATGCCAGTAGGTTCTATGACACCCCTGTTTCTCATTTTGGATAAACACTGCCATTCGGGACATATGGTTCACGTTTGAGGAGCACATGTTTCAAGATTTGGTGAAGCTAATGCCCCACCGGAGATATCCCAAACAATCGTTTTTTAGAGAGGCCTGTGTTTTAGTGTGCTGATGAGCAAAGGATGTGCTGTTTTGTGATTTAAAGCAGGGAGATTTCGAGGGAGTTTAAGATGATGATTAAGCCTCGAGGCAGTAGAATGTTGATTTGACACGGGAAGTTGTTTTTAAAGTTTCAGGGTTTTTTTTTTTTCACCAAAATGCCCAGAAATCCATGCAAAGTTTTGTCAGCAGCTACCGTAGCTGCTGGATTTCTCAAACACAGCAGGTATTAGTTGGGCTTTGGTTCTCGGCCTGCGTTGTACATTTGACCCTATAAAATAACACCAGCTTATGCTTGTAGTTTCAAGATTATGAAAATGGCCTTGATGTTTAGCAGTGGTTCTGATTTCGGTTTTTGTTTTTGTCTCGACCGATGTATGCAGTATATCCTGTAAAGATGGCTCATTGAGTATAATGCACTCTAAATATAAACACCTGATTTATGCTCGGTTTAGCCAAAGACTCAGCAGTTCTGTATCAGTGACAACACATCTCAGTCAGACATTTGACTTTTACCATAATATCTGGTATCATAATATTTTTTATGTTTTTGAAAGGAGTTTTGGTAACACTTTACCTGTATGTGTGTATGTATGATGCATTTTTAAAGTTTTAATCCATTAATTATGCGTTGTACAGTCTCATAAATAATTATGAACGTAAATACAGTTGTAAATAAATTGTTACACTATGCATTTTATATTTGGCTATAGTTATTTATGACGAGATATGCACCTATAATAATAACTTAATAATCCGTTATAATGCGTTGTGCATAAAGGCTACAAGTAAATTAAGATTCTCACCAAGGATGCAAGGATTTGGTTAAAAAAAATGAGTAAAAGGATGTTTTCTATTTTAAAGTGCCCCTATTATGCCATTTCAAACATGATGTGTGTCTGAACAAAGTTGTCTATTTGCAAAGTCGTGACGCCGTCAGTGCACGGTAAAGTTCTTGTCTATCAAAAAAAGTCTCACATTCGCCTAAATGAGTTGTCAGCAATTTAAATCTTTTTCTGTTATGGATCCACGTCAAAAAGTAACATATTTGCATAATGTCCGCCTACAAACAGTACAATTCCCACGTGGATTACATCATGAGAAGACACTGTGTCCTGTGAGAGTTAATTTGTTTTATATGCCCTTCTGAAAGATGAATCTACAAATATTGAGGATTGACATTCATTTTTTTCTCTTGTTGTGTTAACATCATTTTACTGATGACTGCTTTTCCAATCTTTGAGTACAACGCCATATTCACCAAACGCTTGGTCTTAAAAGAAGGATCCGAGCCCAGTTTATTTGGACCGGCTTGCTCCTCTGAACTTCTGAACTGTAAATATGATCAATAATTGATGATTGTATTTTTTAGCGATCGTTCAAAATACGTATTTGTTATCCTGTGTAACAACCCTGCAGATGTGGAGATTTCTGATAACGCCGGTTGTGTGTTGCCGAAAAGGGGTTTTAGGTTTTCAAACGTCACATTATGCGCCAGAAAATGCTTAACGTCATGTGAGCGCCCTATTTCCATAGGTTTGGCATAGTTATTATGGCGCTCGAATTATGTTATTGAAACATCATTTATTTATGTGATTGCAAAGTGATTTTTTTAGCAGCCATTAATCCATTTTTCAGTGTCAAATGATTCTTTGAAAATTAATGTTAATGTTTATGATTTTTTTTTTTGTATATATATTCATTTGAAACATCTTGACATTTAAATTACAGTCCCTGTGAAAAAAAAGCATTGCTTGTTTGGATGAGAGCAGCAGCCCTTTGTTGAATTCCTTTTCCAGGAGATATGTTACATAATTACTAATTTGTCATTACTGTAGATTTATTTCAGCTTCATTCTGCTTGGTGTCTTGCTAAAGGCCTGAATGGAGATTATTGATTTATCAACCCATGCAGCGTTTGAACACACAACCTTTCATTTATCAGCATAGACTTTTAGAGTGCCCCTAATTTGGGTAATGAACGGTTCATATTTTGGTGCATTTATGCATGCACGGTCAAAAAAAAAAAATTTTATAACATGCATTTATTGTTGCCTTGTTAAATTCGCTCAATGATGAATTTTTCCAACCCCCTCCTTTGCGTGATTCTAATCTGCGGTAATTGGTCTCGTTTTTATTTTATCCTGCACTTTGTTTGCAGTGTTACCGGGGTAGCCGCTATTTTACCGCTCCAAAAGCAGCACTTATTGAATTTGCATTTTCGTTGAGAGCACTTTAAACTCTGCTTTGAATCAAACTATTGAATATATTTGAAAGCATGCACTCAACATGCAATTCCTGCTCCAATAGCTTCACCCGCTGCATTGGTAAGACAAACAGACAGCTTCCCGCTATGGGTCATCTGGGTGGAGGGACAGGAGAAATAATTCGTATTAAAAAAAAAAAGTGACACTTCACATTAAAATATGTACTGCCATGAATCATGCAACACAAACTGAGAAGTTGGTCTTCAAACTGGAGCTGTTGCTGTGCTTGCCAATCCCTGACACACTCCCTTCTCATAATTCACATCTCAAGTTTGGAGTAGCTGGACCGCAACATGCGCCCGAGGGCTGTTCTGGCCCCTCAGACTCCAGGGGTGCACAGAAATTGGATGACCAACGAGGAGGTCTTTTCTTGTTAGTGAGATTTATTGTTTTTTTCCGCTGAGTAAATGAATCAACAAACACGGCATTTCCCCCCGTGTGGAGTGGACTGAGGTGAACCCTGTAGAGTATTGGTCTAAATGTTGATTTCTGGGTCATCGGATCGGGAGGATATTGAGCTTTCCATTCGGCTTTGGAAACTGATGAGGCAACTATCTTGAGGCAAACCGTTTTAGAGTGGTTCAGGTCTTCAAACGTGTTGGTAAAGTTTAATTTTGAAGCCTCCTGTTTTGAGATTCATAATTATGTATTATTTTTTAAATGTGCATAAATTTTATAACAAGAATTAGCACCGTCTTCTGCCAAGATATGATATGTGTCCCTCTGTATATTCACACTCATTGTGTCATGACATTTAACTGATTTCATTAGCAAGGAGATTCACAACCAGCATCATCATTTAAAACATTTTTTAACATATCTTTGTGCTCTGCAGAACAAAAAAAGTCAGGTTTGGAATGAATTGGAAATAAGGAAATGTAAATTTAAAGGGATAGTTCACCCAAAAAAACCCTCAAGACATCCTAGCTGTATATGACTTCCTTCTTTCATAGAAATGCAGTCAGAGTTAAAAAAGAAAGAAAAGCTTTATTATACTGTAGCAGTGAATGGGTGCCAATGCCAGTGATTTTGAAGCCCAAAAAAGTGCATCCATTCATCATAAAAAAGTGCTCCACATGGCTAGAGGGAGTTAATAAAGGCCTTCTGAAGCTTGTGCATTTGTGTTCGAAAGATATCCATAGGTGATTGAGGATAAAATGCATATTCAGAAAGTCTAGTAATATTTGAAGTAGATTTATCTAATGATTAGGAGAAATATGTGTGTTGTTAGGCGTTTGTATGCTTTTATAAGAAAACAGCTTTCTTCCACTACTTCCACTATCCTGCATAAGTTGGTTTGTTCATTCTAGAGGCTCAGTTTCTGAGAACGGGATTAACACGATCGATTTCACAAGGCCTCTGTAGCTTCTACGCGCTCACACACACACGAGGTCAGTGTAATCAGCCCACCCTCGCTGTCTCTATTAACTCTTCTCTGCCTTCCTGTCAGTGCACTAGACTCAGTGGCTCGGATATGATGGATGGCTCCTCGCTGACTATGACAAACTCTCTCTCTGTGACAGGTGCAAACTAATATTATTCCCCTCCGCTCTCTAACTGATACCTGTGCCACATGTGGGTTGCTCCGGTGTCTTGTGGCATTGGCTCTTTTGGCTCAGGTCTCTTCCTGGATCAAAGGCCCTTATTGTAAACCTGCTAAAGACAGCCAGAGGGAAAGCGGTAATGCGAGAGTGTGTTAATGGCAGAGGCGATGGGACACCAGCCAGACTCAGCATAGCTGGCCGTTTATACTGGAGGAGATCAGAACTATCAGAGACAGCTGTAAAACTACCAGTGTTTGCACTTCAGGTAATCCAATTTATATGTATATTTCCCCCAACATAGTTGTGTTTGCAGGTTAAATGGAGATCTTCACATGAAAAGCTCCCTCTTTGTTTCCAGTTCTTGTGGGAATCCTTCTCTCTGCTACAATGTTTCGCATTCATATTAAATTAAGCGAAGCACATAGTTTGTTCTGTCTAGAGCAGTGTACTGCAATCAGTTTGGTAACTCAACTGTCTCCACACCCCACTAGTTTTGGAAATAAACATCATTGCCCAACCTTTCAAAACGTCTGGCAAGTATCCTGATTTTTCATCCCTCGACTCTGATTACTCCGCCAGTTCTTTCACGTCAGAGATATGGGTGTTTCTGATTCTGATGCTGAATCTTAGTCAGAGTTGCCAAATACCCAACCCATACTGTATGGAACACGCTACTGGAGCGATCATTCAGAGGAAGTGATCCGGCCGTAAGTCATTTAATGTACTGCTAATAATGTTTAGAGATACAGTGAAAGCACAGAAGCCGGCTGTTAATCTCCTTTAAGAAAGAAAAATACTGACAAAAAAATCATATTTAAAAAATTGTATAATTGCAATTAAAACCAACTGTTAATGAAAATATGTTTAGAAATAAATAACACACACAAAAAAAACAATTCTCAAATAATCCTTGCTGAGCTGAAAGCTTATTGTGACTCTTTATCTCACAATTCTGCCCTTTTTTCTCTCAGAATTGTGAGATATAAACTCGCAATTCCAAGCCATAAAGTCAGAACTGCAAGATATATAGTCGCAATTATGAGAAAGAAAGTCAGAATTGAGTGATATAAAGAATTACCAGTAATAAAGACTTTATATTTTGGAATTCTGACTTTTTTTCTCAGAATTCGTCGATATAAACGCGCAAGTGCGAGTCCAATTTTGAGCCGAAATAAGATATGTTCTCAGAATTGTGACTTTATTATGAATTCATATCTCGCAATTCTGACTTCATAATTCGCAGTTGCAAGTCTATATCTTACAATTCTGAGAAAATAAGTTCAAACTGGCATCCATATGATTGCCCAAAAACGAACCCCTAACCTAAAGCTTAATCTTACAGTAGTGCTGTAATTGAAAATGTATTCACCCTTAGGCCATCCAAAGTAGTTGTTAAAATTGGTTTAGTTTAATTGTGCATTTCTCATATACTATTTTCATCGATTCAATTTTGTTAGTTAAAACTATTGAAATTATATAACATGACTAAATATAAAAGATATTTCCATAAAACTCTCAACTAAAACAAAAAACTGTGAAACAAAATGATCACCAAATGGCAGCTTAACACATGCCTTACTTACAGACATGAGATCATTCAGCCATGACATCCACATCCGTGGTGTTACGCTGGGAATTCTAACCACCTACCCTCCAGTTAGTGGTAATGAGGGTTTACCCACAGAGCCACAGAGTGACTGAAGCATCCTGTGAGAAAACCGACTGCTCTGTCACTATCTATAGGTCATGGAAACTCCCATTCATGTAGGTCTAAGAAGCCAGAATGTGTTTAGTCCTGCTATTTTAATTGTCTGAGAGCCGGCCGAGTCAGATAATGTTTTGGAATCGGTCGGGATTGCAGTGTTTTGGGTTGAATGAGGTTATGGTTGATGAATGGTAGTGCGCAGAGGGTTTCCTGCGGCTGCAGGATGATGGTGGGTGTAGCGTGAGTTTAATGAAGGTTAAGGGCTACTGGGGCAATGTGCACGAACTGTAACAGTATGAGGAAAGATTTAAGATGTATTTTTGGCGTCTCGTTTGTTGTGGTAGAACGTTCTGTTCAGTTTAAGAACAGGACAACACACAGCTTTTCAACTGCCCTGAATGAAAACAGTGACAGAAAAGACAAGAAATCTCAAAATAATTTCAAGTAAC
This sequence comes from Enteromius trimaculatus, assembly GCA_032361065.1. Taxonomy (NCBI): domain Eukaryota; kingdom Metazoa; phylum Chordata; class Actinopteri; order Cypriniformes; family Cyprinidae; genus Enteromius; species Enteromius trimaculatus. The sequence goes on from JAUMHP010000076.1 coordinate 6,390,275, forward strand.
AATGAAATGAAACATGTCATTTTTAATTAAGTGTAATGTATTAAGGTTATCATCATGTATTATAATTTTTTTTTTTAATAAATAATTGTAACCCATTTAAAATGCATTATAAAGGTGTAACGACAGATAAATATTATGTAGTCAAACATAATTACAATTGCCAATAAGAACATATAATGAATGCAAAGTGCATTACATACTATATTAATGCATTAAATATTTTTACCCCCCAAAAAACATTATATTAGCATATTTGTAGTGTGCACTGGTTGCATTTTTTTTTTATTTAGCGTAGAAATTCACAGCATATGTTTTTTGGCACTTTAAAATTCACCCTGATTTCAGATTTAACTTTATTTTTCTTACTTGTGTGATTAGGCCCATTTTTTCTCCCCCTGAATACGCTCGATTTCACACGCAGCTACAAAAACAACTGCACGATAAATATGTACTTAAAACCCATCATGCCTGACAGCTCTCGTTTTAACAGTCCAGGTTAGAAGTGTAATTAATGTTTGTGATTTCAGCCATTGTTGTGCAAAAGACCTTGCATCTCTTGAAAATAAAGCTGGGAATCAGTAGCGTTTATGGGAAGGTAATGGGAAGATAATCTCTGTTTTACTCCGTGAATCTGAAAAGCCTTTGCATCTTCCGTTCAGAAGGCCCAGCTGTTTATCACAGTAAACATTGTCTAGTCAGGAACATCTTGTACAAAACGAGCAGAAGCAGAGGCAAAGCACGGAGGTCTCATCAACACATTTCAGCTGCGCAAACAACAAAATGGATATTTCAGTGACAATGGCAGGCTTTTGGAGACCGTTAGATGAAGTCATGCCACATGGAAGATCAAACAGCCAGACTCTCTTCTGCATCTAAAGCTGTTTCTCTGTAGGCAACATTTCTATCTTCACTTTATAACGTGATAACATTTTCTGCTTAAGATGATTCTTTTACATATCGATGTCATCATATGACATCCTGGCATATTAAATACTCTGTTCCGTTGTTTATTATGAGTGTTTATGGTACGTGCGTGTTAATGATTTGCATTTGCATCAAACAACACAAACATTAATTTACATTTGGCCAAAAGGTTTTTTTGCATCTGTGTTTCCGTCAGTTTCTTTACTTTGGCTAATGCTCTATGAAAAAAGTTTTTTTATTTTATACAATTTATATATATATATGAGTTCTGTAAATGTTTTCTTAGTGTTCTAAATAAAACATTTTTGAACAAACGTAACTAAAACATTTGTATTGTCACGGCAAAATGATTTTAAAACATCTAATATAATAAATAGTAATACTTATTATTTAAGAATTATGTTTGTTTATTGCATTTGCATGCATCTGAATTACAAACAACCTTCACTTTTATTGCACACTATTGATCAAAAATAGTTTGATAAAACTGTCATTCAGTTGTGGTGAAATGAAAAAAAGAAATAAAATTTAAAAAAGAAATAGCTTGGTTGCATTAGTGTATTTATGTATTCAGCTCTAACCATAACTAAAATTAATTTACATTTGCCAAACAATGTCTTTTTCCATTGAGGTAACTTTGGCTGGAGTTAAAAAAGTTTGTACAATCAGTAATAATAAATAAATAAAATAAAATGCATAGAATAATGTTAGATGTTCCCAGAACTTGCCAATAACAACAATTACAAACAAAAAAATAAGAAAATTGTTAGCTGTGATCATGCATCAAAGTATTTGACTTTCTTGAAAAAGTCCTGGAAAATCTTTCCTGCTTTCCTGGAAAACCATGAATCATATTGTGAACATGAAAGCTGTAATCGCTGTATAGATGCCTGAGGCAGACAGCAGTGCTGTGTGTGTGTGTGTGTGAGAGAGAGAGATGATGTTTTACAATTAGAATGAGCTGTAGCCTTCTACTCAGCCACCATGTGGAAATGTTTTAGTGAACAAGGTATCAAAGTAAGACACCTGCAAGACATTAAGGCAGGGTTTGCACACAGATGAGTGAGGGAGTGTGTTTTGGTTGATGAAGTAGAACTGCAAAGTGTACATTGATGTGTTTTTGTCCGTATAGAATGTCCAACTGTTTTAAAGCTCACACACCTGTGGTAAATCACACACATGTACAGCACACACACACACACACACACAATTTAAGATCACCAGAAAAAATAAAGCAAGTGTTGGTGAGACTGCACAATGTAAATAAAGCCATTGCTATGGAAACACTAATTTCAGCTCACTCCCAAGTGTCCACGACAGCTCTTCCTGTCTAAATGTAAATGTCTGTCAGAACAGGGTTTACTCCACCACGAGGGCTGAGATGGTAGTATGCGGAAGCGCTCACCTTAGGAAATGACATAATTAGTATTTTCTCTAAAGTAAAGGAAGGAAACTGCTGTTAAAAACACGGACAAATGACACATTCACTATAAACACATTAAGCTAAGAAAGTAACCAAAGTGGCCCCCAAAATATTTGAACACTTAAGTCACATGTTTGAATGTCTTTGCGTTAAATAAAAGTGGCAAGCGCTCTTTTCTCAGCTTTTCACATTTTTGTGTTAAAGCAATGGTGTCAATGTGATTTTTAGTGGATGTATGAGGTCAGTTCAGCCTCGGGTTCACGCAGCTGTCCGAGCAGGTGCAGTCCATCACAGGTCCCACTTAACGTTTGACAGCCAAAGTGACCAAATACTGGACTGAATATCTACCGTTTTATAATTTAACAAGCGTCTTTTTGTGCAGCGTTTTGTTTGAAAAGTCTGCTTGTGCTAAATCGCTTTGAAATAAATGCATTTGGTTTGATATTCCTCATTCTAAATGCATCCCAAAGCAATGGTTTTAATTAAAAATGCATTTCAAACACCCGATGAAACATTGTTAATTTTGGTTATGGAATATTTTTGTTAGAATCAGTGGTTTTAAAGTTAAAAATGTATTTCTTACAAAATCACAGCTTTTCGCAAGATTTTATTTGATAGTTATTTGGAGTCACTTGGATTACTTTTATTCTGACGGCACCCATTCACTGCAGAGAGTTCATCGGTCAGCAAGTGATGTCCTCTAATGCTGATTTTCTCCAGAACTGTTGGTGGTGTTTACACCACACCATTTTTGCTCCTTTGGGACTTTCAAAGTGCAGTTTTTTTTTATTGTTGCATACGTGTTAAATATATATATATATATATATATATATATACACACATATATCTCTATCTGTCTACATATATATATATGTATATATGCAAGGTTTTTTTTATACATCATTGTTAGCTGTTTTCGTGGATCCTTGTGAACAGAGTTTTTGCCAAACCCTATTAGAGCACAAAGAAATGCTTTTCTGTTGATTGTTGTGTAAACGTACCTGAAGAAACAAACTCATCTGCATCTCGGGTGGCCTTGGGTGGGACATTTTCATTATGAAGTGAACTGTTCCTTGAAGTGTCCTTCTAGGACCGTTGTTAATAGCCATGAAGAATTGGGATTTATCTCCAAAGCTCAGTGTTATTATGTCTTCAGCAATGCTTATCCAGAGAGCTACATGTCAGCTCAGGGATGTTGTGGTCTTTCTTTGCTGTTACTGAACCGATGAATCCACATTTTTTCACAATTTAGGTTTGTTGATGTTTAATCATTCTGATTTTAATTTTTTTCCCAGGTATGTCACATAAGCAGGGTTTGATCAAAACAAATAGCTGGTGATCACAATCATACTCATTTGTGAAGAACATTAAAACTCTTTTAACTGCGAGAGCAGAAATAAAGCAGCTGTCTGCTTCGAGCGTTTCCTGGGTTTGAGATTTATTTCTTTGAGGCAGCTCAAGTGTTGTGTGTGTTGAAAGTGAATGCTGGCTCAGAGGATATGGAGCTTTGGTGCTATCAGGACAGATGGCAGAACGATGAGCAGAGGTTCTGCTGGGTTCCTTGGAAACAGGAAGTCCTGCTGATTGACTACGGCCTTGGGAGTTCAGAGGCCACAGACTGTGTGTGTGTGTGTGTGTGGCATTTCTGTTGTGTGTTTTTGTAAGGTTTAAGTGGGTAGCAACAAAAAAATACTGAAATACGCGCGAAACTAATTTTATTTTATTCATTTATTAAGTGCATTAGAAATTCAGTTCACACTCTTTCAAGTCTGCAGACCATCATGGTCAGAATCAATATAATACTTTTATTACATTCACTTTAGAGAAGTCTTTGTTTATTTAACCGGGTAAGTCTATGACATTTACATTTTTGCATGCAATATTTCAACAAAAATATCAGTAAGCATTAGTTCAGGTTATAAAATTTGGAAATGTCTCCCCAAAAACGTATTATATTTATAATATACTGTAGTATTATAAACCATACAGTGTGGATTTCTTACTTGCCACTTTATTTATTTATTTTTAATTTAACTGCATTTTATGACTGATGCACAGACATGGTTTGGTAACTTCATTGACGACTGTAATGTGGCTTTTTGTGGTTCCAAAAAACATGCCCGTTGTGTTTAAAGCAAAAGCATGCACTTGTTTTCAGTAGCAGTATCAGAGTTCCTCAGCTGTCTGAGTTTAGTGACATGATAATACTTTTCTTGGCTGGAAATAGAGGATGAAGAAGCGGTTGGTGTGTCCTGTAGGATGACGATCGACCTCTACCTCGTACCTGAGCCTCAACAGAGTAAGACTACACCATCCCTCCTAGCAGGGGCTGTTTTAGTTTGGCTGGCACAGACCCCTGTGCAAACAGGAAACTATAGTGCACCGCTGTAAATCTGGCTGTTGCCATGGCGGCTAGGTCATGACCCTTGATACTGACATTGGATAGGCCATATAGAGTTAAGCGGTCAGGTAATCCGGTCACTCTCAATGACGTCAATCGTATCATTCAGCATGTGATGGCAGAAAAGTGCTGATGCCTCAGAGATTTAGCAATGTTCATGAAAATACATCCAAAGCAGGCAAGTATTTTATTAAATTTCAAATATTATTTGTCACATTCACATACATACACGGTACGACATGAAGTGAAATGTATTGCGCGACTGCTCCAGCAAATTGACACGTTAAGAAAAAGTAAAACAGCAAAATAGAAGTAGAATATAAAAAATAAGTACAGTAAATAAAAACAATATAAAAACAAATACAAAAATAAACTAGCAATAAAATAAAATAGAATAAAAGGAGAATAGAAGTAGAATAGAGTATAAATATATGAGGTATATGTACACACAATTATTAAATTAACTACAGAAGTATTGCATATTTTTTAGCTGGTTAAAGTTCAATTATATTTTAAATATATCCACAAAAGGATTAGCTTCGTATTAGTTAAACGTACTCTTAAAAACAAACAAACAGACAAAAAAATGTATCTTAAAGGCATAGTTCACCCAAAAATGTATTATTCGCCCTTACATTGTTCCAAACCTGTTAGATCTTCGTTCCTCTTCAGAACTCAAATTAAGATATTTTTGATTAAATTTAAGAGCTTTCTTCTTTCAAACAAATCCAGAAATTGGGTAACACTTTACGGAAGCGGTTTTACCAAAAGCTGTAATACCTAATATGTATTTGATTCAGTTCATAGAAGTTAACTGATCAATTAAATCTGTTATTTTTGAAAGCATCCTCATGTTACAGCATTTTTACACGAGTGTCTAAAACTCTGAACAGTACTGGAGCTTTCCAGGTAGGTTTTGTTTTGTTCTTCAACGTTCTGTTTCTTCATGTGACTCCAGACAGACTGATGATGATCAGATCAGATCTCTGTGTGGAGCACTGGCTGTTATCAGACAATAATCTCACTGCATTATTACAATTAATGACTAAAATAATGTTTTGAAATGTAAACTGATATTTCCAACTGACACGCTACCGCAAAAGATAGAAACAACCCGCTTAAAACCAGTTTCTGCTGCTGAAAACACTAGTGGCCTAAGACTTTTGCACAGTACTGAATATCAAAAACGTTTCTCTCACTTCATCTAACTGTGGCACGCAGAAGCTGCTCCGGCGGATATTTTTACTTCCTTCCATACACACATGCACACTTTTTATGCATTTATTCAGGCGCTGCTGACCTAATTCGGCATGTAGATTAAAACACACACAAACGGCACATGCTTTATATCTTTAGCACTTGCTGAAGAATGCTGGAGGTCATGATGACAGACAGAGTCACATAATTTCTCTGAGTAATGCTTCCTGCCGCAGCTGATTCAAACTGAGCAGCGTGTCAGATCACGCTGTTGTCTAACAGACTAGCCTATTGTGCGTGTCGTCACGCTGGAATTCTGAATGTAAGCGACATGGGAATCTCTGAGCTAATGATTCATTTTGATTCACTTTCCTTCAGGCGAAAGTCTTGGACTGTGGAATACGTTGCTTAACTCTTGACGTGCACTTCCTGATGCCCCAGCATGTGATCACTCTTTCTCAGATAATAGCCAAATCTGAGAATGAAATATTTGACCCCACACTTCTTTACTGCGTTTTGAAGCTCGATTCAACACTTTCTCAGGAAGTGATGATATTTGTAAACCCGCCCCAAGGAAAAAGGGTTGTAACCAGCTTTTTTTTAGCCTTAAAAACCAAAGAGGAGCCACGACACAGACACATTCATTTTGAGCTGTGATTGCTACGAAGAACAGCAACAGATGCATCCACTGTACATCTTTTGAATGCTAGTTTCTGAGCACAGCCACACTTAATAAAGCTCCTTCTCTGCATTTAATCCAAAATATAATCCCAGAATTATTTTTCTTTTTAATGACATCAGCAGCAACTCGGAGACAAATCATGCTGTGAACGAGTCTTGCTGTAGAAAGATGTGACCCAATGAAAATAGGGCTGGGTATCGTTCAAAACATTTTGAAAACGATACCGGTTCCTGTACGATTTTATGTAATCAGTTTTAACAAAACGACATTATCTCAAAAACAAATTTATACAGACTCAAAAATATATCCAACACAATGAATCAGTGCAAATTAGTTTTAATAAAGTTCAGAGTTTAAACATCTGTTATGCTGCCTTTACACTAGAGCATTATTATTTCTTCTTACAACAGCCTTATCATTTTTTCCCCTCTGAAAATTGTGTGCATTTAATTAAGGCATAAAACATTTGTCTTTTAATTAATGAATATTTTATTTTATTGTTGGAAAATGTAGGGGGTTTAATATTACAGTTTAAAACACTGAAGAAATACTGTTTTAATAGTTTTTGTAGTAGTCCATTATGTGCTTTCTACTGAACAATAGTCATATATTTCTGCTGCCATGTCCAAACCCAACTTTTATTTTGAAGGCTTGCTATGAATACCTTTACAGTACTGTGTGTACATGATATGAGGATAGATTTACTCAAATGAAACGGTCAAATGCTCTTGAAGTCACCCTCAGAGCAGTTCTGGAGATGTTCTTCATGTGGCCTACTGTATTTATGTCCTCATTTAGTGAGAAGCGTCACGCTTGTACCATACATTAACACAGAGACTTTTCTTTTTTTTTTTGCGGTTAAATATTGACAAATACTATTGAAAGCAGGAGTGTGCACACGTTTATGTGTGTGTGTGGCATAACTGCGCCATGCACGATAAAGAAAGCGCAACTTAATGTAGAGACAGAAAGGACGTGCAGTCGTGTAAATGATATACAGTAAATAACATAAGGCTGTTTTACACACTTCTGGTCAAACACACTGGCTAGTGCTTCAGTCTTATTGGCTCTCTGACGCCGATGAGATTAACCCTTCAATTCGGTGGGTACCTAAAAAGTTACAAACTCGATACCCAGCCCTAAATAAAAATGACCTAAGTGAAATGTCTGCGGAGCTTTTAGTACAGAGATGACTGTGTTTTTCAGGATGTAGCCCAAAATAGCCTCATTTCTAAAAGGGTCAAGTGAGGCAACACTAAATTGAGTTGTAAAAGAAAGCTACTTTTGTTGGAGTGCACAAAGCATCCTCTATCTCTCTCCTCTCATCCCTCTCACTCCTCCTTCCTGTCCTCATTTGGCAGTGGCTCTTGAGTACCCACACGGCTGAAGTTCAGAGGTCAGGCACTTAATCCTCAATAATGTGTGGCTTGTATCATCTCCGTCACACCCTATGTGTGTCCTCGATGTCTCCGACAAGAAAAGCTGTTTTGTGTGGAAGGGATGTTGCAGAATGGAAAGACTGAGTGCACAACCTCCAGGGACAAAAATGAGGTTTTTATGGTTCTTAATGAACAGTAGGAGGAAGAACACAGGAGGAAATACGAGGGAAAGGAGAAACAGGATGTGTGATATAAATAATCATCATCAGTAAAGATTATGGGTGGGTCTTAGCACCAACAGTAGACAAATACAACAAATACAACTGTCAGTGCCGATAAAGAACCTTTATGTTTAAGACTGCTTTGAAACATATTAGCTTTTGCTTTAGAGTAGTCATTAGCGAATCGTTCTCTGATCCATGCTTGTCATCAGCTGGTTGACCTCAAGAGATGAATCTGGATAGGTTGTTGCTGGAGTCCATGATGGTCTACCAACTCAGACCAACTACATTGTTTCAAAATATTTGTTTTGGATGAAACATGTTGTATTACATATCAATTATCGCAGCAGCAGCAACCAGTTTGCGAAAAACAAACTTAATCTATAGCGGCAAATCTATACCATTAATAAGTGAGCGCACCATTGATGCTGGCGAGCGTGGTAAATCATTTCCGCGAGAGGAAAACAGATGTACATGCGAAGAAACGGGTCCTCGAGCTCATTTCAAACCCTTGCATGTCATCTGTACGCAATTCACGCACTCGCGCGATCATTCCTGCGCTCGATCCTCTCTCACATGCTCGCGCGAACACTGTTATTTTTGTCAGTCGTGGGGCGGGGCTTGGTGTTTTAGTTACAACTAAACACCCCCCATCCGCCACCTCCAACGACGATATCATCATCCATCGCGATGTTTCACATTAGACATCGTACGATGCCAAATTGGTCAACATCGCCCAACCCTAGTGCCAATAAAGATCTGCAGGTATGATTCCTGCTTCATTGATGAATTGATTGCAGTTTTGTTTCAGTCATCTAGGGGTTAATGTTTTATGGATCTGAAATAAATAAACAAATACATCAAGCTCAAGATATTTTCAGATTTCATTCTACAACGTCAAATACATCTGCAAAATTGTTCTCTTGATTTTTGGTTACTAAAATTAGCTTCTGCAATTAGACATTTTTTTATAAAACAATTAGTAACTACTTTTTGTAAATTCACTTACAATATATTCAAATCATTTGCTCTGTTGTTAATATAATGTTGTTGTCATAAACAGACCCGTATGTGCTTCATTCGTCTAAATAAGTCCAGCAGTTCTAAACACACAAGCACAGATAAGAGTTTCTTCTTAGACCATCAGAACAGCAGCAGTAAAACAAAGAGAGAAATATTCATCCATCTAACTTTACATGCACTGAGTGCAATGACAAAACGATGATAATATGAGCTGCATCAAAGATCCTGAAATATTTAGCTTTGCGTTTTAACACTTATATTTATTATGATTGGGCGTTGGAGGCATTTACTTTTTGAGAGCATTCATGAGTACAGAAGCAGCCATGAAAACTTGACGGAAAGAAAGAAACGGAGAGATTTTGATATTGCACATTATGACGTTATCCAGTAAAAGATCTTTTGTTCTGTCGCTCTGTAAAGACTCTTCATCCAATTCTTTGAGTTATTCAGAGAACGTATGGTGTTGTAAACCCCCCGTATCAACAAAAGAGCCTGTAAATTCAAGTCAACGGACAGAAGCGAAGCAGCGGATTCATCAGACCAAGCGGACATGGTCTTGGAGCTTTCAAAGAGTGAATACACTGGATTCTTGGCTTATGTGTGGCTCGTATGACTCAGGTGGTCTCAGACAGGCCATGGGGCGATTTACAAGCCAAGCTTCCTGGAAATGTCTGCGATGCTAACAGCAGGAATGGAACGACGGCCATTTTGAGGTTTGCACCACCACTAGTAGACAATTTAATCTGGTAAAGTATGTGAAATAAAACCTGGAACAATAAAAGGTTACACAGCCAGGACAGAAAGAAAGATGGATGAAGTGAGGGAGGATTTAGGAATCCTCCAGCAATTACCCAATTTACTGTTACAGTTAAAACCGTGATGCTGCTCAAATTGCTTGCAGAAGAACACGGCCTCTGTGCGACTGCTGCGATGTCTTTCATTAAATGTAGAGCTGCTGATTAAAGAGACCCCACCCTGAGGACGGCAGAAGGCCAAATCCTGAGCTGGAGGGATGAGACGCTTGGGAATAAAACGGCTCCTCGAGCCACCGCTTTGTTGTAACAGCGTAATCCATTTTTCTAGGGAATGCACTAAATCTGGCTCTGAACTCGGTATATAACAGTGCAGACGCTGAAAACATCATTTACAGCACTTGAAGTCATTCTTTCTGTGCTGCTTGGATAGTCACACCTCGTGATACACTTGCCACGGACTAAAAGCTGCTGTCTATAGTTGTTCTCCTTTTGCTATACTACTTCTGTTTTATATTACTTTTCAGCAAGTATGTGCTGAATTCGTAAAATCCTGGTCCAAGCATTTGTTTTATCTGCAGAAAACACTAGTGCCCCTGTGGATTTTAATGCAGTGTGTAACACAGCTCTAAGTGCATTAAAACATCCTGCAAAGTGTTAAATCTGAAAATGCACCGTGTATAAAGTTATCAATAATCTCAATAAGAGTCGACTTGGAATTATTGAAACGAGTCGATTTTAAAATGAATCTCAAGCCGTTTCATGTTGATGCCGCTCCCACTTTAGCATTGATCCGAATGAAGATGCAGATTCATTCTTTGCCACTAGGTGCTTAAAATAACGCGGTTTGTAAAAATGAATCGTTAAGCATATTGTTTGGGAGTACTTGAGCAAATAAGGTTAAAATAAATGCATATAGGACAATGGAAGTGTTTTCAACCTTGCATGCATGTCAACCTGTTGTTGGGGATTCCCAAAGCCAAAATATGAATCTTTCATAAGCCATAATAGGAGCACTTTAGCTCATCTAATACAAAAGTTTTACATTTCAGAAACCATAAGACTTTTTGTTCATATTCAAAACACATTAAATTAATTTTTAATGAAACCTGAGAGATTTCTGTGCCACTTTGTAAAGACATCCATAACCATATCCATACTTGCTTATTATAATTTTGGTGGAATGAACTTTAAACAAAGTCAACAAACAAAACAACTCGGTTGAGGTTGGTAATTAATGACAGAGTTTTTGGGTGAACTAACACTTTAAGATTCTCACATCATGTCTTTATCAACTGTCTAAAGTTTAAGACTTAATTATGAATGTTTTATATCACTTGGCATGTTTATTACAGAAATCTAATTAGCCATTGCACACTAAAATCATTTTTAAGGGACATACATTCGAACAGAGTACAACTTTAGTGGAGCACTTGACTGAGGCTTGTAAAATCCAGCATTCTGAGGTGATTTATTCAGCATCCCAGCGAGTCCTCTGGCAGCGGGGCATCTGCGCTAACAAAAGCCAGATCTGAATCCTCACAATGAAGTGGGTCCCCTGGTGCTGCGATCGTTTGTCCAAAGGTGACATAAGGGGTTGGAGTACAGCCAGAGTTCCTGATGTAAGTGTGTGTGTGCGTCAGTGTAATCGTGAAGCAGATCCCTGAAGGCTGGCTTCATTTTTCACTCTGACATTTAAGCCAACGTTAACGTCAAGCAGAACGAGGAAGAGTTAAAGGTGTGCACTCTCAGAGAGAATTCTGTCATCGTAGGACCATTCAGGAGGTCAGACTCTCTAGCAAAGATAAACACAGATGCACACTGGCAGGGCTCTTTTAGAAAGCATTCATCACTCCTCTCTGCAGGTGTCCGTCTGCGGGTGTCAATGAAAACTGGTTTGCCATATTCATAATCTTCTATCAGTACAGTGACTTGACATCATACCACAAAACAGAGACTGCTGGGCTTGTATGGTGTAAAATAATGGCATGCACTGCAGCATTCATGATGCTACTATGTGGCCTTTCATGAAAAGGAACAAGAAAAAAAAGACTGAAATAACAAGAAAGCAGCTCTCGCACCACAAAAAGATAACTTCTTAAAAACAGTGTCATACATCAATGATTTAGCTGAATTATTAGGCTAGAAATAAAAATGTATTATAAAATGACAAAACTACTAATGCATGATCGCATATCAAAATCTAGTTACTAAAGAAAAGTCAAATATTTATTAAGAGATATGTAATTTCTCAATATTTCTCACTTTCCTTATGCACCAGATGAAGCTATATATCTGTTCCTTTGACACATAGTTCATATGTTTGCCTAAAAAGGGTTTGCCTTTGTTTTTCTCTTGTTTTTGTATTTGCTGAACACAATGACTAAAAATCAGTTTGGACAACTAATGTGAAATCGAGGCAAATATGTGCACATGTATAAGAAGCGTGTAGAGTATGTCAATAGGACAGCAACATTAAAGCGCAGATATTTTATGCAATCCTGGGAAAAGAGGACATATATATATGCTGTAATGTGGGATTGCCACACTGCTTTTTTATTGAGATTTTTATCCTCTGGTGTAGTTCAATATGAAAGTCGTACTGTATATCAGCCTAATTGCATCAGCAAAGTCTTATTTTCGTAACTAAACTAAAGTCTGGGGCAGAATTTGAAATATATTATTCTATTTGTTTTGTTTTATGCATAGACATGCTGAGAAAGATTCAAAGTTCCCACATTACATTTCCCTTTTTTCGTATGTGTGTGTTTTGGATGTACATTGTTTCAGAATCATTCCAAGAAGAAAACCCAAGCTTATTTTGGAAAACCATCATTTTACCAGATGAGAGTGTGGGAATACGTGTTAGATGAAGATGAAACTTTATGTTCCATGCACTCTTACTCCCTTCACTCTTTATTTTCACGCAGGATCATCTGAGGGTCACATGGGTGAAAAGATCGGACCGTGACCCTGAGGACCTGAACCTGTCGTTACTCATACTTATAAGCATATCATCAGATTTCTTTCCCATTCCAGCTGAGGCAGGGGAATCATTTTCGGAGAAATATGTATCATGGAGCCCTAGGTGATTGCAAACAAGCCCCTGGACTATAAATCGTCACTTTAGTGCTCTGGCGTTTTGTTATTTTTACAATGAAGCAAGGAGTGATGCAAAGGGCTTGAATCCAGTTTGATGACCCCTACTAAACTCCAGCTTTAATGAGGCCTGATTTAAATCACTCGCTCGTTGCTTCATTCACTCCTTCTGCTGAGGGTATTTCTACATCTACATTAAAGTTTTATGTTTTGACTAAAATAGCCAGTGGGGTTTCAGCGCAGGTTAATTAACTTAATATCCAAATTGAAATTGTTCCCAGTTGTTCATGCAACTAATTCTTGTCACATAATGAAAAGCAACACTGACCTTGTGCTCGCCGGTGATGTAGGAACTGCCTATGCAGTATAGTTCATCTAACTTGTTATCAGCTTCATTTAACAGGCAACACGTGCAATTAATTACGCAATATGGTTCTGCTTTGACTTTGTAGTCATTCGTATATCATTTGTTTTCATACGGGACCTTAGACCTGTTTCTTGGAGTTGGTTCGGCTTTAACCTGACATTGTTTTGAAATCCTCTGTAATGAAGCGTATCCAATTATAGTGTTGGCAGCATCTTGCTCTTTTCGGATAATAGCTCCTCTCAACGTCTGGAAGCAGAGTCCCTGGTACAGTTAAAAGGAATCTCAGTCTTTTGAACCCTAGTTTAGTGCACTCATACAGGCACTGCGAGCCTTTATGTGGTGGCCTGTGGTAATGTTACACAGCTGTGTGTCATTTTTGTTTCTCTTTCGAGGATCCAGAACACAACCAAAAGCCTTTGTGACAAAAAGCTCAGTCATGGTAGGGGGCACTCAGTTGTTCTTTGTTTCGACACAGCAGAGATCAGAATGATGGAATTAAGCTTGTTAGACACACTGATTACAGCTTTACTCACCCAGCGTCAATTAGGCCATGTCAAAGGCAGCCAATGTTGGCCTTTTTGTTCTGTAAAACATCTTTTCTGTGACACAGTAGGTAAACGTGTTAAATAAATCTACGAATTCCATGATTTCCATATGATATCCCTCAAACTTTAAATGTATGCATGCATCAATCTGAGATGGAGAACGACGAGTCTTCGTCCAGTTTAGTGCTAAGTGACATAGGATAGTGTGGGAATGTGTAGTCCCCGAACACTGCACTGCCTGTGAAAGCATCGTGCCAGCTGTGACTAATGCAGGACAAAACAAACTCCTCAGAAAGCAGTTCACAAATTGCAACATCTTGCCCCCAGCAGAGAGCATGGAAACCCACTGGAGGTCTCGACACAAGCCAGACCTTCCCTGGCCGCCCTGCTCTGCCTCAGCATGGATCCGTTCTAAGATGCAATGGCTTACCACCAACAAAGTAATTCCAAATAAATGGTTTATGGCTTATGGTTATTGAATGTGCATCAAAAATTCTAATTTAACAATTTAATAGGAATGAGTGAGTTATTCCAATAATACCACGTCCAACAGATTCATTTCTGCAGTTACTGTACTAGTTACATGGAGTAGCCATGTGTGAACATAAATGCGGACGCTTGTGTGTAAATCCCTCTTCCCATTGAGTGGTTGTTAAACTTTGAGCTCACAGGGATTACATGGTGACTGTGAACACTGCTCTGGCAGGAAGTTCCCACTGCTTTCGCTATCAGGGCGGAAAATGCATGTTTGTCAGAGATCCCAAACCTGGCATTGATTTCTGCACCTCAGCCCTGGCTCCAGCTTTGCCATTTTATCTATATCCTCTCCTCGCCATCCATAATCAAACAGATTAGTAGACAAGCAACGGCCAAAGGAGTCTGATTTGTTATATGTGAACCTGTTTTCACAGTACGTCCTATGACTAATTGGTGAGTCTGTCTGTCAAAACATCCTTTTGTTCATGGTATTATGTATGCTCACTTCCATTGTAACTGGTCTGACTGTGTTTATTCAAGAAGTCTCAAACCAGACAATCTGCTTAGTGATGTAACCATTCAGAGAAAGACATCAAAGGACGTGGAAACCTTTGGTTCATTGTCTTGACAGGAACTTGTTCAGCTGACCAGTTATCATTCCCAGTAGTTCCCAGAAGCACTGGTCTGAACGCCAGAAAAGAGATTTTCACTCAGTATGGTCAACAAATGTGGCTAACAAAAGCCCAGGGTGCTGCGATTTTTAAAGGCTGAAGGTCAACTGAAGCATTGGGATACTAATATATATATATATGTCATATCTTGCCACA
>JAUMHP010000076.1:6424432-6440530 GCA_032361065.1 Enteromius trimaculatus
ATAGTGCTAATAAATGGAATTTGACCCCCTATTCTAAAGTGAAACTTAAATCCATATTAATTATGGCACCTATTGAGCAATATTCAAGTTTATAGACTATAAGGTAATAATTAAGGCTAAACTGCCACTAGTTTAGTGCTAATAAAAGAAGTTTGATAAATGTTTGTTTTTAAAATGACTAATTAATTGTAAATAACGGCTAATATGCCCTTATTATATGTTCAGGTAATGGCACACTGAATTAAACACTGAAGTTTATTATTATTTTAGTTATTTATACGAATTATTACTTTAGTTATTTCTTGTAAAACGTAATACAATTTTCTGTTTACATATTTTCAATTATAATTTTTATCACATTATGGAATTATGATGTTACAATTTCTCACAACTGCAAGGATTAAAAACAAATTTGTGAAATCACATTCTGAATTATAATAATAGATTTATCACTGTTGCGGGAGTCTTATTTCTGAGAATGTGGCAATTGTGAGATATAAGTTATGTTGTTACAGGAATTAAAGTCACAGTTTTTTAGGAAGTTGCAGTTGCAGAGATATTGAGAAAAAACATAACAGTACATATTTTATATTGTAAAGCTACTTTTTCACATTAACATTTAAAAACTATTGGGAAAAGCAGGTACTCAATTATATGTGTGTGTGTGTGTGTGTGTGTGTGTGTGTGTGTGTGTACATATACTGTACAGTATATATAGAAATTCCTAGTGCATTTCAGAAATAATTACAAAGAAACTGCAATAAACTCTGGAATAAACATTACATACTGAAGTAGAAATACTAAAATAGTAATTTCTTGCAAAACTGATTTCATTTATCTGGTTATATACTTTTTTTATAGTGCATATTTATAATTATATTATTCAGAATAAAGAAAGAAAGTGGCAGTTGTGAAATATAAACTCACATTGTGAGAGATTTTGCAAATGCAAGACAATTGTTTACAATAGCCCTTCTCAATGTGCGTTTATAATAATATTATTTAGAATAAATGACCTGCAGTGTGAGTGGAAACGATCCTGAGCTGGGATCAGGGCTGTGATCTGTTAATTGGTAACCTCTGGACTGTAGGGTCGCAGCTCACTGCGTCACGGACTAAAACACAGTGTTCAACCTGTCTGAAATAAAGAACCTGTTATTCAGCAGAGAGAAATTTATTGAATCTGAAATTACAACTTGACCGCAGGCTTTAGCGACCCAAGTATCACACTCCCCCAGTGACTGAACAAGCACACCTCCCTCCTGATCCCAGTGGGAGATGAGCGAGAAAGCAACAGGTCACCCGCATGCACAGTATTTTTCTATTTGCTTTAGAAAATGCCAGGAATCCCTTTCCCCTTTGTTTTGCCTATGAATCATCTATTACCTTTTCAGCTTGCGCAATTTACGGAGGTTGGGAGGTCTTCGCTGGGGTAGTGACACTTGGCCCGGGAGGATGAAAGATGAGACGTGCTTCTGCTGCGTTTCCTTATGTGGTACTGTATTTTTAAGCCTTTTTAAACTAGCAGATTTCATCCAGCAAATCTTCATGGCTCTTTTTCAACTGGCAAGTTAGCCGTATTGAAATATAAGGTCAGTGTGCCCAACATATGGAAACTATGGTACAACAAATGGAAGAAACAGTGCAGACTGAAACATGATTACATGGGGACTTTTCTTATATTAAAGGAACAGTTCTCTCACAATTACCCTATTTACTGCCTTCATGTCTCCAAATGTCTGTTTCACATTGTACAGTTACCATTTCTAAGCATTGCGAGAACTGATGTTGCATTTGTGAAAATTACAAAAAATGTTACGTTGTGAGATATTACGTTACAAGTTCTTATTATATTATGAGAACGCAG
Source organism: Enteromius trimaculatus (assembly GCA_032361065.1). NCBI lineage: Eukaryota > Metazoa > Chordata > Actinopteri > Cypriniformes > Cyprinidae > Enteromius > Enteromius trimaculatus. Next base: position 6,426,300 of record JAUMHP010000076.1, read on the forward strand.
GAATCGCAGGTTATATTACAGTTATACTGTAAAGTTACAGTTTCTCACAGTTGGCAAAATTGGCATTTTTGAGAAAATAGCAGTTATGCGATATAACGTCAAATTGTGAGATTATTTCTCACAACTACAAGAATTAAAGTCATATTTGTAAATTAGTGGCAGATGCAATACTCTGAAATATGAAGTGTCAACTGACCGTTCTCCAGTTTGATTGACAGGCTATCTGACCAGTCACAACGCTGAATCTGCCATGTTGCCCCTGATGTCACATGGATTATTGTACTGATCTCCTTGCTATGTTTTAGCTCTCAGAATTCATCAGACATGTCTTAATTTGTTTTACAACGATGAACTAAGGTTTTACGGGTGAGTAATTAATGACCCAATTTGGGTGAACTATCGCTTTAAAAACTGGGAATATAATGCACATGTTGCATGGATCACGTATGATATTTATTAGATGCTTTTTTCTCATCATTTTGTCCTTTTTAAGGCAGGTAAAAGTCACTATGTGATTTTTTTCAAAAATGTCCCATTTTATATTCCACAGAAAAAAGAAACATACAGGTTTGGAACGCCATCAGGGTGTGTACATGAAGAGTTCATTTAAATCATCAAGTGTTTCTTCAGTCAGAGGAGGCAGAGGTAGAGCTGATGGCAACAGCGCTGTAGCTTGGCTCAACATACCGATAAATGAATCTGATGCATGCGCATTTGTTTGAGTGTGCATGATGGAGAGGGAGGAGGATAAGATCTGAATGATAAAGGTTAGAGTAAGAGAGAGAAAGATCTTGTAATAAAGAGCAGATGTGCTGGATTCTCGTATTGTTCCCAAAAGAAAGCAGCTGGCCACTCTTGGCTCATCCTTCTAAATAAACATTCTGCTATGGCCGTGAGCGAACAAGGACCTGTTACTCATTAAGAGCTCCTCTCTCCCGCAACCGTCTTTGAAGTGTTGCTGTAATGCTTCAAAAAATGACGCACGGAGAACGTGAAAACCGACTTTAAGAGGTTTATCTCACTTCAGTGCCTGCGTTTTGTGGATTAGGACTGAAGAGATGAAGGCCAAACGTCGTCAGAACATTCCAGATGTTGGATGAAACTATACATATAACAACAAAGATGTGTATGTACTGGCTTGAATTCAAAAGCACCATAGATAGCTCTCAGAGCAGTAACACATCCAGCTGAAGATCCCGTTATTATGTCCTTAGATCAGATTGTTGGGTTAAACTCACACGTGGTATCCTCAAATAAACTCTGCTGCACACAATGTGTTCATTTGATTGGCAGCTGGTGATGGGGAAAACACAGATGACATAGGGCTGTGTTCAATCCAATAGTCATTATTATACTCCGCTTGTCATTCTAAAGGTAGCTACACAGAGATAATGGCTATGGTGACATACCGAGATCGGTACAGACCTCAATCTATCTTGACATCATGGGCTTTATCCAGTAAGTTTGTTATGCAAAAATATTTTAAATATTTGCTGCCAATTTAGATTACGTTGTACCAGCTAACTTCAGCTTCACTGATAAAATTTCTGTCCTTTCATCGGTTGAAAAAAACATAATCTGGATAGGTATGTTTTGATGTTATGATGCTGGTTTAAACTGGTTCTTTGCTGGTTTATGCTGGTCCTTTCCCAGCACATGACCAGCTCAAACCAGCATCCAAGCTTCAAAACATGTTTTTTTTTTTTCTTCAGAAACATCTTAGATATGTGCTGTACAGTCTGGTAATGAACATAGTGACCATCAGTGCTACCTGGTTTGTGGGGTTTTTTGGGGGGCAAACATTCCCGTGCACTGGATGGATTTCAGTGTAGCACACGGCCCATTTGATACCATCCAGTTTCCAAGGCTTACTTTAGTTAAACAAAGCCATCTGTCATGGGATGGTAGAGATTTGAGGAGCATTGAATATTTTTTTATGTAGCTAAACGTCCAGAATCCTCTGAGCTAAACAAACAGAGAACATAAAATTACATTTAACCAATTTATTCCAATAATTCTTGTTGGTTACCCTTTCAATATTTACAGTAATCTGTTTTTTTAATGTTACTTCCTTTTGTTTTTTCATTTGTTGGATTGCACATCCTGGAAAGCCAAGATCTAACTGGATTACTTGGATGTTTAACCTTGTTTGTAGTCTGGAGATTTTGGGAAGTCAGATTTCATAAATCTCAGAGAAAATCATGCGGTACATGACATAGCTCTTCGAAGGCTGCATCCTGTGGAGATTGCATTTTTTCGTTAACATTTATTGTCATTAAAGCTGCCTCATTTTCTAACCATAGTAACAAAGAAATTGCAGTCATTTACATCTTACAGGTAAAAATTGTCAGGTACTTTTTTGAAATGAGATGTATGCTTTCAGCAGATGTGATGTGTCCAGTTTGCGAGTATCAAGGATATTTCGAGTCCGTTTTACAACACACATTGTTTTTGTTTTTTTCAAATGTACTTCCTAGAAAAGAGGTGCTTTCTTCCACAAGTTTGTTGTATTCTTGAAAGTCTGGTAGTGTGCATTTAATAATGCCAAGATTTTCTATGTAATTATTTTAAGGTATGCAAAGGTTCCCTAGTCTTTTAAAATCCTTTCTTAAAATTGTTTCTTGTTGGTCCACTTTCATATTTACAGGAATATCTCTGAATAATGTTGCTTCCATTTGTTTGTTTCTTTGTTGCATAGCTCTTAATGGAACCCAGAGATCTAACATCTACGTTCACTAAATTACTCTGTTCTGTTTGGTTTTGTTTTCAGAAAAGGCTTCATCATATTCTCTCAACACTTACAAACCAGTTGCTGTCTGCAGTTACTACAGTCATTAATGCTGCTAAAAATGTAAATATACAATTTTCTTGTACATTATACACTACTAACAAAAAGATTTTGCACTCACCTCCACAAAAACAAGATGAAAAAAAAGATGCATCATGCTAGCTTATATGTCAGTGACCTTGGACTTATACTGCCACCTAGTGGTATGGATGTCATGTAAAAAAAAAAAAAGATTTTAGGTTACCAATGGCAGTGTAAAAGTGTGGTTACTCAATTTATATTTCACACAGAAGATGTATATGACAATTGTTGCAAAGATGAAGTGAGCAGTATATGGTTGGTTATGAGATTTCAGCATAGCAGCTCACTTCATGTGAAATTAATTTTTTTTAGCCTACTGATCAACTCGGAGAAAATTACCTTTAAGTGGTTTACAATTTTATAATAATATGGAATGTCGTAATGATTTCTTGTCTTCTATTCTCACTCTTTTAGTATCTGATATCTCAGTTCAGCAGAGGTTTCAACCATAAACCACATTATTGTATTGTAATGAGCAGTGTGTGTTCACTGCCCACCCTATATCTGTCCTCCAAGTCGTGGTTTATTGCTCCAGCAGTGCTGCACGCAGAGAGAGGTGTCCAAATGATATAGGAACATGTGTTAGTAGTGTGGAATATAGATAATATAACACAGAGATTTATCCCAGTTGTCATCCCCCTCCTCTCTCACCTTTTCTATTCATTCACAGTTCATCCGTAGGTGGACTTGGTTTCCCGAGGGGCTCTTGTGGTTCACCCCCAGCTGCGAACGCTTCCTCCAAATGCTGAGCTGTGCACTTTTTCCCTCCATCGCTAAGAGGTTTCCTATTGTTCTATAACTTTCACGATTTGTCCAGAAAACAGAGGAATTCATTATACAAGCCTATAAAGAAGCGTGAGCCTCCTTTGAACCAGCAGGAATCTCTTGATTCCCATGTTGGTTCATAATGATCACATGTTGGAATGTTTCACGAGGGGCTTTTGTTTTGTAGTTTTGGTTTTCTGGCTTTAAAAAAACAACAATGAAACGCTTCCATAAAACAGTGTTTGTCTTTGAATGAGAGCAGTGATACATTGGTGGTCAATGCCTCTGTTTTACATTTGATGTTTTTATGTGGTTTGCTGGTTTCACCACCCATTGATCGTCTTTGTGACCGCTACTGACTCTTCTTGGTGAAAATAGCCTCAGTTGGGTCAGTTTTACTACAGATGAATGTATGAATCAGCTTGTGGTGGTTTATTGAATGGATGGTGCACATTCCTGACACTAAACTGTATTGGTTTAAAGGGTCGTGTCACGGAAATGTACATTGTTCTTGATGTTTTAAATGCTTCAGATTTGATGCCCATAACTGACCAATTCCTCAGTTTGTCGAGACAATCACAGCTGATAGTTTCATAAACTATAAATAATCACACGAATGATAGATATTCATTAGGGCTGTAACGATACACGATATGAAACCGAAATCGCGACACTCAGATCCACGATCCTGTGTCGCGGTGTGATATGGGAGCATCGCCGGACTACCTTGAATTGCGCGCAGATGACATTTAATCTTTTGGGCGGTTTTGAAATGAGCTTGTGGCTCCCGTTTCTTTGCGTGCAGATCTGTTTTCCTCTCACGTATGTGATCTACAGTACCGTGCGCGCCAGCATCAGTTGTGTGCTCGCGTATTATTGCCATAGATTCGCCGCCATAGATTTATGACCATTTTCGGTTGTCGATAACGAGGGGTTCAAGTATTTACTCAGTGTGGTTGAGCCCCGTTATCTATTACCAAGCCGGGCGCATTTCTATTTATATTGTTAATAATTTGCATAGTTAATCTTGTTCTTTGGTGTTCAGTTTATAAAAATTTTCTAATGTTATTTAATAAAACAATTTGTCTTAAAAATCTTTTTTTTTTCACCCCCACGAAAAAACATTGTGATACGAACCGGATTGTGGGTCAAAAATTGTGTATCGTTGCAGCCCTAATATTCATGCTTTTAAAAGTCCTTAAAACTGGCAGCTCCTGAAGACATAATTGTTTGTTTTTATTTTAATACATATACTGTACATTTACATATACAAATATATATGTCATTATACTCTGACACTTTTAAATAGTCATCAATGGAGAGAGAAAGATGGTTTTCTACCAGTCGGGAGTAATGCATTGTGATAACTAATGGTATAAATATACTATACTAATGAATCCACGGTAGGACAAGGAAGCAGAATAGTTTAAATTCAGGTGAAAATTAAAATATTTTCCCCTCATGCCACCCTGAACCTGTACTGTTACTCTACCGAAGAGCAGTGTGAACATTCTGCTCAGTATCACCTGATGTTCACCAAATGTTCACCTGATCTTTTCCCTGCTGCAACAGAGGATATTGACTACTGTTAATTAAAAAAAACATGCCATTTATTCAGTCTATTTATTCAGTTATTTGCATAAATACAGTTTACAGCAAAGAATTTCTCACATGGACTGTGTATGGAGTTCTGATGACAGAAGTGCAGTTTTTTTTATTTATTATTATTACAGTAAAAGCATGTGTAAAACTGTAATAATATTGAAGTACTCCGATGGAGAGTGGGAAAGTAGATCAAAGGTGTGCTGATTTCACCCAAAGTAGGCTCTTCTGCTGTTATGTTAGTATATGCAGCAGGTAACGTGCAGGCAATCCAAGTCTTTTTTTAAAATGACATGTCGAAAAATCTCCGTCTCACTTCATCTGCACCTTCTCCCTCTGAATAGTTTTCACTCGAAGATGCCAAGATCAACAAACACTATGCAGAGCTCTTTAAGGCAGGATTTTCCACATTCAGCATGCTTTTGCTCACTCCTTTCCCTTTCATTTCCTCTTCACACCCTTTGAAGATTGATATTTCTTACCCCAGTACATCATAAAGTCTCCCTCTTATAGCTGATCAGCTGGTAGGTGAGGAATTTCCTGTGGTCAGGTCAAGAGGTGAAAGGAAGGGTGAGCAAGTAAAAGAGAACGAGGGAATGAATGAAAATATACATACACTCGCTGGGTCATTGGAATACTGCTGGCACTATTTATAGTTAAGATAACAGGTATAATAGACTTGTAGTAAGTTTTGTGTACAGATCCAAACGCTTTACTGACTGGTGAGGTCATGCCGTCCGTGTGTTTGTATTTATCCTAGCAATCTGATGTCAATCTGTGCTTGGTCTTAACATCAGACGTCATGCCCATTGGCTAAGCATTTGATGCATATGGCACACAAAAGTGAAAACGATTGCACATCACCTTACAATTTGCTAAACGCACTTTAACACAAGCAGCATCCATTTTTATTTCTGCAAACACAGTGCAATGCGTCTGATGTCAATTCTTCTTCTTCAATTGCGGGTGACTTTAGGGCGTATGTGGTTTACACATGAGACTGATGGCAGTCGCATTGAGAGATTTTAGTTAAAACTCAGATCTGCAAGGTATGATGAAAAAAAAAAAGTTTTTTCCACAAACACATATCCACTGTAGAACATTTCTGACTATGAATCCCAATTGGACGAATCACATCCAAAGCCGTGCTTGTGCTTCACGCACACATATAAATAGTAACATTCATACGATGCAAGTGTGCGTGACTCTGTGTATGTCAACATTTCCTATTCAATGAAAAGTTTTAATATAAGATGGAACGGCACGTATTGTAAGGTCATTGGAAATGACCCGCCTAGATTTTTTTTTTTCTCCACAAGTTCCATGATTCATTTTATTGCAGCTGACATCTTCATCTCCAAGCAGCAGACCTCCTCAAACCTCGCACAGCTGCGCACAACTTAAAGACCGTCCCTCGGCACCAGCGGGACTGTAGCCAAGTGTGCGAGCGCATTCTCATACGCTAACCTGTCCCAAGACAGTCCTCACCTTGTAGCCAGTAGCATTTGTGCACGTGTGTCAGAATGGATTCGCAAGAATAAATTTTGTGTAAAAATACTTTCTCAGACCCGCCCTGAGGTGCAGTTACCATTCATTACCTCACTGACGGATGTTTACCGTGAAACTCAAACTCACTGAAAACCGTAAGGTACTTGAAAGGAATAGTTGCATGGGATGAGTGCGTGTTTGTGTGGTCTGATTGGAAGGTTTAGCAGAAATGTGAGAGTGTTTGTGTTTGCGAGTATGTGTTTCTTGCCAAATTAGAGTTGGGATTTGGGATGTTTTTGTGTTGAAATGAACAGGAGATGTGAAAGAGATGTGTTGATAGTTTCTCCATATTCAGCCAAAGTAATCTTTTTTTAATTCCTTAACTCTGCTAAATAAACATGCTAAACTCTCATTTCACTGCTGTTGTTTAATAACAAGTGCAAATATTCCAAATATGTGCAAATATGTTCCAACTGTTCCAACCACAAAGAAGTCATGTACTGAGATAATTATTAGTATTACAAAAATGAAATTTCTTTCAAGTAAGCCAGAACATTTTTGTATTATATATAGAATATTTTCTGAAATATAAAAGCACTAGCATTCAACGGGTAGTGGTCATAATGAATGAAAGAATGAAGTTCAGCAAGCACATGAGGTGTTAATTAATATTGTTATGTAAAGACGGTAACACTTTACATTACACGTACACTAATAAGCATTAATTCATGCTTAACTAATGCACAGATAAGACTGAATTTAAGTATAACTCATGATTATCTAAGCTATTCATTAATGATCACCACATTTGCAACTAATAACTGGTTAAAATATTAGTTGATATTTTAATTGTTATCATTGTGAATTAATTCCCTAATAACTTATTTTATTAACTAATAGTGTTCATTAAGTTGTTAATTACCACAGTCAAACAAAGCCTTGTATTTCAACCTCCAGGCAAAATAGTTAAAATAATATGCATTAATACATGATTAATTACTGCATTATTCATGTGTAATTGACTACAATTACTAAATGATGAGTTAATAATGATGTGCTTCACAACATAACATAATAATATATTCACAAACCTTCAGCTAATATTTAATTAATGACCATCACTGTTTATAAAAGTGCTCAACCATCTGCAAAAACAAATGGTGGTCATTAACAAGTTAGTTAATAAAATAAGTTATTGGGCCAGTGACATATTGAAATGATAACAATTCATAAATTAACTAATATATTAACCAGATTCATTATGATTTGCTAATGTGGCGATCATTAATGAATAGCTATAATCATAAGTTATACATTAATTCAGTATTATTTGTACATTAGTTCAGCATTAATGCTTATTAGTGTACACATATTGTAAAGTGTTACCGTAAAGACTTTGATACTTCAAAGAATCCTTTACCATCACAGGACAAAATTACATTTGAAAAGTTTTATATGCTTTGCCTCAACTTTAACATTATCCATAAAAACCCAATTTATGATCTGGAAAAATAAACAGGTATTAAATTTAGTCTGCGGGAAGGTCACCTCCTGCTTTGTCGAACCCACAATTGAAATGTGAATCTCTAGTGTGTTGCCCTCAAGACCGCAGATATGGAAACATGTTCTGTGTTGAATGGTTAAATCATTTCTACATACTATAAAGAGACATGTCCATTTTCCTCATAAAGCTTTTTTTCGCCCTCTTTCTCTCTTTGCAGTCATAAGTGAGTGCCATGAGGATTGGTGTTTTTGATTATTAGGGTTCGCTGGATTTCAGAAAACAAAACATCGGACCATTGAGTTTGCAGAGGTTTAGTTTAGTGTGTGTGTGTGTGTGTGTGTGTGTGTGAGGAGCACGGTGCTTCTGTTATTTTTTTTATTGTGAATTACTTCTGTTTTAGTCATTAATCTGTTCAAACTGAAGCCGCACACTAGAGAGTCATCATATCCAGTCTGAAGTGTCTGAAAGCACCATTTCTTCATTCATCAAGCATTTCAGCTGAATAAAGGGAAAAATGTGACACATTTCTGAGCTCTTCTAGATTACATGAGCAGAAGAAGAAATCAAGCCTTTTGAAGCTACTTGCACATGCTAGTTTAAAAACTGAACATTGGCCTAAACATATGGATGGCTCAATCTCCACACATTTTTGTACCCTTAAAATCGAGCAAAGCCGAAGTGAAAAAAACGGAAGAAGAAAAACAACAGGAATGCTGTACTGTATTAACTTTTTAGTTCTCCTACATAAGCCTGATCAGTGTGCTCTGCATTTATATAACTCTAGGCATTTATCTGTTTAATTTACTCTTCAATCAGCAGATCCAGAAACAGCAGACTTAAAGATGTGTGATGGAGAAATCATACAGTAAAATTCTCCTGTAGTTTGGGCCAGTTTCCCCCTGTATGCCTCAGTTCTGGCCTGGAGAAGTCTTCAGGAGCGTTACACTAGGGAGCACCCTGCCGTAGCCTTATACATATATCTTCTTACAAAAACACTGGTCCGCTGCAGGTCTACAGCAGCACACTGTCTCCAACGGCACCTTCAAACACAACTCAACGTCTTCATGTTTATGGTTTATAGACAGTTTCTAGCTCATCTTTGAGCTTATTGGGTGTATAAACTATGCAAATTTATAAAACGGTTACTTCCCCTCCTGAAATCGGACCGGTTGAGGATCGTCCAAGAGTGTTGATATATAGTGTGAGTTTGCCATGTTCCCATCAAATTGTTAATCTGTGAATTAGTAGGATTTTTTTAGTGATTCTTTCTGCAGGTTGCATCCTTGCAAGTAGGTAGCGAGTCGAATCGTTCAGCTGCTTCACACGGGCATGATCAAAATCCCATACTCTGTTATAGGTTTTATTTTTTATAGTTACCTTTGGAAGAACATACTTCCTGATCATTAATAAGTATGTTCTATGGAGTATGAATGTGTGTAGCATAAATGTAAACCAGATGTACTACATTCATCATGTTGTCATTGTAGGAGCTCATCCAGGGACTTTTTTACTACTACTTTATGAATACTGTCAATTCAAGGATGCTAGTTTTGGGCTACCATTTAAAAAGCATGAATATTCTGATGCATTCCCTTTATTTATGAATGATCCATTCAATCATTCATTCTACATATATATATATATATATATATATATATATCTAAAAAGAGATTTCTAAAAGAATAAATCTTTCTATAGTGATTTTATAAAGTGACTGAATCTTTCAAAAATGTTTTAACATAACCTTACCCATGAGCAATGCCTAAAATCAGAGGACATTCTAGATGAATGAAACTGATTTACAAGCTGATGATACACTGATTGTAAGCCTAAACTTTATAAATTATAAACGGTTTAATCAAATCTGAATGGTTAATCAGTGTTGTCCCAGGGACATGTTGCGGTCAGGTTAGCGGTAATGAGTCACTGAATCATTCCTTTAGTCGGTTTGTCTAAAAAATGCTGATTCGTTCAGAAACAAAACACTACTGCTGCTTTGCTTGGAATGATATTTCCATTCATGTTACTTCAGCAATCTCCTCAAAAACAGCTCAAGTTATCAGAAGTACAGTAAAAGCACAGCTTTTAGTTTAGCTTATTTAAAGTGCTCCTACTTTCATGCAGTGTGTAACACAGCTCTAAGTGAATTAAAACATCCTGCAAAGTTTTAAATCTGAAAGAGCAGCGTGTGTAAAGCTATTGTCTCTCAAAAGAAGCAGTCGACTCTAAATCATTAAAACAAGTTGTTTTTCCCAAGCATTTAGCATATTGCCCACCCACTTAATGCTGAAGTGGTGAAAATGCAAATTAAATCTTTGCCACTAGGTGCTTCTTTTGGGGTGATAAAAGCTCACAAAACACTGCTTTAATTAAAATCGACCAAGAGGGGTTTAAAATAAAATGAATCATTAAACAAATCATTTTGGCATCGTTGAAGAAATAAGGTAAAAATAAATGAAAAAATGCATGCATTTCAGCCTGTTGTATAGGTTAAAACCAAAAATGAACCTTCCATAACCCATAATAAGGACACTTTCAAATGTCTTTGGCATGTGCAGATATTCGTCTTTTTGGTGGTGTCAACACACGTAGCAGGGTTAAATGACTGTCCTTCATTTCAACACACTCCAAGAGCAAACACATGACTGTGGTGACTAACTGGGCCCAAAAACTGCAGAGTCTCGGCCAAGACGCCAAACACGCTGAGCTCTTTAAGAGCTAATCAACCCTGGCTCCATCTGCTATTCTGGTGAGGGCCAAAGTGTCTGCCCTATATGTGTCATGTAAGTGCACGTGTGTGTTCTCTCTCTCCGTCTCTCTACTGGATAACAGGAGGCCAGATCTGCTCGTTCCATTAAATATATGGTATTATTAATGTTAATCCTGACCAGCCACTGATTGAGGCACAGGTGTCTGTTAGTTTGACATCACGCAGCTGGCTCCATTAGATATGGGTGTGTTTCTTAGCCCGGTTCTGTTTATAGAGTGCATGGACTGTATAAGCAACTGTGTATATTTAAAAATGTGGGGTTATGATAACATGTAGACATGTGTTTTAAAGGATTACTTACACCAATAATAAAAAATCTGTCATCATTTACCCAACCCCTGTTTTTCCATTCGGTTACTGTGAAAGAAATCTAAAAGCACATTAAAGAAGCATTAAATATCAAAGCATAGTTATAGTCAAAGCTATACAATACTCATAAACATAAAAAAATATATACATATTTTGTCATTCTTTAGTGAGCTGTTAAACATTGAAACAGGATCACTGGGTCAAAGAGAATCATATGTCAGTCTGATATGTGAAGGAATATTTTTTATTAAAATGGAAGCGATGCAGAATGGATGTCAAGATGATTTTGTTAGTAATTGTTTACGAGTTATGTTATATGGTTTCATTTGTTTTGATGCATGCTGCAGGTGTTTTTTGGACACAAACACACACATGCTCAGTTGTAGAATCTGTAATTATATCAACGTAAAACTCTTACAATCACTGATGGCAGAATCTTTAACTCTCCATATTTTCATCTGTTTTTCATTCTTTCCAAAACCCCTTTTAAATGTTTAGGATTGATGGCCTGATAAAGGTGCTGACAACTAATATTTAACTTGGCAAATACATGTTTATTTTTACCTCTACTGTAGATAAGGCTTGAATTCCTATTTCGTGTGCGTGTTTCTTTTGGGTATTGCAGTTTTTTCTGTTCTTTTGGAGATGAAGCTTCTCAAGATGAACAGTCAAACCTGACGTCTCTATGAGGACAAGAAGTTCACAAGGGGACTAAATATTTAATTCATGTTTAAAGCTATTATTCTAAAAAAATAAATAAATAAATTGTTACCCAATAGAGTCACTGATTGAAACTGATCCAAATGTATTTGGACTCTTTCAAATGTTATTGGATCGTGTTCATATTACTGTGATTCTCTACACATGTAGTTACTTTTTAAGAACATCTGCATAAACATGAGAACTGACTTCATATATCCACTAAAAATACTATGCCAATTAAAAATTCAATAAAAAGGTAAGTTGTGAAAAAGAAAAAAAAAGATCTAGCTGCAGGTGCAATTTGCTTAGATATTAAGTTATTTAATGCAATGCTGTTCAAATGCATTTAGGACTCACTATATTAACAGTATATGAATGAGAAACTGTTAACACAAAGCAGGCTGGTGTGTGTGTGTGTGTGTGTGTGTGTGTGTGTGTGAAATAGAAATGTTAGTCCCCTGTTGCTAGTGTTAATTCTCACCGAGTGAGGGCCAGAGCGAGGGGAGGTGTAGGTCAGTGACTCTTACCATCTGATAGGTCACTGGATGATGTAATGCTCACCCTATTAAAACACAAAGAGAGTTAAAAGAGATTTATTCCTATTAGGTCATAAAGAAGGTCATGTCCCCTGTTCCCTCAGTCTAGAAAAATAAAACAAGTAAAAACCTAATAAAAAAAAAAAAAAATGGATTTAGCAGCCCGGTGAGTCAGATTCAGAAATGTATGTTACTCTTTTGGGAGACCAACAGCTGTACAGTATGTTTGGGAACATATTGAGTTACGTAAGATAACCTAGCTCAATGCTCTCTTTACCTCTCTTCTCTTTCGTGTCTGTGCTATAAATCCTAGCTGATCCCTAAAGCTCTTCAAAAGCAAAACAGTTTTTTAGCTGGCTTTGCCATTGAGTTTTGGTTGAGAAATTAATCAATTGAATGGAAAATGTGCCAGTGGTGACATAAAATTAGGGATGGACTGAACATTTTTTTACATATCATGTGCCTTTTTTATTTTAATCATTGCATATATTGATCATTTTCTTTTTACTGTTTTGTCTTGCTTTTCACTGAAAAAAATAAATTACAAAACAACAATTAAAAATTTAACAATTTAACTTAAAATTAATAAGATAGTAAAATAAAATTGTTGGACCATTTTTGTGACTAGTCGTCTATTTTTACTGTAAAAATAAATGCTTGTTTTTTTTTAGACAAAGTTACAGATTACAATGTGAACACTGTGTAAATGTTGTACATTTATTAGCTGTAATTAATATTATCTGTATTGTTTTACAATATTTTATTTTACAGAACAACCGTAAAATTACAATATTAACACTAAAAGCTTTTATTTTTGCAGGAAGACCTCAGTGCTATATTTTGTTGACAGCGGCAGATTTATCAATGCTTCTCAATATGAATTTGGGCCGTTGTTTATCGCACTTGTCGCATTGTCACATGCCTTGTAGAAAAATCATTTCTATTTTAGCAACAACCTTCCCTTCGTATTCTCATTGAACTCATACGCTGAAATACTAAAGTCTCTCGTTGTCTGTGTTTGGAATGATTTATTATCTTTCTTGGAAAGTTTTAAACGCTTCCACACTGCCGACAAGTTTGCTGTAACAGTTCGTGCCTCTATTCAGTAATATAACCCTATCCTTGACCTAGCTGATCAAGTTTATAAATGAATGTGAAAAACACACACATAGCCAGATCTCATGGCAATTCGTACATATGTTACGAGGTGGCTAATTCACACCAATTTGTCAAATTTTGCTAAATCGTACGTATTTTACAAGTTGCCAATTTGTATAAATTTGTACGAATGACCTACACATATCCCCACCCCTAAACCTCGTACAAAATCATACGAGTGAGGTCATATGAATTTGTACGAATTAGCATGAATTCGCCACCTCGTAAAATACATACGAATTGGTCGTTAGACTGTGTTGGCTATAAAGTAAATGTCAAAATCTATTGGTTTACAAATCATGCAACTGTTCTGAATTGTATGTTTAGGTACATTTTTGGAGTTTTGCTAAAGTATAGGTAGAGTCCCAGTTTTTCCAGTGAGCCTAAATTAATTTATTCCTTATAGGGAACTCTATCCACTTGTTAGCATGAATATTGGCTGTTCATTGTGCTTATTACTGCCTTATTCTGTGTGACCATATTGTAGATCTCTTAACCCTACCCAGTAGAAATTATTTGAGTTAAGTT
>JAUMHP010000076.1:6457959-6473227 GCA_032361065.1 Enteromius trimaculatus
GGCTGCGGGATGGTCTATCCCTCACACTTTGTTCAGGTCTAAGGACTGGATTTGCGAGTCACTCTTGGTGTTGCTGTACTTTGGTGAGTAGGCACACACACGCTGGGTAGGGACTTGCAAGTGTGGGCATTTTGTTCCCCATAGCGTCTTGTGACGCAGCTCGAGTTCCTGAAAAGGAACATCTCAGGTTACGACTGTAAACCCCAGTTCCTTTAAAGGAACGAGAGTCTGCGTCTCGACACCACACTTTCGGCATCCCTACCGGTGTTTTGCTTCATGACAAAAGCTAATGCATTCCATGTGCTCTTATGCTTCCTGGCCGATGACGTCACACGCCTATGACGTCTCACCATTTCATTGGTCTGATTTTACACACATTCAGAGCCGTAACGCTGAGGGCGTTCCCCATAGCGTCTTGTGACACAGCGTCTCGTTCCTTCAAGGAACTGGGGTTACAGTCGTAACCTGAGACGATTTTTATGAAACCAGGTTTCTTGTGTTTGTGTGTATGTGTATATATACACAAACACACATATGTATGTATGCATTTTGTGCATTTTATTACAATATTGCTATTTTATTCTAGATTTTGATCAAACAAATGCAGCCTTGGTGAGCTTAAGAGATTTAATTTAGCACCATTTAAAAATGTACAAAAAAAAGTTGAAACTCAAAACTTTACTTACCTATTTAAGTAATTTATATTCATAGATGTGTCAATATAATTTAAATATCTATACTTTAATATTATAACTTTTGTACTTTTAACTTTCAAAACTTTCAAAGAAAACTTTAAAATAAGGGAAATCAAAATATTTTGGATGAAATCATGGTTATCATTGTCAAATTTGAGAGATCCTACATTCTCACTTTACCCTGTGTGAGATTTACTTACTCCATGTCTTCATACCACTATCCACAAAACCTGGACAAAATCATCTTTTGCAGTAGACCTGAAAACGTCCTTATCCAGCAAGCCATCAATTCGTGGGAGTTTGACTACAAAACAAGACATTATGAGAAATTTAGAAATCAAAGCTACATTTCTTTTTCCACTGCCTCTTTCATCAAAGACCTTCGCTCTCGAGCATGTAGGCCTGGAACGGGTCTGGCCCAACACCATCCCGGATCAGCTCCGGATGTCAGCACTATTCCAACTTCTAAGAGTCACCGCAAGTTGCATTGTTCTGCTTTTACTTTCTGGAAACTTCTCATTCACCTGGAAATCGCCAACATCCTCGGCGCTAAGCTGAAATCCATCTGGCATCAGCTCATTGCCAGATTAGAGTGACTGTAAAGCTGTTATTTATGAAGGAATCAAGAACTTCTGCAAGTTCATTATGCATTACAGCCTATGCAAACATTACATCATGTTGTATATGAGGAGGCGAGTCGCGAGGGTTTCCCGCGGGAGCCGTTAGAGGGTATTTAGTGGAGAGGTCGTGTTACACGAGGACTCCATCATCCATGATTTGCACATGCCCAGATAACTAGAATATGAGATGTTATGAAACTGGATCCTTCGCGGTGTAAAAATAAAGCGGAGGAGGAAGATATCCACCCACTCTGAGCATCCCAATTTTCCTCCGCACAGGTTCCTGTTTGGTTGACTAATTTTAAAGATGTATCAGTGTGGAATGGCACGAGAAATGAAAGGAAACCGTGCTGTTGAGTAAACTCTCAAACAAAAAGCCAATTTTAGAACGTTCCTCCTCAACGAACATACAATGGCAGGAAAACAAAGAACGTCACACGAGTGGAATGGACAGGGTCAGCTCAAGGCAAGCACCCACCCTCTGTCTGTACGTCCTTGAATCTCCTGTCTGCAAGGGCACTGAGTCCATATGCTATAGTCTCCAAACACAGCTGACGACTGTGTTTATGAATGAAAGTGATTGTTTTAATGTCTATTTTAAGACACATGTCTTGCAGCTGTGTAATCAAAATTGGATTTGTTTTATAAAGTGAGTGGCTTCCGAAACCCACTTTTCCACAGTTACACTCTTAAAAAAATTTTTATTCTGTCATTATTTATTCACCTGCATGCCGTTTTGTTGTTGTTCATGGGCAATCAAGTTCAATAAAAAAGGTTTTAAAACACTATAAATGTGATCCAGAATCATTTACTCCAAGTTGTTTCTGTATAAATTAAAATGACTTGTAAATAAATCTCTATGTAATTGTGCAGGATTCTAATTAAATATGACACATGTGGATGTAAATAACAATGAACATGACTGGTTCTTGCCTGTCTTGTTTCTGCAAAATAATACACAGATATGGAATGAATATGAATGTGAGTAAATAATTACAGAATTTTCATTTTGGTGTAAACCTTTTCTTTAATTGTGTTTCTCGCTTGTATACAGTATTTTGTATATTTTAAAATAATGTGCATACTGTACATTAATGTACTGTGTTCATACTCTTAAATTACATGCAAATTGCACTAAAATGATAATGTATTATTGTTTTAAATCAAATGAAAGTGGTTCTGAAAAAACAAAAAAACAAACCTTGTTTGTTGGGGCCAGCTCTCTTCAGGACATTCTACGATATAATGAGTACACCGTGTGTTAAGGGGAGTGCTCCCGGTTCCAGCTGATCTAATTAATGCAGCCTAACAATCCTTTAAAGGATTTGATTAATAAATGTATCAGTGTGTTAAGTGTAAGCCAAAGTAGAGATGTGTCTTTAATCTAGGTTTAAACTGACAGAGTGTGCCCGCCTCCCGAACAGTGTTAGGTAAATTGTTCCAGAGTTTGGGTGTTTGGTTGTTTTGATTACAGGGGCCATCTCTGCATTTAATAAATAAACAGTTTAATCTCGTCATTATACATTACCATCACTCTTTTCTCATATTTAATTGAATAATTGCTTCTATTTTTTTCTTGAATGTATAATAAACATTTCCAATTTCTAATTACACATTTTTAATGTACATTTAAAATACATTGACTATACATTGATACATAAATATAAATCTATCAGAATCTAAAGATAAAAATCTAAATATATAAATGGAAATCATGAAGTAAATCTAAATGTAAAGTTAAATGCCTTAGTATATAAATGGAAACTGTAAATATGTAGGTCTGAATATATAAATATATAATATATAGGAAACTAAATATAAATATAAATTGCTATATGTACAATATGTGTATATATATAATATACTTTTTCCGTTATTTCAATTACAAGTGCACATTGAGTATAATTAAGTGCACTTCCTTTTTTATATACACATTATGCAATTCTATGTGTAATACAGTCTTGCTGTTTGTGTGTAATAAAAGTGATTTGTGTGTATGACCTCAGAAGTGTTTGACTGCAGAATGTACTGGATTTTGTCATGATTACACTTGACCTTGGGTCAAGTTATCTTTTGTTTTCTTTAGCGAATCCTGATCTGATACCGTATTGTTTACTATAAAATGACATAATTTCGTTATGGTTTGTTTTCCACAACAAACCCCCCACACCGTCAAGACATGCTATTAGACAATGAATCAATCTGGAGAAAGTTTATAGTTGTGACTTCCTCGCTTGAACTCTAAAGCATGCAACAATCACATGTCAAACGTACGTCACGTAAGCCATGAAGATGTTTGTTTAATGGTTTCAGTGTCCAAACACAGCTGGGGTTTGTATCAATGTTAATGTAAGTCTCCACTGTTATTTTTGATCAGTTTAACGTACTGTATAGATTAAAATAAATTATAGATTATAATATATAGATTAAAGTAAAACTGACCGCAAAGTTTTAAACGACATAAAACAAACTATTTACACTAAATTCACACACACACACACACACACTAATGTGAGACACAAGTTGCTCTTTTCTTATGTGATCTAACCTAGTAATGTTGCTGTTAAAATGAAAGTTTACATTTATACACAGAGACACACCTTATATTCCATGCTTTAAAATGCAGGTGTGTAAACAGATTTAACATCATGTTAGATATTTGATGAACAAATTAGTGACTTTTACAGTTTTACCACACCAAATCATGATGTTTCCTTCCCTGAAGTCCTCTGTACTCTGACACTTTCTTATTAAGCCAAACGTAAATTTTATACAGATTTCTTTTGAAATGACATCAGGCGCTACCTTGTATTACATCAGTGCTGACTTGGACCATGCCCTCTTTGTGTATCTCTATTTAACAACTTCCTAAAGGCTCCAGAGTTGAGTGGAAATCAGACCCAGCAGCTTTATGGGCCCTGCATGGAATCTTTATGAGTGCATATTTCTGTGTATGTGTACGTTTTACTGTAATTTTATAGAATGAAAGCATAGCTTTACTAAAAAAATCTGTGCAAGAACCACTTGGAAGTGTTTTTGTCCATAGAGTGAAAGTCAGTGTTTTCTAAAACAACATATTTACTTCCACTGCGCGGTAATTTTTTATTTTATGTATTCATTTATTTTTATTTTCAAATATCTTCCTTTATATTCCACTGAAGAATGACATACAAGTTTGAAACGACATGATGATGAGCAAATAATGACAGAATTTTCATTTTGGGGTAAGAATAGTCATTACAGACACATCATGTTCATTTATTTATATTGCTTGGGGTATTAAATATTACATAGATTTAAAACACA
Organism: Enteromius trimaculatus; assembly: GCA_032361065.1. Classification (NCBI taxonomy): domain Eukaryota; kingdom Metazoa; phylum Chordata; class Actinopteri; order Cypriniformes; family Cyprinidae; genus Enteromius; species Enteromius trimaculatus. Next base: position 6,462,581 of record JAUMHP010000076.1, read on the forward strand.
ATTCAGTTAGTGTTACATAAAATAAAATCATTCGGTTGCACATCTTGTGTGGTCCATTCATGTGCTTAATCTTATTTAACTGTGGCCGCGTATATGCCGCGTTCATCTTTAAAGCCGAGCAGATATGCATGTCTCAAAATTATCTGTATTTTCTCACTCCTCTTGTTTCTGAACTCCAGAAAGCCCCGAGACGAGCAGCCAGTGACGTCTGTTTAGTGTTTTGAGCTGGTTCTTCCACAACCAGGAAGGACAGTCAAAACAGTAGCCTGGACCAACACAAACAGATCAATCCCAATGACGTAGTGTGAGCGCAATGCCTCGCTCTGAGCTGGCTGTCGTTATATAAGAAAAACCTGACCTTTTAATACTAATTTTGACATTAAGTATTGATTAACTACTATTTTTATTGCCCTTAACTGTATTTAAGCATGGAATACAGAGTTATTAGTTTTCAACCATATTTAATAAGCAACTGAATACAAGCGTGGGACCTCTTAAAAGAAGCCTTGGCTTTCTCTGTGCTCTTAAAGACTGAAGCCAATATCCTCTTCTAGTCTCAAGTGGATCTCAAGATTGCAAATATTTAAATCAACTTGTGCAACATATGTCTAAACTCTCAACTGAATGTAGTGCATAAGAATTCTTTTATAAAACGGGAAATTGCTGAAGCGAAAATTGGTCAATGCTTGTCCCAAAACATAACAGACTTTTTCCAAAAACAAAACCTTAAACTATTGCAAACGTTTGACTGTTGAGGAATATTTGATTCCGGTGAACTGCTGAGGGATGCTGTCCGTGTGTAATAATAATAATAATCATTTGCTGAAATCATCAGACGTATTTTACAGTAGCATGACTAATATGAGGTGTAGATGTGTGTAAGAACTATTTTATAAAACAGGAAATTACTGGGAAAAAAAGCTCATTGACATGATGCTTTTTTCCCCGTTTGAATGTTTTAGGTTATGTTTAAAATTTTAATTCAAAGGAAAAAAACTTACCAGAGTAATAAAAATAATATTCCAAACTTTCCACCAGTGTGTATTCACTGCAGAATAAAATTCATTTAGTCTTTTAATGGAAGCCATTTTGTTGTCATATGATAAGAAAACCTTAAATGAGGAACTCATGGTGCATTTATGTCATGTGGAATTACCATAATTACAGGATTAAGTAAACAACGTTCACAGCCTCGTAAAACTTTGAGCTTACAGCTTGAAAACTGGAATTTTCTGACATCTGATTATTACAGTAAAACTGTTATTACATACTCTTTCTTTTTTCCCAAAGTCGAAGGAACATACTCAAACCCCTTTTTGTAAACCAACCTACCCGTCGTCATGCACGTCCGCCACATTTGTAGTTTTTCTTACTTGCTTTTTTCGTGTGTGTAGTTCTGGACTGAATCCTTCACTAAACTATGATGGATTGTGGGCAGTTTTAGCCATTAGACTGTGCATGGATCCACACCACAATTATTTCAACTGAAATAGTAGAGCATTTGGGGACTTTTGGCTTACTCTTTTCAACATACTATGCTTTGGGACGTACTCTAATCTCACATACTATTTAGGATGAATAGTATGAACATTGGGACATGAGATAGTATGAGTGTGTCTGATTGGTTGCAGCAGTGTTTGTGTAATCAGTGCAATGGATGATGGGAAATGTAGTCCAGGGAATAGTGTAACAGTCTATAGTGTAAGAGTCAATGTGCTGGATAATGACCTCCGGTGGTTAATAAACGGAGGTTCATAGACAGGATTTGTGACAAACAGCGGCAATATTACTAAATATGACATTGAGAGGTGTATAAATCACTTGTTTTCCTGAAGAAACATTGTCCAACAGTGACATCAGTAGGTAAAGTTACAGCAGAAGTCCTTTGAGCCCTTTGAGTTTTAACATCCCTAAAGCATCCAAGTTTGATGAGGGGAGAATGAATGGGGGAAAGTCATCATGTCATGAGAGGAGGCAATGCCTCCATCGCGACATGATTGGAAATAAATGGTTATGTCGGCTGTGATTGGTTTATTGTGATAAATCCTGCTTCTTTGTGTTTGTGCACAGTCTAAAAAAACAATATAATGATATTAAGTGCAACTGTAAGCCTTTGTTTCTATGACGAATATTAAAATAGCTTAACATAACTTCACAAATAAAATATTTAGTTTCTTTGTTGCGCTTAAAACACTAACTTAGCTTTAAGAATACTAATTATTGTTAATGTAATGTTAATTTAACCAAGAATATGTGACTGGGACATGCATTGGCATTTGATTTTTGTACATTCATATATGTGAATATATCCATGATGTGTGGTGGTATTCTTTGACCCCTCATTACAGAATACCACCAGACATCATGGATATATTTACATACATGAATGTACATAAATTATATAGATAGATCCCAAAATAGTTCAGCTGGTCCCTGATCATGAGTGATAGTGTTACATCTCTGCTTAATATCATGACTGATGAAAGTTCTAGCATTATGTGTGTCAATACAATCTGTTTGTATGGTCAGAATAATGCTGAAACTGTTTGTAAGTGTATGAAAGTGCCAGAGTAAACAGGAATGTTCACTTGCTTATGAATGTGTTGCTGTTTTAAGTTAATGTGATTTTAAAGATTTGGACATTGCAATACGTGTGATAATTTTAGCTGATTATAACACTCAGTAAGCATCCCTCAGCAGTCCACCTCAATCAAATATCAGTTACACATGGTGCCCTTGGGTTGGCATTTAGTCGCTAGATACTGTAGATCATCCCTTTGATTACCGAGCCAAAGGTTTCAGGTCTCATCTCATGCATCACAGCGGCCTGAGAGGACTTCATATGACATTCCATGCCCCATATTGAGAAATGTGCATGTGTTGAAATGTGTTTGCCGCTGTCAGTAAGTCAAGCAACTTATTTCTGTGGTTTTTCTCTTAAAGTGTTTGCTTACATATTTGTGGAGAGTCGTCTCTTTTCACCCCAAAATCATCCAGACTTTGCATGACCTTTGCTCATGATCTGCAAGCATTCAAACCACTGCTTGTAAAACTTTAATTGGGTGTACTTTGGTTGTAGTACCCCGATGTTTTTCTCGATGATTTGTTAGTGTTTCAGAGAATTGTGCCTACAGGGATTCGATTTTCTGCAAGTTCAATGTCAACACTGTGGTGAAATGAAGATTAGATGTAAACTCTGGTTATCCGATGTTCGCTTTGTCATGTTTGAGTATGTAGTACTTCAAGCAAAACAATACAGCAATACCACAGTTTATGCAATGAAGGCATTGTCCTGCGTCTCAGTAAACATTAAGAGCTGTTTCAAAAACCTGTGATTATTTGTATACAGGCTCTTCAAATGTGATGTACAGCAGTGGTCTGTTTCGATTTAGAGTCTCATACAGCAGGTGAAAGGTACGGTCACAATAGTTCATTTTTAGTGAAATATTGGAAATGACTGGATTTTGTGAAAAACAGTAAATGTAACTGCACCTTAAATCAATTATAAATGCAAGCAGTAAAATGCAGCTGCTATTACAGTAATATAACTGTGCAATATAAATACTAACTTTAAATGCAGAACCATATCTTTTGTAATGTCACAATGTAAGTAAACATTAAGTTTATGCATCCTAGCATACTCTGTGGTGGTTTTAGTGTAAATTTATCTGTATTTCATTGTATTACACCCTACAATGATAAATTTCCACAAGTAGTTTTGTTTTAATTTAATAAAAAGTTGCCCCTTCTGAAATCAAGCCATTTTCAAATGCATGTTGGTGTGGCGTCACACCGACAGAGGCCACACCCACAATAGTTGATTGACAGCAGCGTGTCACACAGACTGAACAGGTGTCTTACCTCAGACCCGCCCTGACTGAGCCATCATCAGACCGAGACGCAGAGACAAGCAAGACTCGTAAGAGATCAAGGTGTTTTGTTGTTGAATGTATTAATGAACATAGCAGTAGTCATTTACCCCCGACATCTGAGTGACTGAAGACGAGGAGGATTAATGTTACGTTTGGTTCTGAAGGAAAACACGCCCTTGATCAACCGAAATGCGTTTCATTCATGATCCAGCCTCACCCACAGAAGCAGTGAGTATAATGTCTTTAATAAATCTCTTTTCCTAATAATGTGCTAATTATCAAGTTTCACTATGAATACGGCTAAAAAATCCTCCGAGAGCGTCTGGAAAAGAGGGGCGGAGTCAGCAGAGCTCGTGAAGATTTAAAGCGGAAGAGTGATTTCTAAAGAGCTGATTTTGACAGGGTAAAATGAGTGTGTTTTTTTTTTTAACTATGTTTGAGAAATTTTAAAACAAACTATATTACAAACTTTCCATTAAGACCCTAAAGAATCATATTAGCTTGTGGACAATTTGGCTTTGTATGAATCCTTTATACTATTCAAATTAGACAAATGCCAAGATAAGTAAATTAACACACACCCTTAAAACACTATTATTACTAGTAGTTGTAGCATTAAATCATTCATCTATTTAATTAAACTTGAAATAAAATAAAATATAAATATGAAATATTAGATGAAAAATGTCAATTTGAATGCAGACTTCAAATGTTGCCTATCTAACTGAAAATAATTTTATGGAATGAAATTACTCAAACTAAAAATCAAAAAGACAGGTAAAATTACTAAATTAATAAAAAAAATAATATGGAATATATGTAAAAATATGAAAATGTTGGATACGTTACATATTGCTATGCCTACATAATTTTATTTTATTATTAATAATTTCTGTTGTTTTTAAATTAATTCATTAAATATTTGTGGCCACTCAACAAATATTTTTTAATATGATATTAATTAGGGCTGTAAACCCTAAAATGACACTTTTGCCATGATTTAATCATGTTATTCCAAACATTTATGTATGCCACCTTTGTTTATTTTTTTTATTATATTGAACATAAAATAAGATATTTTGAGTATTTTTTGTCAAATATTTAAAAAAAACAAGATTTTTCTTATGGGTAAGTAAAAGTAATATAAGTCATACAGGTTTAAGACAACATGTAGGTGGTTAAACTCTAGGGTCAACTATCCCTTTAAGACTTGAAAATCAAAACAGTAGTGTAATAGTATGCCTGAGGTTTATCAGATAACGTACTGTTTGTAACATACCTCCTTCTTGAAAAGTATGAACTGATTTTTCCTTTGTTAAAATTCACTCTGCATGGGGCCAGCTCTGGGACGGCTCCAAGGGAAATATTGGGGCATGAACATCACTGAGCAAACAGTTAAGAAATATGTCCCTGATTTTTCACTTTCTCATAACAAAAGCAGCCTCACTTGGTTACAAAGGTCTTCAGGAACAGCCTCTCCATTATAATGTCAGTGGCACCAAACTTATTGGTGTCCTGCAAGAGGCACGTTGTATTAAAAACCCTGCCGAGGTCATGTTTCATTCCTGAATCGGATGTATTCATTGTTTCCTTACAGATTCATTGTCGGAAAACACAACGAGAAACATGTGCGTGGCTACAAATGCCACTCACCCTGCACATAAATGATCAGTGAGATATGGGTCCAATTACAAACGGTCTGCTCAAAGACTACAGGGCAAGCGGTCTTACCTCAGGCCGAGCTCAGGTTTGGGGGTTTATGACTGGAAATGATGGCGTGCATCTGGTCCAGGTTATTTTTGGTGTATTTATGAGTGGTATGACATCTCTAGGTAGAATGATTCGGGTTATCCATCAGGAGCAGGAGGCCTCACATTAAACCCGAATCCCTCTGTGAGCCCACAGGTAGTTTAGATCACATGTTACCCAGGAAAACGGTTAATTGCATAACGATGCCCGCATCTGTTTCTGTTAGTTTGAGACTGGCTGGAGAACATAATTATTAAGGAAAGGAGCTTGATCTTGTGACCTTTCTTCCAGAAATGGGCCTTGGGCAAACTTAAAGGGACAGTTCACCAAAAATGACTCACACTTAGGCTGTTTCAAACCAGTAAGACCCTCATTCATCTTCGAAAAAAACTGATATTTTTGATCAAATCTGAGAGCTTTCTGATCCTTCGATAGACAGCCATGTAACTGACACATTCAAGGCCCAGAAACATAGTGTGGACGTTTTTAAGTAGTCTATGTGACATCAGCCTTGAGAAGAAATTGTAAAAAGTAATTATTCTTGTTGCTAAAGTTAAGGTTGAGTTACTGATAACACATGGGCTATTTAAATTACGTGCTTAATACCTTTCTTGAATGTGGTAATTGTGTTGCTGTCTATGCAGGGTCAGATTTGACTCACAGATTTGATAAAAATATCTTAATTTGTGTTCTGAAGATGAATTTGAAACAACATGAGGCTGAGAGAATTGTCATTTTGGGCTAAACTGCCCCTTTAAGTTGACTTGTTTAGGTAGTTGTGACTTAAATTTCAGAATCGAATAGTAAATTGGACTAAAAAGACACTGAATAATAGTATAATGATGCTAAAAATTAATTACACTTGCCTTTACAGGAATAATTGAAAATTTCGATTGAAAATAATACAATTTTTGTCATGCAATAAATGCAGCCTTTCTTAAGCATAAAAAACATATGTTTAAAAAAAATAGTACTGCACATATATTGTCACAACTCAAGAGGGGTAAGAACAATGGAAAGTGGTAACCACAAACATCAAAACAACACGTCTCCATTCACCCAGTCATTGAGCAACCATTCAGTCCCAGCTGAACATGTTTCAACACGTACACAATAGATGCGGCATGCCAAGTGTTTACTCTGATTTCACCCCTCTCCACATGAGACCTTGTATTCTCCTCATGCCAGCATGCCTCCAGACTGCGCAGACAGTTTAATGACAAGTCTGCGCTCACCTACCATCACTCTCACAATTACACCCCAGCCACCTGAATCTTATTAAATATAATGGCTTATTATTCCCCCAGCTGAATCACCATACTTGGACATTTAAAAGATTAATGTCAAAGGTTTGCCAAAGCAAGCAAAGACTTTTATTTGTTTCCTTTATTGCGTTAGAAATTGAATTCAAAGAATGCTAGCTTCGGCACGTGATTCTAAATCTCAATTTCACGCTAGTTCTGCCAAAGCTTGGCCTCCGAAAGGGATGCTTTACGCTTAGTCATCTCACAGATCTCTTAATCTTACCAAAACCTCACCACTAACCTCTCGCAAACCCTTACATGTGTATCATGGCTCGGTTCCTTAAGCCTCATTGGTCAATGAAAGCCAAGCTCGAGTGTATCCCAGAGTTCCAGTGGCAGCATGCAGGGAGACCTGTCTGTCTGTTGTTCTTTCTATCTGTTTTTATCTCTGTGTTTCTTTCTGTCAGTCTGTCTGGCTGGTTGTCAATCTGTCTGTTGTTTTATCTGTCCGTCCATACAGTATCAGGTCAATTCTGCATCCTTCTTACTACCTCAGTTGGAATTGATATACTGATGGCTTCACATCAAACTTAGTCAAAGCAGATGTTTTTGATCAGTATTTGATTATTAAATCCATCTCACAACCTCTGCATCCATGGCACATCGATACTAAATCAGGCTTTTTATAGATGCCCTGACCATAGCTATAAAGCTGAACCCCTGTATTAAGTGACTTTGGCTGAGAGCGCTGCGTTTGGTAATAGGTTGTGTAACAATGGGTTTGATGTTCTGAGTAATCGGCTTATATAAACTTGATTGATATGAGATGGCTGTAAATCTGTTTTCAGATGCAGCGAGTAACTGGTGCTGTTTTAAAAATGGGTGACCAGTCTCACTCTTTAATCGTTTCTATAATTTTCTGCCCGTTTTGTTTTATTTCCCTGTTTCAAGCAGAACGAGTTTGCATTTCATTACGTCTGAATGTGAGCTAATGATCTACATATTCCAAAGAGAATGACCTCATCTTTGAGCTTCAGCCAGGCTCTTTCTTTTATCATCAATAATAAACTGCAGGTAACAAATAATATTTGGCTTTCTGTGGTTTCCTTTGGCAGTCTTTGTCCTGTAGTGCAGACATGCACGGGGGAAAAAGTTCCCTTGATGCTTCATTTTGTAGCCCATGGAGTGTATTTGTCTGGATGGGTTTGTCCTGGGGCATTTTGGATTCTCTCAGTGGTCGGAGTCTTGGGGACCTCTTTAAACACGGTGTGAAGACAAAAGAGACGCCGTACATCAAAGATGCTTTCCCAGTGTGTGTTTGAGTAGATATCATACCAAACATCCTCAGCCAACAGCATCCAGCAGCCTTCTGTCTCTGAACCAAGATGGACACTAACAGTGAGCGGTGCCTTCACAAGGAGCCATATGTATTTAGGCTTGTCTGGGCTGTGTGAATGTAAATGGCCTTCATTTACATCAGGTCATATTATGGATGTAGCAAGGGTTCGATTCTCCTTTTTTCACCAAAAGTATGATTATATATTCAACTGTTTCACTTATTAACACTGTCTTGTAATATCTAACACTGCAGATCTAAAGTTACCACATAATCAAATAAACAGATTGATTGGAAACCGCCAATGTCCTGTTACACACTTGTACTTACACACATCATTCTTCACCATATTACAGCTGTAGATACTATGTACCGGTGTGTACTTACACTGTGGTTACATACTACATACACAACTAGTTACTATGGAAGCACATATAAAGTGGGGCCGAAAAGGACTTTAATAAATATTATTTTGTTTTAAAAGGATCTAGCTTGAGTTTACAAATCTTCAAAGAAGCTCTTTAACAAATTGCTACATTTAGAAAAGAAAAAAGTTAGTTTTTAGATCCCACTCTCAAAAGTAATTTAAATGCATTAGGCTTACCAATAAAATTCATGGCACTGAATGTTTAAACAGAGTATATCATTATGCATTATTTTGCACAGGATAGTGCCCAAACGGTTTGTTTAGTTAAGCATAAATATGTAGTGAGTGCGTATAAATACATCATGTGATTACTTAATTGCAAAAAGCTGCTTAATCAAATGACTTCATTACCTCTCTATACAGAGTGACCCCTGACGGCTGATAAAAGAGCAATGCAGAACAATCTAATCAGCTCTCATTAGCAGACAAACAGTGTTCAGGCCAATATGTCATTATAAGGAATCGCACACTGTTTGATGTATTTGAGTGAAGTTGACAATATTCCAGTGGACCATTGAAAAGCTTCAGGACATTCTATACAAGGTTCGTTTTGGGTTTATTCTAAAATGTTCATGCTGGTTTCATGAGTGTTGTATGAATGTAAACCATGCAAATCGTTTGAAATACTGCATTTGGAACCATGTGTTCGAATTTAAGCGTGACAACTGATGAAGAGCGTGAGGTTGTTATTTATATGACAGGTTGCGGCGGAGGATGTGGGGAGGGGGTGAGTAATAAGTTTAATCTGTTAATTCTGCGGGTAGACGTGGAGAAGAATGACTGTTCAATGTTACAACACGAAAAATCTGACAAAAGTTGTTGTTTTTTCTTAGGCAAACATGCATGTGCATATTGCAGTTTCAGCTCTGGTAGGAAAAATGTGGTATGGCTTTGTGCCTTTGAAAATACAATAGAGATGATTGATGAGCTAGAAGAACTTTTAAATTTAGAGCGCTTTTTCTTTCTAAAAACCATGCTATTGTTCTTATGTATGAGCCCAGCAAGCAAACTTTGTAAAATGTCATCCACAACAATTATTGGCAGGTTTACAATGTCTTTAATGTTTGGCAATTGTGGCTTTGACAATACAGAAATCTCTGCGGCCTGCAGTGGGTCAGTGTTGACTCCTGTGTGGGATTTTGTAATGGTTACACAACATGCGATTGTATCGAGCTGCTCTTCTGTGCCCCAGCACCCCTGAGGCGTGAGTGGACAGCTCTCGATTGTGGTCAAGTGTCTCTATGGGTTTGCTGAGGGGAATTTTGGCATGGTCATCCATGTTGGGTTGAAGCAGAGGAACCGAAGTCAGGCTGTCAGGTTGGTATTGTATCTCTTTGTGCTCCTTTCCTCTTACATACCTTTTTATCCTTGAACTGGACAGTTCATCTGATGCAGCTTTTTTGTTGTTTTCAGGGTGATTGCTAATGAAGTGAAAGGTGGGATTGATTCTCAAGGGCCACAGCTCAAGGGAGGCACACAACAATTCTAGTAGGATTGATGCCAAACCAAGAAGAAAAAAATACTGTTACTGGTAATTTTCTACTGGGACATGCAAGCATTTTCTAAAACCTTAAAAACAAACACAGTCCAAAATACAAGAAAAACATCTGTGAAAAATCAACATGGAAAATCATTTTTAACACAGCACATTGGGCCCCTACAGAAAAAAAATGCTTTTTTATTCTTTAATATTACTATATAATGCTGCGACATTAACTTTTTTGCTCAACAGCCAATGTGACCAAATTTAGCCACTCAGCATTTTCACTGGCCACAATTGTCTTGTTGGGAAATTACATTTTATAAGACCTATACTGCATACAAAAATACATACAAAAAAGTTATTTGAACTGTTTAAAGGCATTTCCCCCTTACTGTATTAAACGCATGCATAATCAGATTCAGATGCATTCATGACAGTTCAGTGTAGCTGAAATAGCATGAATGCATTTACACTTGCATGTTAATGTTATGAGTTTGTATACATATACATATAGCTTATATATGTGTGTGTATATA
>JAUMHP010000076.1:6475589-6490112 GCA_032361065.1 Enteromius trimaculatus
TGCACAGAGACTAGAAAGAGAGGCAAGAACAGTCTGCTGCTGACCACTCACAACCTTTAAGATAGAGAGCTTTTCTTGTTAAAACAAGCTGCTCTTACTATTCAGACGTGAGTTTTGAGCAGTGAAGGGTTGTTTCTCCGATCACGAATGCAGACATGTTATGTTTACAAGGCGCAATGGAACACAACTTGTAAAAATACAGATATAAGTCATGATCATCAGTAATTATGTCTCCACTGGATGCAGCAAAAGCTGGCCAATCAGAGCACACCTTGCTTTTTAGAACGATGAGCTTTAAACAAATCAACCTGTTTCAGGAGGCGGGGCTTAGAGGAGAAACAAAAATGTACAGTATGTAGAAAATAATGTGTTTTTTGCACCTTACACCACATAAACACATTGCATTACACCAAATACACCAAATAATATGACCCCTTTAATAAAGACTAATAGAGTGATAATTGACTACTGTTATTCTGTCAAAGCATTCAGGAAACATTAATATGATTCTCAGTTTGGAGGAGTTTGTTTAAAGAATGTATCATGAATTACCATGACTCTGAAGCTGATAGGATGTTTGTGAGTGGTTCAAGCTACCGATCCAAAACATTCCAGTCTATCAAATTCATTCAGATAAAGAGATCCTTCCAATCTCTCAGCTCTTACACAGGAACACATTTCATGCGTTCCGTCGCTCGCTCGCAAACACAACTCACGGGCTCCCAGGGGAAGGACTTAGATTTATGTATGTTTATTTACCTCAGCACAAGCGGTGTCCTGCGGTCTCGTAGGGTTCAGCATTCCCAGAGGAAAAGCAGGAATTTCTTTCACCACAATTCACACACCGACCACACAATTCCAAAGAGCTCTTTATCACTTCTTCTCATCAAAGGAAGTGTATCTCTTAATCGCTGTACTTTGTTAAAAGCTATGCGCTCTAGTTTTTAGTTTAGCCAGTTTTAATTTGTGTTTGTGTCCTGATGTGTAACAGCAGAGATTGCTCAACTTGCTTTGGAAGCTCTTGTGAAAAAGAAGTACACTTAGCATACTTTTAAAAAGTAATGTTTATGGAAATAACAGGCTACACTTTAAAAGAATATACTAAGCAATTTAACTTTGTGGAATTCCCTGTTATAACCATTACCTCGAGTAATGAATGTTCTGCCAAACACAAACAAACATATTTAAGGAAAGTTTTGGGTCAACACTGACTATTTTTTTTTCAATGTTTACCAAAAAGCCTGGTTACAAACATTTCTTAAAATATCTTGCTTTGTGTTCAGCAGAATAAAGAAATTCACACAGGTTTGGAAGTACCTGAGGGTGAGTAAATAATGACAGAGTTCTCATTTTTGAGTGAAGTATTCCTTTAAGTAGGCCTAAAGTACATTTTATGTTTAATGTCTTAAATATGTTTCGTCTTAAAAATCTGTCTGTCTTTAAAATTACATACAATACAATTAAGCACAATTCTTTTCACAAGGGAGTTCAAGGCTATGGCCCATGACTAAAGAACCGTTTGATGAAAGAAAGGCTAGCATATTGTTAGCATCACACACTCATGTCCTAAATTAAACACAACTGTCGGATGGTGAGTCATGCGCCGGCACAGGGAACCAAATGTGTTTGTAAGCACACAACAACCAAAATATTTGGTTGCTTATATTAGGTAGGCAGAAGCCATTAAGTGGTCAGCTTGGTTGTTTGTCATATAATAAAACTCCCGTTTTCACAACAGCGGTCAGTTTTTGGAACAAAACATTATTCTGTGTGTTATAAATACGACAAACACATTATTTGTGCTCTAAACCTCATCAAAACCTCTAATGTGAATAATGTTTATGCTTTATCTTTTGCAACATCTTTTATAAAGTGTCTCATAAAAGAAACAGTGATTCTAAATGATTCGTGAACACACACGACTTTACGAGCTCTGTGTTTCTTCTGAACCCATCATTGAAAAATCTATTGAGGTTGAAGGAGTTCATGCATGTCACATTTGTGGTGCTCTAATGTGTTTTCTTGTGGCGGAATCGGGCAATCAGCCATTTACAACATAGAGATCATCTGCTTTCAGACATATTGCTATTTTCCTGCACTGAAATGTACTTAGATAGTTTAGACACAATTTGTGTTGGCCTTCGCACATGTTTTGAGTGAAATAATCCTCTTTTTATCTTTTTTTCTGTGCGTGTTATGACTTTAAAGGTGTCAGTATTTGTGTATATTTCATACAGAGAGTATAAAGCACATTAGGATTTGGCATTGGACTTGGACATTTATACAACCGTTCGTTCCGGTTGATTGGTCGAGTTTGTTCCAAGAGTGCTGATGTAACAGTCCAACAGCAACCAAGTTTCTTGCCAGAAACATTAAGTTTTATAGTTTTGTTAAAAAAAGTTAATTCATATTTTTTGATCTCCTGAATTGATGGGTGCATGTTATCAATCTTATAGCGAACAGACCATCCATGCATATTTCCCATTATGCAGTCATCATTTTTTATTAAAACGTAATTTAGTATTCAGTATTTTTCAGTATCGGTTCAGTATTTTTGCGTGTTACATTGCTATGCCAGTAGGTGGCAGCAGGTGACTGTCCTTAGAAGCGATTAATTGAATAACTCATTCAACTCACTGATTTCTTTCAGGAACAATCAAATTACTGAATTTGTAACAACTAAATACTCTGTATGTCTTGTCGATAACTTTTCCAAATTCAGCCAGTGTCTTTATGAGTGAATCATTGAATCTGGAACTCTTCTTTTAACAACTTTATTGTTTCATTCTAAACCCTGATGCACTGAAGGGACTGGCTATGTCCAAAATCACATACTCTCAATAAAGCTGGTACTTATTTTGAATGAGTATACTTTGTGACCATGATCTTTTTAGTGTGGATGTGTACTTTAAGGAATAGTTCACCCAAAAATGAAAAGTAGTTCCAAATCTGTATGAATGTCTTTGTTTTGCCGAATATAAAGGAAGATTTGAGAAAAATAAAGTTTGTAGCCAGGATGTTTTGGGTCACCATTGACTTCCATAATATTTTTTTTTCTACTATGGAAGTCAACAGTGGCCCAAATGAAAAAACAAAAAACAACAACTAGTAAATAATGATTTTCATTTTTGGGTGTACTATTCCTTTAATCCTTTAAACTATTTTTCACCTATAGTAGCATATTCCATCCTTTTTAACACACATTAACACGGCTTTACTGAGGAACGAAACAAGTGAGTGTCATTGATTCATTCACTTAACTGATTCATTCAAAAATACAAGAACTTTGCGTTGATACTGCTAGTAGCTATTTTCATTGACAGCGGTTGTTTGCCTAAAATGTAAGTAACTCAATATTAAGTTTGTTTAAATGTAGTGTTTTGTTAAAGCAATATCAAATTCACGAATGCGTTAGTGTAATCTCTCAGCACTGCTTGTGTGATATATATCCTTAAATGCACATTTTTTTAAAGCTGCATCACTAAATGGTCCTGCCTGACATAATACATCATATGCTAACCCATACATATAAAACATACCTTTTTTTAAAAAAAAAATAATAATAATGTTGGCCTATTACTCAATGTGCTGGTCCTGAATAATGCCAGAAACCCAGTGTTGGCAGTAATTCAAAGTGCATAGGTTAACACAGGTTAGCCGACATGAAAGCCCTGGAGGCAACTAGAACATTAGCGCCACTCAACACTAATTACCCACTCGAACAGGGGCTCATAATTAGTCTGGTCAAAAAATGTGATTAAGCACTACATCCACACGCATACAAATGGCTGTATCCATGACCTCTGCTGCTCTGCCCGGGATTTGCCCCGCAATGTTAAAACTATTTAGGAGGGTGTAGCACCCAGTTCAGCCAGCAAACACTGCAACTCGTGATGAACAAAATATGACTGTAATCATAGATATATGCCAGATGTTTGTAAAAGACATGCTCTGTGTTTGAAACGAAGCTTGTTTTATAAGCACTGGAGTCTCAGAGGGTGGGGGGGGAACGAACCAATGAGCATCTCTCATCACTGAAGCCCACTAACAGCATAAATCCGGCTGTTCAAGTCCCATGGACTGGGGGGAAGTGTTGATTAATGAGTCATTGTGCTCAGTTACTTTTCCTTTCCTTTTAAGTGAGTGTTATAAGCAGGATTCCGGGATCTAATTACTGTAAACACAACATACACACAGCACAGTATTAGCCGTATGTGAGGCTTACACTCAGAGATTTCCTTCTGCAATCTACATACACATTTCCAGTAAACTGACCTCTGAGGACTAGATGAGTAACTTCTCAGTGATGAACTGATAGTAGTCAGAACTGACAGAAAAAAAAAACTTCATTTATGATTGAATTACAGTTAAACAAACAATTATCTCACAATTCCAACGTTTCCTCAGAATGCTGAGTTGCATATGAAAGCCTGTTTCCGCCAATGAATAATAAAAATGATTGCAACTTTTTATCTCATTCAACTTCAAATCTCAACTTTTTTTCTCTGAATTGTTTGATACAAACTCACACTTGCAAGTTATAAAGTCAGAATTGTGACGTTATGTCTCAGAATTGTGATTATGACTCAATTGCGAGTTATAAAGTCCAGTTTTAAAGGTGCTGTATGCGATGTTGCATGATTTTAGCTCGATTTCATTTTTATCTCAAACCGTATGCATCGCCCCTCGATCATCTTTCTGTCTGCCCTCTGAATACACTGGGGGGAAAAACGCTCTCAAAAGACAGCACAGAGGCTGCAGTACCAAAACAAACACTAGGGGCACAGGATGTGCACCAAAGCAATAAACTACGGCCAACCAATCAGCAAGAAGAGTTGGGGTTTATGCGCGTGCACATAATAGACAGAGTTGATTGTACAGCGTGAATCTGAGAGTGGGTTAGCTGAATGTCATATACATTTACTCACCGAACAGTTGGAGTTTCCTTTGACATGTTAGCTCTGTCGCTGTCTCTCTTGGGTTAGCACCACCTTTCGTATCAATGCGCTTTGCGCGTTCACGGCAGTTACAGAAACACTGGGGGGAGGGGGAGCTTGCTCTGTTTTGTTTTGTATTTACGTGAAACGTCAGCAGAAGTGACGTCAAACAGCATCCCCTTTAAGGGGAATAAATACTGACATGTTTTCAGAACTGGGACTATAACTCACATCTGTGTTTATATCATACTTTATATCTCGCAATTGTGAGTATTTCTCAGAACTGCAAGTTCTATATCTATATAATTTCTGGAGAAGAAACCGGCTTCTCACAATTAAGATTAAAAAAAAAAAAAACAGAACTGCAAACTTGCAATTATCAGGAAAAAAGGTCAGAGTTAAGACATACAAGAAAAGTCAGAAACATGACATAAACAAAATTCTGAGAAAACTTTAGATTTCAGAGTTATGAGATAGACAACTTGAGAAAAAAGAAACTTAACGTTCACAAATTGATTATTTTATTTAGGTTAGTTGAGATTTTGAAAACAATGAAAAATGCAACTCCAAACTTGAAGTTAATATTTGTAATTTTTAAAAGTCAGATTTGTGAGACGTGAACTCCAAATTCTGAGGAAAAAGTCAGAATTGCGACACGCTAATTCACAGTTGTAATATAAACTTGTAAATCTGAAGTCGGAATTGTGAGCAAAAAGGGGCCTGTTTCATAAAACAAGTTTACCAAATAAGCCAGGCTTATGGCAGATAGTCTTAATTTAATACAAAATAACTGGCAATAAGTCAGACTAACTGAAATAAGCCTGGCTTATACTCTAATCTTGGTTTATGGAACAGGCCCCAGGTCTCATAGTGAGAAAAACGGCAGGGGGAAAAAAAAGAGAGAGAGAAAATCTAGACAGTCCTGAAAAAAAGAGTCACTATAAAATGTAATCACCTGCTTAGAAAAAAAAAAGAAAAATCCTTCTGGTATATTAATCTGTGCAGAGCCACGATGCAACCAAAACAAATAGACTAGCTTTCAGTAATAGTACTAACAGTACTTTGACAGATTTAACAAGGTTAAAAAGGCAAAGCAGCACCTGTTTGTGGAAAAATTACAGACGTGGCCAAGGGAACATCAGGACCAGCGCCAGACAAGTGCATAGTAAATCAAAAAATGATTTTAGTTGTATAACTGTAAAGTGAAGGACAGCTTATCGGTTCTTTAAAAGATAAAAAAAAAACTTGCTATCAGCGAGTAGAGGTGATACAGCATTATATCGGCTCAATGTTGTGTTTGTGTGTCAAGCGTGTTTAAGTTTAAAGAGCAAATATATCAAGGGAGTGAGAATAACTTTCTGGGTAGAGACAATAACATTGTGACATTATAAACAGCAAGTGTGCGTGGTCAAAATCAAAGTGACAATATCAAATGTCAAAGAGCTGATGTTAAACGTTACACACCGTCTATAAAATAAACGAAACGGCCCCATGCTGATTATTTTGGTATCCTGACATTGGAGCCTGAACATATGATGCACTGGCCACTATCTCTGAGGATGAGCGCCTCACCATACATGGCCCTGGATCTGTCTCCGTGGCTTATGGTCAGATTCAGAACATGTGTGGGCTTCATGTGCCCTCTGCTGGATGTAAAGACAGAAACAATAAGCTTGCATGAGGATATAATCTAACAGCAGCTGCTAATAATCAGAACTGCACAACAGCAGCATAAAAAGTCATTTAATGTAGAACACGCGAGGCATGTTTGTGAACCCCACCACGTCAAAATATGAAACCAAAGAACTGTTGTTTTTTTATTATTGCAAAAGTTCACAAATTGACATTTTAGTTTGGTTAAGATTTTGAAAGTAATTAATACAAATTTCAACTGCAAACGTACAAAACAAGGAGAGAAAAATAAAATCGCTAGCAGAAAAAACGTGCAAATCATCTTTAACAACATACACCGTAATGAGCTTTTTATTTCTGTATCCATGCCTTTATGAATTATAAACGTGTATATTGAAATCCGGAGTTGGTCAGAGAGCGTATCAAACACTACACTCCTGCCTCTCACAGCGTCTGATCAATAAACCAGCATTCAGTATCATGTGCCTAAGGTTAATTGCTCAGTCAGAGACTGACACTGTTATAGTGTATGTGATATTGGTCGGAAGATTGTTTAGTGCACAAAAATCTGAGAGATGTCCAGATATATTGAGACGGAGTACTTTAAACGAGCTCCAAGTCATTTTCACCGCTTCTCCAGTTTCTTAAACTTGGCCTCTGTGAACAAAAACACACACACACACACACGGAGATTAGTTCAGTTACATACCACAAAACATGCTATAATAAAAGAGAAACCTGAGCATTTGCCTGGTCTTATAGCGCCATCTCATGTCCATTTCATTTAGTATTAGGTTTTTGAAGAGGCCAATTTTATAGACATCTTATAACACGAGTATCACTGTAACGGTCTACATATAAAGAATCAAAAGATTATTAAATTAGTATAACATACTTTAAACTTTTCAATCAATTCATAAATTAGATTCTAGATCAACTGCAAAAGTAAAGCGGTAATAAAAGTAGCTGCGCAGCACACCAAAAATAGAAATGCAGTGTGTGTGGGTCATCTGAGGCAGGCGCCAGAGCAGACGGCTCTATTGATTCTCATAAGACATGATCTAGTTTTGTTGCATCATGAATCTCTCTTCCAGACAGTGCAGAGGTGGCTCTTCAAAGAGAGCAGCAGGGATGCTTGTTTTTTTCCTGGTTCCATCATTGTGAAGTCATCGTGTTTAGTTAAATGCTTGAAATAAGGTCTGTGGTAAACACAAGCTCAATATACACCACCAGTGTTAGGTTTTTAATATATATATATATTTTTTTTAAGATGTTTATTTTATGTGCATCAAGGCTGCATTTTTGGATCAAAAATACAGGACAAATTCTAATACCGTGTAATATTATTGCAATGTACATTATATAGTTTAATATACATTAAAATCTAATTTATTTCTGTGATGCACAGCTGTATTTTCCGCATCATTGCTCCAGTCTTAAGTGTCCCTTCAGAAATCATTCTAATATGATGATTTGAATCATATCTAATATGATGATTTGGTGATTTTTTTTTAGGAATATTGAATAAATAAAATATTAAAAAGAGGAGCATTTATTTTAAATAGAAATCCTTTCTAACAATATACAGTATCATTCAAAAGTTTGGGGTCAGTACATTTTCATTCTATTTTGTATTTGACAGAAGGCTAGGATGAGAAGTGATGGCAAAGATTTATACTGTTAGAAATGTTATACTGTTAACTTTTTATTCAAACAATCCTGAAAAAAAAATTGCCATCAAAACTTTTCCAACATTGATAATTCTAATAATAAATCAGCATATTAGAATGCTTTCAGACTGGAGTAATGACTGATGGAAAATCAGCTTTGCATCAAAGAAATAAATTATATTTTAAAAGTATATTAAAACAGAAACACATTTTTTAAATGGTAAAAATTATTAGTGTTTTTCCTGTATTTTTGATCAAATAATCGCAGCCTCGAAGAACACAAAAAACCTCTTTAAAAGCAATATTAGTCTTACGGTTTCCAGAAGAATATTGCTGCCAGAGCTGCTTCTTTCTCTTTATGTCTATGATGAATCAAGCAGGGCTCCTCCGCAGCGCTAACTAACTAGTGTAACTTACTAACTAGTGTAAATAGTCTCAGGGCTTGCAATTCAGAATCTGACACAGACTGGTTCTGGTACAAGTGTAATGATTCAGGACTGGTTTGGAGAATGGGTTCACTGTTTATTCTCATATATATATTTTGTAAATTGTGAAGACAAAAAAAGTTACAGACTGCAGCTTCAAGAGTTTTATATTTATAGACTGTTTAACCAAGTCGTAATTACAAAGATCTCCACGATCAGCCTGTTTTTGCACTTCCTGTCCACTTTTCCCTGCTTGAGAATTTCTGTTTTTTTTTACATATCTGGTTCACTTGCAAAAAGGGCAGTGTCAAAGCAAATTGCACCCAATACATTCATCTTTTGTCAGAGGAATAATAGAGGATAGCCTACACAAATGCATCACTTATTTTCATGACCGTATGTTCAGGGTCTGCTCAGACAATCCAGACTATATTAAAGTAAATAATAAAACCGTAACACAGAGGTTTTTGGTTTTTATACTCACCCAGTTTCTTTGAATACGTGTCTAGTTTATAAGCAGCCTGTTCCAGAGACGTGACCTGCTCCTCGATCTGGTTAATCTGATCCAGATACGGCTGCAAACTGGCATCTAAAGCCAAAATATGAGAACATAATTTAATGGGATGTTTAAAAACACCGTACTTTGAACATTAAGACATAAAAACATGCATTAGTTGATTTGAGATATTTCTCACATTTCTGGTTGAGATCTTGTAGGTTGCGGCTGATGTTGATGGATATGTCCTTCATCTCCATGTACTTCAGACTGGTGAGTTTGTTCATGTTCTCAAGGAGTTTGTAGTCCTCACAGGTGGCTGAGTAAACAGAACAAACAGTGCATGCTCAGTTCTACATATACACTGAAAGAGAGAAATATATGAAGTGTTCTTTTATTATAATTACCGGTGAGCTCTCCCTGTAAGAAAACCGACATTTTGTCAAACATGTCTCTGCAGAGCTCGTTGATATCAGGTTCAGCAGGTTCAGTGGCCTCCTCTGCGGTCTCCACTCCTCCGTCATCTGTTACAGACAGCACACTTTTAGTGAGCAGCCTACCTAGGCTTCATTTTTTAGCACTTCAGCCTAAGTCAGGCCCAGGCCATCGTTCAGTTAGGACATTTTAATCCATGCATTAGAAAAAAGCATTTCTGATGTGCATCTTAAGACAAAACAAAGGCGCTGACATGTTTTAGGATCAGTCCATGCAAGTTTCTTTCAGTTGAAACAGCATTTAGTCTTAAACCTTGTCTGTGAAACCTGGGGTAAATGCATTTTATGCTCAAAAGTTCAAACTAGGTAGAAAGCTTAATGTGTTTTTGAGACGCAGACACAGTTGAGTTACAAATGTATGCAACCCACAGCATTGTGTTTGGAAACAGAACAAGTCAAATACCCCAAAACAGGTTGCATTAACACAAAATTAAGCGACATGAGCGACAGCAGCACAGATGAAGTGCACGCAGGCTGGTCTGTTTACTAAAGCAGCGTACTGTTATTACTGGGTCTTTTGGCTTTTTGGCTCTCCGCAGCATCTCTCTTGTGCTCGGGCTCGGCGGTGAGGTTGAGGTCGCTCGGAGGAACAGGGGCTTTGCTGATGCTCTCCATCGCTGCGGCCTCGTCCCCCGTAGCTGCCATTTTCAGCTCACATGATCACATGACCACAGCCAGGTTCACGTGACTCTTCGTTTCTGTCTTTATATATATAGTTAAATAAAAAAAAACGATTTGTTTTTTAAATCTGGTGATATAAACTAAACGTTTTTGTATTAAGCGTTACGAGAATATGTTGAAAATAACACAGTAGTCAAATTTGATACTCTTCTTATATTGACACTGATACTTGATCCTGTGCTTCTTTTGTATGTAATATTATTATTTGACATGCATTTCAGATACTACGGGGTGTGAAATCTAAAGGCGTATCATTAACGGTTACAATTAATAAAGTATAGGTCCAAAAACACGTTTCACAGATACGGGTGGGGCTGCCGATTTAAAAAGAGTGAAGCAAAGAACATTAGGCTTCTGTGACGTGTATTTCCGGCCGAACACATTTCAAAATAATGATTATTTCATGTGGCTTCTAGATGCCATATATATTTATTTCTATATAAAGCATTTATTTGGAAAATAAATAAATAAAATAAGCACGTTTTTATTATGTAATCACGTTTTTGTTGCGTTAGGTTTTTTTTTTTTTTTTACTTATTCGAAGATTGATTGATATTTATTGAAATGCACAATAAAACAAACATGATTTTTGGGAATTGTTAAAAACGAAGGTATCTTTTTTTTTTCGAAAATTAACTCTTCATATATATATAGAGAGAGAGAGAGAGAGAGAGAACAAGAGATAATTAATTTCAAATTAAATTCAAACTCATTCATGTGATGCACAATAAGCTGATAAAATAAGCATCTGATCTGCTTAAAAAATCACTACATTATACTATTGTATTATTTATTAGTAAACATTGAGTCATATTTTACTTATTATCACACACACATTAATACAAACGTGGATATAATTAAAATTATAATATAAACTCGATCATTCGTGTTTGTGTGTGTAAATCATAGGCTATAAATATACAAAACAAGATAAAATATATTTTGTACTTTTTTAGTATTAATAATTTAGTTGTATTGCTCTTTTTAAATATCATTATTTTTTTATATTCGTGCATTTTTCTTCTAGTGTTATTTCGCAGCACGCGGGGTTTTTTTTTTTGTTGACCTTTATTTTGAAAAGCATTCCCGTCTACAACCTCCTAGCGAGCCGTTGGCGTCGCCCGCTTCACAGGCCTGGCGTGGCCCGCTCTCAGCCCGCTGCCCTCTGCCTGTGACGGGAATCCATCGTGACAGGATACCAGCAGCACCTCCGACTGTAAACATGGCGGCGTGCACAGCCGGATGCCTGTGCTATGTGCCCTCTTACTGAAGCCCCGATCATCGACACACTTCCATGATGGAGACAGAGGAGGAGCAGCATATGACCACGCTGTTATGCATGGGCTTCCCAGACCCGGTGGCCATCCGGAAAGCCCTGCGCCTGGCTAAGAACGACATCAACGAGGCTGTCGCGCTGCTCACCAACGAAAGCCCGGGACTCGGATACGGCTACGAGCCGATGGAGAGCGGCCCTTCCCCGGGCTCCGGCCTCAGCGGAGACGGCGAGAGCAGCGGGCGTACGGGCACCGGAGGGTTTGATCCTCCGCCTGCGTATCACGACGTCGTGGAAAGTGAGGTATGATTACGAAACGCATGCATTTGGGATCATTCGCACGGTTGTTCGAGGCGGAACCACCGGGGCTGTCAAAAACCGGAGGGAAAGGCGCGCGCACGTCTTCACCGCCTCTGCATTACCTGTTGTGCATGCAACACCTGAATGGGATGACAAGATATTTTCTCTTAACGTTGCGATTTTTACGAATGCATTAGCAGGCTGCGATTGAATTGAGCAGAGGCATCCTTTCACATGCCCGCAGAAGTTGAAGGATCTTGGGGGGGATGGGTGTAGTAGATTGCATTTAAATGCATTGACTTTGTTTTTAGTTGCGTGTTGATAGGGAAGCATGCAACCAATGGAGTGCTTTTCCTCCTGACCAATTATTAAACTAATGTCTTTCTTACTAACTGTGAATCAATAGCAGGAAACGTGTGGCTGATGATTTACGTGTCAGGTTGTTGAGCCATCAAGTGTCTTTAGACTACAGCTTGTCACCTCTGCAGTGAACCCAGTATTACTGGGTTAAATGAAATGAGCTGCTGTTTATTAGCATGGGAATATGCATTCACTTTTGTGTGCTTGGAATCTGTATTCCCACAGGTCTGGAGTTATTATTCATCTGGTTCATGATTGTGTGAGTCTAAACGATCTTGATGCGATATTCCACATATCAAGGACTAAAAAGGGTCTTGAGTGGAAACAGAAAATCATTGCATTAAATGTTAGATGAATGTTTTCCTCAGTATTTTTTCCTCAATACATTTTCCTGACTATCCTCAAAATTAAAAAAAAGCCCGCCTTAATTTTGTCATCATTAAACCAATCATTTTTATTTTGTGCAATTTTGCTTCACTTGTAAATATATTCTGATTTAAAGTGCCCCTATTATGCCATTTCAAACATGATCGTTCATGCAGTGTGTCATGTAGCTGTGTGTGAACATAAACTATCTGCAAAGTTGTGACGCCGACAGTGCGCGATAAATAAAGTTATTGTCTATCAAAAAACAGAGTCGGCTCACATTCACCTAAATGAGTCGTCAGCAATTCGAATCTTTGTTATGGATCCACGTCACAAAGTAACATATTTGCATAATGTCCGCCCACGTTCTGCATCGCAAACAACTTGCCCCGCCCCCAAACAGTACAATCTCCACTTGGATTGCATCATGTTTTCTGACACGCGCTGTAGCGGTAGACCAATCATAAAAGACTGCGCCATCTGACCAATCACAGCAGTGGGGGCTCACGGTGAGGCGGGGTTTAGACAGACTGAGTCATCGAAATGCTTCACGCGTTTACCAATCATTTAGAAATGGGGTAAAATTAAGTCTATTTTTGGAGAACGCTGACCTTGCATACATGTAAACCTGTTTTAAGAGACTTATAAAGCAATATTGGCAACCTTTAAAATGGCATAATATGGGTACTTTAGGAAACATAACGCTGAGGACTAGACAAGCGGATGGCAACAAGCAACACATGTATTTTTTTCTTCTAATTAAAGAGTTTACAGGTTATAGAGACATGTTGTAAGTTGTATTTACAGCTTTGCTAATACAGTTTTTCTTAAAAACGGTACCTTTTTGTAAAACCCGCAGAGCCCTGGGATGAACAGTAATTATGTTAAAGCTTGTCTGATACATTGCCCAACTGTTTCTTTTGGTGTTTCCCTCATGGATTCTTTGACCTGTTGGTCAACCACAATCAGTGCTGGGATTTTAACTGACCACGTGGGTCAGCCCTGACTTCAGCCTGTATGAAATAACACGTATCAATGTTACTCCAGCCATTGTTTTTATCAGAGCTGTTGTAGCTATTTATGTGATAAAATAACTTTTTTGAATATTAGATATAACTATAATCAGATTATATGCATGTGCGTTTTGCAAAGAGGTCAGTGTTTTTCTACACAATTAATAACTGGCTGACTTTCAAGTAGGCCTGAATTATGTGAACCAAAAGTCATGGCGCTTTGTGTTTTTAGGTTAAAAAGGTGATACACATCATCACATATCGCTGTGTTTTGTAGCAAGTGAGTTGAATGTTAGATTTAATAAGGCTCTCAAGGTCAGAATTTCTCATCTGAAATTTGCACACTTAAATAAAGATAAATACGAGCTCACGTTGTGTGAATAAATAAAAATAAAAACCTCACTGGAGACAGGTTTTCCCATCCATAGCAAACATTTTGATTGGAAAGGATATTGAATATGAAAAGAATGAAATAAAAACGCAAACAGAAATGTGTTTTTCAGTGTGCATTGACCTTCAGGCTTCATACCGATGTTTATGATGACGCTGCATACAGAGGAAGAGATTTGATCTCGGATGCAACCCGTTTATGGCATAATCTGTTTATTATTCATTCAATTAATTAGTTAAATTGAAGACTGAAAACAAATATAGTGAGCGATCTCTAGGTTATACATTATGTGCAAAAAGGGTTTAAAATATCTACATTATAGTGTTGTCACGGTACCAAAATTTCAGTATTCGGTACCAGTACCAGTGAAAATCCACGGTTCTCGGTACCAATTTCGGTACCAAAGCTAAACACAAAAACACTTTTATATAAGAGGACTTTTATTTAATCAAACAGCAAAACTATATTTCATAGCCTAGAACTGC
>JAUMHP010000076.1:6514658-6531458 GCA_032361065.1 Enteromius trimaculatus
TTAATTGTAATAATGCAGTGAGATTATTGTCTGATAACAGCCAGTGCTCCACACAGAGATCTGATCTGATCATCATCGGTCTGTCTGGAGTCACATGAAGAAACAGAACCAACTGAGACAGACTCAATCTAGAAGAACTGAGACAACGTCTCCAAGATGAAGAACAAAACCTACCTGGAAAGCTCCAGTACTGTTCAGAGTTTTAGACACTCGCGTAAAAATGCTGTAAAATAAGGATGCTTTCAAAAATAACGCCATAAATAGATTTAATTGATCAATTAACATCTATGAACTAAATCAAATAAATATAAGGTATTACAGCTTTTGGTGAAACAGCTTTTGTTCAGGTTTTTCAGGTATGTTTTTATCTTCATCTTGGAGACGTTGGCACAGTTTTTTGTTGTTCATGTCTTTCTTTGGCAGTTGAGAAACGCTGATCTACAACACGTTACTTAGTTTTTCTTGTTAATTTCTGCCAGTGTGTTAAGGTTCCAAAAAAGCAATCGTTTTCTAGATAAGTCTAGTCATTTCCTCTGGTTTAAATATGAACCATATTGCAGTTTGACCCCAAAATTAGCACATGACAAAAATATATTTGTAGGCTACAGAAATGACTCACATTTGGTAAGAATGAAAAAGAGAAGTTTTTTTTTAAAATCTGGCTGATGTTGTATTACTGTTTTTGTCGCGTTTCTCTAGTATTTGGAGTGTCACTTGAAGTTCCTTGCATTCTTCCTGCAAGAGGCCAGTCTGTACCTGGTCTGGAATAGAGCCAAAGAGATCTGGGAATGCTTGGTGTCCGGCATGGATGTGTGTGAGCTGGATCGAGAGGTGTGTGGTGGTGTGTTTTTTGTTTTTGTAGTGTGTTTAATGACTGTTGTGTTGCAGATGCTGGATTTGTGTTGTTAGTGAGTTTTTATGTTGTTCAACTCTGCTGTAGATGTGTTTCGAATGGTTCACCAAGGGACAGCATGATCTAGAGAGCGACGTTCAACAACAGCTCTTTAAAGAGAAGATCCTCAAGCTGGAGCCTTACGAGATCACCATGAACGGTAGTAGTTCAACCACAGAGTTCACTCGCAGTGTTTCCTGCATCATAGCACCTTGACGTACAGCACGTCTCCTGTACATCTGCAGGAAACCACTATGCTTATTGTGCTAAATTTACCACCAAATTGACCACGGTTAGCATAAAGAAGTTGCATAAAGTTTCCTGAGTGAGTTTTCTGCGGTTTTACAGGGTTTAACCTCTTCAAGACCTTCTTTGAGAATGTGAACCTCAGTGACCACCGTCTCAAACGACAGGGAACACAACTGGTATGAGATTCCTGTTTGTTCTCAGTGAAGTTGGTGGGAAAATCCCATCTTTACAGGCAAAATCATATGATTGTCTCTCTCAGTGTGTGGAGCGGCTGGATCTGGCTGGGATGGACTTCATCTGGAGGATCGCCATGGAATCTCCAGACGAGGACATTGCTAATGAAGCCATACAGCTCATCATTACTTACAGCTACATTAACCTCAACCCCAAAATGAAGAAGGTAAACAATCGAACCTTTGTTTTTTTTTTAATCTTTCTATTCCAGGATCTCTCTGTTAATCACCATCTTCTTTGTGTATTTTTTGCAGGACTCAGTATCTCTTCATAAGAAATTCATTGCTGACTGCTATAAGAGATTGGAGGTGAGTGTTGAAGTGTGAAATGACACCACCCCCCCCTGTTGATGATGGTTGTGATCAAATTCATTCTTACATCACACACAGGCTGCTAGCTCTGCGCTGGGCGGCCCGACCCTCACACATGCTGTTACCCGGGCGACCAAGATGCTGACAGCCACTGCTATGCCAACGGTTGCCACATCAGTGCAATCTCCATCCAGGTATGAGGAGTAGATTTGAGGAGATGTGAGCGGCGTTCAGATCAGTGGGCAAATGCATTGTCGTTGTATTAAAGGAACAGTTCACCCAAAAATGAAAATTCTGTCATCCTTTACTCACCCTCAAGTACTTCCAAACCTGTTCTGACGAACACAAAGGAAGATATTTTGAATAAGGAAAAAAACATACTATGGAAGTCAATGATGACCCAAAACAGCAGGTTTGAAACTACTCGAGGGTGAGTAAATGATGACAGAATTTTCATTTTTGGGTGAACTGTTCCTTTAAGCAAAGCCCTTTTACATTACCTTATTTAAACTTATTTAATTAGGAAAAACACAAGCAGAATATTACCAGAGCAAGAACAGAAAGAACATTTACATTTTTTGTTGTATTGATTTTAGTTTTGCCTACTGTTAGTTTTGTTTTATTTATTTATTTATTTATTTTATTATATTGTTTTTTTGTTGTGTTGTATTGATTTATTTTTTGCTTTCTATTCTTTTTTTTTTTGTTTTTTTGTTTTTTGTATTTTATATATATATATATATATATAATTTTTTTTTATTTTTATTTTTTATTGTTTTTGTTTCATCTTAAACAACCCAAACAGCAAACAGGTTGTTTAGAAATAGTTTGATGTAATTCAGTATCCTTTCAAAAATTTCATAACAAAAAGTTCGTAACCATCTCTGTCCTCAGGTCCAGTAAACTAGTGATCATTGAGAGACTTCTTTTATTGGCAGAGCGTTATGTCATCACAATTGAGGTAAGAGCCAACACCCCCACACGAACATGTTGGTTTTTATGGTTTTCAGGGACCCTATATTGGCGTAATGGTGTTTATACTGTACAAACTGTATATGCTATTGCCCTACACCTACTCTATACCTAAAACTACACCTTACAGGAAACTCTCAAAATTAAAAAAAAAACAAATAAAAAAACATTATATAGTATGTTTTGTCAGTTTTTTTGGAATAATGGGGACGTAGACAGACATAAACCACGTTCACAGTTTAATAACTCTGTCATTATACAAATTTGTGTCCCCTAAACCATAGGTCTTCAACCCTGCTCCTAGGGACCCTCTGTCCTCCAGAGTTTAGCTACAACCCTAATCAAACACACCAGAAGCAGCTTGCTCAAAAATACAAAGGCAGGTGTGTTGAATCGGGTTGGAAGTAAACGTTTCGGAACAGGAGCGGGATTAAAGACCTCTGCCCTAAACCAAACAAACCAGTGCACACGCATAGAGACAGGAGAACGGAGTTACACACTGCTTCCAGTATCTGAGCAAAAAGCTTTATTGGCTCAATATTCAGCATCTTTTGACTATTGCTTTAATATTTATCTTAAACGCCTTACAGTTGATCTGTGTGAAAGCATCAGTCCGTCTCAGAGAAGAAACCAGTTAGCTGTAAAAGTCAAATGTAGCAACGTCATTGAGCGACAGATTTTGCTAATTAACTCTCGTAATGTGTTAGATAGCTGTCAGACTAGCAGCTGTGGAACGAAGAAGTCTGATCGTTGCTTGACTGCAGCATTCACCGTCTCTCTGTTTCTCCAGCTGTTCGCTTCCGTGCTGAAATCTGGTCGTGTCATTTAGTGCATTCAGGATTAATCATACCAGAACACCGCAAAAGGGATCTAATACGCTGTTGATTCCTGTATGTCTTCAGAGAGAGAGAGAGGCACACACCCGTTCAGTCTAACAGACACTAATTGGTCGGTTATTGGCGCAGGAAGTGCTTTTGTCTAATCTATGAATTTAAGTCATTCTTGTAAGATGAAGCTCGGTAGCTTATTGCTGGAATTCTTCTGCCAATTCATTGAAGTGCTTTTTCATGGAAAAATTATTCAAATTATTAATCTAATGTTACATTTAACTCAGGAAAGGGCTTCGATATCTTGTTATTAACCAGTATAATTTATATAATATTTTTTAAAATGTATCATTTTATGTATTTTGATTGTTTTATTAATAATTCTAAATAAACTACTAATTTGTTTTTTTTTACAATTCTTTATAAAGGTAATAATTCTAATATATTATGTGTATAATAATAATATACACATTAGATTTTATTTCTGTTATTGGTGTCCTGTTATTATATAATATGAATTATTTAATATACGCTGCTTTTTTACTACAATTTAAAATAAAAAATGTAATAATAAAATAAAATGTTTTTTAAAAAAAACTAATGTTTTTATTAGTGCTGTGAAATTGTTAATTGTGTTTAATTGCATCCAATTTTTTTTTTTACATAATATATGTGTGTATATGGTGTGTACATTTATATATAATAAAAATTACATTAATTTATATATAGATAATAAGTATACAAAGAACACACACATGTATTATGTGAGCAAAAACTTTTTTTAGATGCAAATAATCATTTGACAGCACTAATTTTACTATATTTTAAAATGTGATGTATTCCTGTGTTGCGCAGCTGCATTTTCAGCATCATTGCTCCAGTCTTCAGTGTCACATGATCCTTCAGAAATCATAATAATATACTGATTTTCTGCTCAAGAAACATTTATTATTATAATTAGATTTACTATTATTTTTATTGTAAACTGTGATGTTTTTTTGTTCGGTATTCTTTCATGAATCGAAAATAAATTGTATTTTTGTATTATTATATTTTTTATTTCTAGATTTCTTTACTGCTGCTTTTAAGTTAAAAAATGCGTTTCTCAATAAAGGAATTAATTTCTTTAAAAAAAGAAAAACTGCTGTGATTAGCAGTATAGCATTTTAGAATAAATGTTATAACATCTAAAAATCAGATTTTATAAAGGTTTATGACCGCCGTAAATGATTATATCTTCACACTGGTTTGAAATGGAAAATGAGTTTCCAGGTCACATGGTACTGACACTTGTCCCGCTGGATCTGTTTCAGGACCTGTATTCTGTTCCTCGAACTATTCTACCTCATGGAGCGTCTTTCCACGGCCATCCTGTGACACTTCACATCACTTACGAATCTACCAAAGACACATTCACCTTGGAGGTAACACACACACACACGCGGACCTGACACTGACACGTATTCTGTTTCTGTCTCTGTTAGCTATATACATTAACTTAAGACATGGACATAACCTACTATGTCCTGCTATGATCACGTGTGTGCCGACCCAAGGAGACTGGTCCGTACGGAGCACAGTTCCTCTACGATCCGTTACACCGCTCTGGCGCTCGTGACTCAAATGCACACGCTTGTAAACAGGGTCGATCTAAACGGAATACTTGATAAACATTCTCCCTATTTGGAGATTAGAGGAACATTGATAAGTGGCAGGTGGATGTTCGGCGTGAGAAGCCAAATGTGATATTAATAAACAGCAGACTGTTGAGTAATCGTGACTCAGCTGACTGCAGTTCGCTGTGCCTGATTTGAACGGATGGATCGAAGCGGCCCTCATGTGTTTGTGTTGATGTGAATGTGTGCAGGCCCACAGTAACGAGACCATAGGCAGCATCAGATGGAAGATAGCCGAGCAGCTCAGCTGTCCGGTGGACAATGTGCAGATATTTGCCAATGACAGCATGGTGAGTCAAACACTAACTGTGATGGGTCGCGGTCCTGTCTGAGTGCGGCACAGGTCTCCTACAGCACAGACCTGTGACAATGTGGACCCTTTGTTCTCAGACCGATTTCTAATTATAGTTAACAGCAATCATAATTACATAATTTAACATTGTTTATTTGTATTGCTAAATGGCAGTGTTATTTTGGCGTTTTGTAATATTTTAGTTTTTATTCATATTTCGAATGTGTTTTTATTTTTGTTGTTGTTTTAATGTATTTTTTAATAATTCTGTCATATGCTTTTGTATATATATATATATATATATATATATAGAGAGAGAGAGAGAGAGAGAGATTTTAGTTTTTTTACAGTTAGTTAAACCTCTTTAAGTTAGTTGCTAAGGTAAGAAGACTTAATTTTTTTTAATTATCTTCTAATATTTATGTTTATTATATTTCAGGTTTTGTTCATCAAACAAAAAAGGTTTAAGCATTGTTTTTGTTTATTAAAAACTGAATCTAGGTTGAGTTTTCCTATTTATAGAGAACGAACCATAAACAATTTGTGTTTATTGTTACCAGTGTTATTTTTATGTACTATTATTATTATGATTATCATTATTAAATATATTATTATGATTATTCTATACTATTAGTTTTTATTGGTCTAAATTAATTTTGTAGTTTAATTTTATAGTTCTATTTTTTTATCTTTTAATAAGTTCATATTACTTTTTGTTGGCCTTTAGCATTTTTTGTTTAGCTTGTTTTTGATGTAATATTAATATTTACTTTAGTGCGGTCAAACGATCGTGATTAATCACATTCAAAATAGAAGTTTTGTTTACATACTGTATGTTTAAGAGAAAACTGTATATTAAATATATTTATATATGATATCATTAATATGAATATAAGTAATATACATGTACATATTTCCTAAATATATGCTTATGCTGATTAAACTCTTGATAGTAACCTGTATTTGTATGTATTATGGATTCATGCTCACAGTCGTCTTTATAAATTGCAGCTGACGATGAACCGTGACCAGAAGCTGTTGAATCAGCTAGGTTTCTCTGATGAGCAGAGTCTGACAGTGAAGAGCTCAGGAACAGGCACTCCATCAGGCAGTTCAGCGGACAGCTCCGCCTCGGCCAGCTCCAGCAGCAGTGGGGTCTTTAACTCTGCGTATGCTTTAGAGCAGGTACATTCACTCGCTGGACTGACAACTCACACAATTTGCTAAAGCTTATTGGATCAAGTACACATTAAATGTGCAGTTACACACTTGTATACACAATACACATACTACCAATTAAATGTTTGGTAACACGCATAAGGTGCCATAGTACAGAGTAATTACCTACTTAGTAGTAGAGATCAACCGATATATTGTTTTCCCGATATTTAAGCATTTTCACATTATCGGAAATCGTTTTTGTGGTATCGAATTCCCCCGATAAATTTTGAGAATTGCACACGAGTCAAGACAGCCAACACAGTCTCACGAGCAATTTGTACATATTCGTACGAGGTGCCAAATTTGTGCCAATTCGTACGACCTCACTCGTACGATTTTGTACGATTTGTCTAAAACCACGTGATGCTAGGTTTAGGGGCGGGGTTATATTTAGGTTATTCGTACAAGTTCGTACGAATTGGCATCTCGTAAAATACGTACGATTTAGAATAAATTAGTACAAATTAGCCACCTCATAAAATATGTACGAATTGCCGTGAGATCAGGTCGGGACAGCGTCTGAGAGGAATCGAGCTCTACAAGAAGATATCATTACTTGCTTTGTTTTAATTGATAATCCTTATTTAACACAACCACCATTAATGCACAAATGAGATTTGAATGCACCTGCGAATACACTTGAAGTGCAACCAACACCAGGGAAGGCAGTTTTTGTTAGAGCCCTTATATTTTCTTAATTTTTGTATTCATTTTAATTTTTACACCACATACATATATTTATTCAAAATATCGGTTATCGGTCTACTTGGTTTTTAATAATCGGTATCGTATCGGTCCTAAAAAACACATCGGTACCTACTTAGTAGTAAACATTGTACTTGCATAAAATATAACGGTAGTTATGGTACAGCCTGTAGTTACGGTTTATAATTATGTAGATGTAACAGACAGCACATATGTTACACACCGAGTCTGTTCCACAGCTACTTACACTTAAGTACAATCTTGATACACTTTATTTTAAGTATCTTATGCCTGTGTAATATTCTGTCATTTTAATTTGATTAGAAAGGTGCTGTGTACTAATGGTATAAATTGGTTTAAATGTTGTTTTATGTAAGTACTTACTAGGTAATTACTCTGTATAATGGACACCTTAAAATGTTACCAAAAGTTTAGAATCTGTAAGAATTGTAGTTTCTTTTTGAAGGTACATCTTAAGCTTACCAAAGCTGCATTTATTTTATTATAAATACAGAAAATCTAGTAACGTTAAGAAATAAATACATATAAAATTGTAATATGATCCTTCAGAACTCATTAAAAATATGGTAATTTAGTGCTCAAGAAACACTTTTTGTTTAAAATAGTTTTCTGATTATTTAAAAAAAAGTACAGCATTTATTTAAATGAAATGAATTAAAACATCACGGTCCCAATCTGAACAGTTATTAACCTCATCAACCTACTTTATTATCCTCATGTGTGTGATTGCAGGAGAAATCTCTTCCTGGTGTGGTCATGGCGTTGGTGTGTAACGTCTTTGAGATGCTTTATCAGCTCGCCAATTTGGAGGAACCCAGGTAGACAACCCACAAGCCATGAAAGTTTTGCAGTTACTTAAAAAGATAGTTCACCCCAAACTCTTACTTGTCTTTATTTACTCGGCTGTATGGTTTAGTAAACCTGTTTTTTTCTTTATTTGTTTAATGATGGCTTTTCCTTTCACTTTGCAGGTATGTATTTTGTGATATATATATATATTTTTTTTATGACTTGTAATAACTGTATGGCTTTTTTTATGTGCCTGTCTAGAATAACTTTGCGTGTCAGGAAGTTATTACTGCTCATCCCAACTGACCCAGAGGTGCAGGATGCCCTTGATAACTTTGTGCCAAAAGAGTCCAGCGTCTGGAGTCACCAGGTACCTGAAAGCCAGTCTTAAACTTGGGGAAAAGCGTAAATATTTCAGTTCAAGGTTTTTTATCTAGCTAGTGATCTAGCCGTTTAATGGTTATAATGGGAATTGTATTGGTTTTAATGGAAAGTATAATGGGGTCTACTGTAGTACGGCAGTTTTAGTAGGGTACACACCGAGGACAGTGTCCGTAAATAACTCCCTCTCTCTCTCTCTCTCTCTCTCTCTCTCTCTCTCTCCCATCAGAAAACTCTGTTTACGCTGGGATCGGGTTCTCAGGCCTCAAAGTCTCCATCTCTTTCCAGTAAACAGCAGCACCAGCAGAGTGCAGCGTCCATCCTGGAGTCTCTGTTTCGTTCATCTGCCCCTGGCATGTCTACGTTCAGAGTGCTCTATAACCTGGAGGTATATCATTCTTTTTAATCAAACTGTTAACAAAGCTGTTATCAAAAAATTACAAACCAACATTTGGTTCCAAACTATTTAGATTGAAAACTTAATTTTCAACCCTTTTAGATATGCATCCCATTTCAATTTCGCGTCACAGGAACAAATTACATTTTTAAAAATATGAAAATATGAACTTTAGAATGGTAGTATGTACAATATATATTGCTCTTTATTTTTATTGTATTGAAATGAAAACATTTGTGGAGAGAACAATCATTTTTAGGCTTTTTTTCTATGTTCGTTAACTGATTCCTGTCCTTCTTACAGGTGCTGAGCTCCAAGCTGATGCCTACATCTGATGATGAAATGGCAAAGACCAGCGTCAAATCTTTCTGTGAGAACTTCCTCAAAGCGGGAGGTCTCAGGTAGCCGTCTGCTTTCTACCCACTTCTACACCGCTCCTCATGTTTATAATTCTGCAGTCATTATCTCAGCGGTGCATTCTCGGTCTCTCTCTGTCTCAGTCTGGTGGTTAACGTCATGCAGAGAGACTCCATCCCCTCTGAGGTGGACTACGAGACCAGACAAGGAGTCTATTCCATCTGCCTGCAGCTGGCCAGGTGCAGTCTCATTTATCAGTCTGGCTGTCTTCTCTTTCCCCGTTTCTCTATTTTGTTCACTCTTTCTCTCTGCACCCCAAGCAAAGAGCAGCATGATAATAGTGCTTTAAATACCATTGTGTTCTGTATAGACTTAAAAAAATAATGTCATTTTTTTTTTAAACAAAACACGCT
Organism: Enteromius trimaculatus; assembly: GCA_032361065.1. Taxonomy (NCBI): domain Eukaryota; kingdom Metazoa; phylum Chordata; class Actinopteri; order Cypriniformes; family Cyprinidae; genus Enteromius; species Enteromius trimaculatus. The sequence goes on from JAUMHP010000076.1 coordinate 6,524,396, forward strand.
ATCATGGCTTAATTGGACTGCCAGTAGTCGCTATACAGACGTGATTGCTGTGCTCACGTCTTGTACATAAGGGGTGCGTTGAAAGAATTAAAACTATTTTAAACCCAGCGTCACTCATCAATGTCAGCTCCAAAGCAGAGGACCCATCAGAATACCCTGGAGGCGGGGCAAGCGTTGCATGTTTTGTTTGCAGCAGCAGGGTGGCATGGAAACTTTTGTAGTTGACTGCAACATGGCATTCAGTAGTTGGCATTCTGAGCTTTTTTTTTGCATCTCAGTTTTGAACAAAGGCGTGACAGCACACCATCCATGAAATAGTGCCCTGATAGAATTAAAAATGTTATTTAAAATAATATTAATTTACAAGAGATGCAAGTTATTTTCTAATTTTGACAAGCTAATATTCAGTTGTTTTGTTTGCAAAAAATTTAAGATAAGAAATGCACTAATAGTTGAGTGTATTTACAGTACAGAAATGTATTGCGCTATAGGGGTAATAAAGTAAATAAAAAATATTGTTCATAGGAATGTAACAAAGGTTACATGCGGTTGAACTATCAGTTCAAATACGGGACTATTTAAATGAATGTATCTCCTACTCCATCGCACCTCGTAAAGATGTCTGCATTTGTAACGACTCTCAAAACTCGCATGTGAATAGTAAGTAGCGGTTTGTTTTGATGATAAAATGTAACTTACTTAAAGGTTGTGAGTCAGAAGCACCAGACTCCTACTCTGTGCACAGCCAGCATAGACTGCTCTGTCAGGTTCAGGAGTCGGTCCTCTGTAAATGTGCTGAACACACTCTATTATTTGTGTTTAACTGTTCTGGAAACAGTGTTGTGAATACAGCTTGACTACTGATTCTAGTCGTGTCCTCTTTTGGAAGCACAAACAAAGTAGTTTCACTTTCAGCGTCTCCAGAACATGGCGCCCGCAGCAACACTACAGACAGAATAATAGCTCCGCCTTCTTTCTTTGTGGAAACATTTGGGTGGTGTTGGAAAATAAACCCACTCTGTGACGTAAAAAAAGTGGAGTCATATTTAAACGAGCAGTTTTAGTGGGGCGTGGCAAGTCATCACTTTTATAAAAAAAAATATTTCTTTGGTTTTGAAACTTTTTAGTCTTTGCAACTTCATGGATCGTATCTATGCACTAATAGCTTTTGACACTCCGAAAAGAAAGGAAAATTTGAAATTGCATCATATGTCCACTTTAAAGAACTTGCTCTTTGTCTCCCCCTGCAGGTTTCTGTTGGTAGGGCAGGCTATGCCTAGTATGCTCGATGAGGAGTTGAGCAAGGAAGGTCTGGACACTCTGTCCTCGCGACCGTTCCGTAACGCCGGGCGGCAGAGTGGTCGACAGCTCTCCGTCTGTGGCACTCCAGAGAAGTCCTCCTACAGACAGGTGTCCATGTCTGACAGATCCTCCATCAGGGTGGAAGAAATCATCCCAGCCGCCCGTGTCGCTATACAGGTGCGACAGAGCATCAATACCTTACTAAGTGATTTATTTCAGACCCTATCTGACTTCACTGGTTTGCCATTTCAGACAATGGAGGTGGGAGACTTCACATCTACAGTGGCGTGTTTCATGAGGCTCACCTGGGCGGCAGCTGCAGGCCGATTGGACCTTGTAGGCAGCAGCCAGCCAATCAGAGAGACGACCAACTCGCTGCTTCCTCTGGGCGTCCGCAGCAGGGTCAGCAGCACCGGTGAGGCTCTAAATCATACTATAGTTTGTCTTGTAGTCAGAATATGCAAGTTTCTAAATGTTTTTGCGTGTGTGTGTTGCAGGAAGTAACTGCAGCTCAGGGAGTGAGGGAGAGGTCACCACGTTGCAAGCTGGGATATGTGTCAAACAGCTGTGCGTGTCTATCAAAGACACTATTATTGCACGAGAAGCTCTCTCTTTACTCGTCACATGCCTTCAGCTGCGATGCCAACAGCTATGTAAGAAAAAAACACTAGGATGTGAAATGAAGTCAGCGAAAATCAAAACACTTAACGCAATTGCTTTGTTTCCTGTTCTTTTTCAAGCTTCATTTTACACTCTGCCTTCTGTGAATGATTTCATCATTGATATTCTGCTGGGGTCGCCCAGTGGAGAGGTCAGTGTTTGACTTTTTGTCCTGACAAAAGTAAACTTGTCTCTTAACCATGAGTTTAAACGTCTAAGCTCCTGTGTTCACAGATCCGGCGCGTGGCGTGTGATCAGCTGTACACTCTCAGTCAGTCGGACACATCTGCTTATCCTGACCTCCAGAAGCCCAACCTCTTCCTGCTAAAGGTGGTTCTGACAGCCCAACTTCCTCTCTGGTCCCCAACCAGCATCATGAGGGGTGTTAACCAAAGGTCCGGCACACTAAACACATGATTTTTTGTCTCTTAGGAGACCATTTAGAAATCATATTTCTCTGAAAGTATATGATGACAAATGCGATCTAAATGAAATTCTTATGCTGCGTTCACACCAGACGCGAACGAAGCGTTAAGCGCGAGTGAGCGCGCGTTAAGTAGATGTTAAGTCACTGTTTCTATTAGATTCATTAAACCAAATATTGCCTATTAGATATACCCAAAACAAATTTTACCTCATGTCTAACCACTACAGAGACTGGAGGCGCTGGCCGAAGCCCTCCCCATGATGCAAAAGCGCGTTAGCTGTGAAGCGAATTACACGCCGCGAATAAAACGATTTAAAGTCCAAGTACGCGCGAATAGTGCGATTTTATTTGCGCATGCCGCGTCTGGTGTGAACGTACCATTACTGCGACAGCCCCACATAGTAATTAAAACACTGTGATGACTTTCTCCATATATAATGAGCTAAACTGATGATCGTGTTTTTAGGTTGCTTTCACAATGCACAGAGTATTTTGACCTGCGTTGCCAACTACTGGATGACCTGACCAGTGAGTGTTCTGCCTTATTTCCAAATTAAGCACATGACATACATGTTAGCATTCATTAATAAGATGCTTTGGTCTCCAATTATTTTATTTTCTGATTATTTACAGTTATCCCATAAATTTGATTATAATAATTGTAGTAATATTTGAATCGTTGAAGAGAGAATCGCGATGCATAATTTTTTTTCTGCCATCCCTACAGGATATATATCAACCTTTCTGTTATTCCCACTTAGTTCCAGACTTGGTTTTAGGCTAAATTTCCAGCCCTGTTACCCTTTCTGCCTACATTAGGATTTTACCTGTACACTCTCTCTTCCAAATATTAAATATGAATGAAGCATTAAATAAAAAGCTATTCATATGAGATGATCAATATTTTATTAGGTTCAGCTGATCAATTCAGTCCAGTTTTGTCTCTTGCTTTAGTCTTGTGCAATCTAAAAGCAATTTTTGGATTCCCTCAACCCTCATATGTTTCATGTCCTCAGCATCAGAAATGGAGCAGCTTCAGATTGGTCCCGCAGCCATGCTGGAGGACGAGATCAGCTGGCTTGATAATTTCGAGCCCACGTGGACCAACGAGCTGGAGACCAGCGAGGCCGACAACATCCTGCTGGCCGGACACCTGCGCCTCATTAAAACCCTGCTGTCCCTCTGCGGCAGTGAGAAAGAGCAGTTCGGTCAGCCACTTTCCAGATAAATACGACAGCGTGTGATATGCATGTAGAGGTCCGGATGTGAAGTAAACTAATAATATTCTTGTAAATGTGCTGCAGGGCCTTCTCTGATCCAGCAGCTGTTGGACGACTTCCTGTTCAGAGCCTCTCGTATCATCCTGAACAGTGACAGCTCATCTAGCACTACAGCGTCTATCCACGACTTTCACCCAAAGTACGACGCGTTTAAACACACTGATACTCCAGTTGCTTCAGCTACCTTTAGTAATGATGTCTGTGTCTCAGGTGCAGTACGGTCAGCAGTCGTCTGGCGGCGTACGAGGTTCTGGTCATGTTGTCCGACAGCTCTCTTACTAACCTGCAGCTCATCACTAAAGAACTGCTGTCCATGCATCACCAGTCTGACCCGTCTCTCACCAAAGAGTTCGACGTGAGTCTCTTCTTTAAAATTAATTCAGCTTTAAGAACTTCCAGCAGATGCAGTTGGCGTTAATTCCCCTGTGGTTGCGTGTGTGTTGTCAGTATCTTCCTCCTGTAGACAGCCGCTCTGTGTCTGGGTTTGTGGGTCTGAAGAACGGGGGTGCGACCTGCTATATGAATGCAGTGTTTCAGCAGCTGTACATGCAGCCTGGTTTGCCTGAGGTACAGTAAAAGTTGCTCTTTCATCACTAAAGTAAGTTTAGAGCACACTCTCGCCACTAGGTGACGCCCTAACCTTGAACTAATGGGAGTGAACCGGACCAAGGAAGTGTTAATTGCTGTGTTGCTAAAGGAAGGAGGATTTTTTGTGTATTTGTATGACTTAGGTTGTTTTAAAATAGCATTTTGAAAATGTGTTTTTGGTTTTAATATATCTTCTCAAAAACATTAGCACCACACATTTTTCCTTCTATAATGATGCATACTACACAATTAAAAACATTGATACTGCAGTGAGTGTATTTACTGATAGTCAGAACTCTGGGAAAATATTAAAACTTATTTTCATTGCAATTAGTATATTCAGCGAAATTTATAGTTTTTATCTTAATGTTCACTACATTTATAGTTTCTGAACTTATACAAGGTCTTATTTATATATATAATAATAATTATATATATACGTATATTGTATTTTTATGTTTTTTGTTATTTTCTTTAAAATAACACTTTTATGACACGTTTAGTGACCTAAGACTATTACATTACAATATTTACAATACAATATTTCAGCTTAATTATTTATTAATAGTTTATTTATTTTTTATAATAGGTTTTCGGGTTACAATTTTCCTCTTGTGTGTGTGTTGTAGGCTGTCTTGTCGATTGAAGATGACATTGAAAACCCAGAGGAGAGTGTGTTCTGTCAGGTACAGTCTCTGTTTGGTCACCTGATGGAGAGCAAACTACAGTATTACATACCTGAAAACTTCTGGAAGGTGAGATCCACTGTTATCATACAGTACGTCTTAAACTATTGATACGCACACAGTGAACTCAACTTGGAATAAATGCTGCCAAATGTATTAAAATATTACATTTATTTCACATTTGTAATAAACTCTGTAGTTCATTAGAGACGTTTAGATGCTTGAATGAAAGCACTATATTGTTGTATTTTTTTAATTTATGTCTATATAGGTTTTTTGTTTTATTTTAGTACTATTTTAGTCAAATGCAAACACATTTTATATACAAGCTAATGTTTATTTTTCAATCAAGTATTTGATCTCATCACTTGGTTGGTCTTGATGCAGATATTTAAGATGTGGAATAAAGAGTTATACGTGCGAGAACAGCAGGACGCTTATGAGTTCTTCACCAGTCTGGTGGATCAGCTTGATGAACATCTAAAGGTACAGCTCACCTGAAGTGCTTTGCGTACTCGAGTGTTCGTACAAAGTCTGAACTGGGTATGCAGTCATCCTGATTTTCATCCTTACAGAAAATCGGCCGAGAGCAGATCTTCAAGAACACATTCCAGGGCATTTTCTCTGATCAGAAGATATGCAAAGACTGCCCACACAGGTAAGCCTTAAAGAGTCAGCTCACTGTTTACTCGCTCGCATGTCATCCCAAACCCATGTTCTGTAGAAGACCTCTTCGTAACATTAGCTTGAGATCGTTTCGGGGTTTGCTCTGTAGGTATGAGCGTGAGGAGACGTTCATGGCTCTGAACTTGGGGGTGACGTCCTGTCAGAGTCTAGAGATCTCGCTCGATCAGTTTGTCAGAGGAGAAGTCCTGGATGGCAGCAATGCTTATTACTGCGAGAAATGTAAAGAGAAGGTATGGTCTTTTCATTCATAAAGGACTGCAGGGAAACACTGCTGTATATTGTACTCACACGTTCTGTGTTGCAGCGGACCACTGTGAAGCGGACATGTATAAAGTCTCTGCCCAGCGTGCTGGTCATCCACCTCATGCGATTCGGCTTCGATTGGGAAAGTGGCCGGTCCATCAAATATGATGAGCAGATCAGAGTAAGATTATATACAGCAACAGCTCTTCTTCCGTTCACATGTGTTGGCCTGCAACTGGTAACTTACCAAAAACTCAGTTGAGTGTATGCCAGTTAAAAAAGATCTTGCTGGATAGTAGTTTATAATTGATTAGCATGTACCTCACTTTTAGTTCCCCTGGGTGCTGAACATGGAGCCGTACACTGTGTCAGGAATGGCCCGTCAGGATTCAAGTGCAGATCACGGAGAGAACGGGAGAGGTGGTGAGGCCGGTTCTGGCGGGTCGCCTCGGAAGAAGGTCACTATCTCTGAGAACTACGAACTGGTGGGAGTGGTGGTCCACAGCGGACAGGCCCACGCTGGACACTATTACTCATTCATCAAAGACCGCAGGTGAGATGACCAGAGAAAGTGTCTGTTAATAAAAGAGTAGTACACCTAACAAAATTTAATTACACCATAAACTACTCACCCCCAAGCCGTCCTGGCCGTATATGACTTTCTTCTTTCAGACGAACACAGTTGGAGTTTTTAAAAAATGTATCCTGGCTCTTCCAGGCTTAGTAATGCTGGTGGATAGTGGCCATTATTTTTGTAAATCAGATATATCTGCAAGTACTACGTTGTAAAACTAACCTATACGCCTTCGGGGGGTTATCACATGCTCTCTGAAGCAGATCGATGGGTTTTTGTAACAAAAATATTTCTAATTTTAGACTTATAACGCAAATAACTGACTTCTAGTTATTTAAAGGGGTCATACGGTGGTACATGCACTCTTTCAAGCTGTTTGGACTGAAGTGTGTGTTGGGAGTGTGTGTACACAACCTACACTGATAAAGATCCACAGGTAGTTTTCTTTTCATTTAATAAAAATAAGTCGCCCCTTCTGAAATCAAGCCATTCTTAAATGCATCTTGGTGTGGCGTCACACCGACAGAGGCCAGTCCCAAAATAGTTGATTGACAGCAGCGTGTCACACAGACTGAACTGGTGTTTTACCTCAGACCCGCCCTGAGTGAGCCGTCAT
>JAUMHP010000076.1:6539889-6590520 GCA_032361065.1 Enteromius trimaculatus
TTCAGATGAACCAAGACTCTTCCAGCTACAGCTGTTTAAATTCAAATCTAAACACACTGCAGCCAATTAGACTCAATATGTACTATTTCAAACCCATTTAAACTCAACATGCTGTTAATGTTAAATTACATGCTACTAACTAGTTTATCATGCTAATCATGCTAACAATTTGCTAGTGACATGCTAATCATGTTGTAAACATGCTAGCAACACACTAACTGTGGTGAAAACGTCTTAGTAACATGCTAATCATGCTAGCAACATGCTAGTAACTTGCTAAACACGTTAGCAATATGCTAGTAACATGCTAATCATGATAACACCATGCTAGTGACATGTTAATCATGTTGTAAACATGCTAGCAACACACTAATCATGGTGAAAACATCTTAGTAACATGTTAATCATGTTAGTGACTTGCTAATCATGTTAGCAATTTGCCAGTAACATGCTAATCATGCTAGAAACATGCTACTACTATCTATCTATCTATAATCTGACAATTTCTAAGTATTTCAGACTGAAAACATCAAACTTAAACATTTTTAAACTTGAACCGTTTTAACTTTTCTTACTTCTTAAACTATTTTAAACTTTCTCAAACTTTCAGCTCCGGCTTTCTCAAGCCAACTTAAAGTTTGTCTCAACAAACTTTCTCTTAATATCTGTGCACCAGTGTTGGGGGTAACGCATTACAAGTAACGCATTACAAGTAACGCAAGTAGCGTAATAATATAACATTTTCCAAGTAACTAGAAAAGTAATGCATTACTTTTTAATTAATGTAATATAGCGGAGTTACTCTTTTAAAAAAGTAACGCCAGTTTTCTTATTTATTGACTGACTAGTCTCCTGACATGTTGGGATAGAACAGAAATACAGAGGGATTGTGTGCGGTGTGTGAATACAGAGTAGTTCTAGACTAAATGTGAATGAGCATTAATGTGCATCCTATGCTCAAAAAACAGATTTAGTATTCATCAAAACAAATTAAAATAAACTCAGAATATGATGCAAACATGTAATAATTAAATTACACAAATGTCTCTAATCTAATTTTATTAACCAATGTCTTTGCTGCTGACCTTTGATGATCCAGTTCAACCGTTCTTACATACTTTTAAATTTGCTATAAATAGAACTCCTTATATTAAAAACAAACACTCAAGCTCTGCCCATATTTAAAAATTAATGCAAAAGTAACGTAATGCATTACTTTCCACAACAATTAACTAAGTAGCGTAATTAGTTTTTTAACGCAATATTGTAATGCATTACTTTTAAAAGTAACTTTCCCCAACGCTGCTGTGCACCCACTAATAAACCAACTTTTCAATCATCTTGTCAGAGTATACAGTCAAACCAGTGGTTATAGTTGGTTTACAGCTGTAGTGGTCTTCATAACCGTCTCATAGGACGGCGGTGGCTCCATTTGCCAGTGAGGAGGGGTTGCAGGTTGGCTCTGTGCACAGATGTCCGAGGTGGGAGGAACTTCAACTGGACTGTGCTCCTCTGCAGTAGCCCTCCGGATGCAATCCAGCCTCCTGGAGAAATGAGAACGTCAGTGAATATGCATACATATATAGTTTTTAATATGTTGCATAACTCTATTGGACATTTAATGTGACAGTTTACCCCAAAATTAATACTAACCCATGATTTACTTAATGGATAGAGATATAAAAAGAAAAACATTCAGTTGATGCCTACATCAGCTATGAGCCACAAAACCAAAATGATTACTGTGTAACTGTCACTGAAAGATTTTGAAGTTGGCAAGAGAAAGCCCTCTTACTGATCTACTACTTAAACTACTTCTTCTGAGACTAACATTTCTGACTGCTACTCCTCCTAGAGCTTTAACTCTACAGACTCCAAACTCAGCCCAGATCTTCAGACTGGTCTGACTCGAGTTGCTATATATATTCTAACCGATCCGACTTACGGTTTTCATAAAAATGAAGATTAAACTCGGAACATTCACGGAATGTTCAGATGAACCAAGACTCTTCCAGCTACAGCTGTTTAAATTCAAATCTAAACACACTGCAGCCAATTAGACTCAATCAGACTTCTCTTCTATGTACTATTTCAAACCCATTTAAACTCAACCTGCTGATCATGTTAAATTACATGCTACTAACTAGTTTATCATGCTAACCATGTTGTAAACATGCTAGCAACACACTAATCATGGTGAAAACGTCTTAGTAACATGCTAATCATGCTACTGTAGCAACATGCTAGCAACTTGCTAATCACGTTAGCAATATGCTAGTAACATGCTAATCATGCTAGTAAATTGCTAATCATGCTAGAAACATGCTACTACTATGTATCTATCTATAATCTGACTTGATAATCTGACTATTTCTAAGTATTTCAGACTGAAAACATCAAACTTAAAAATGTCTCAACAAACTTTCTCTAGTTAATATCTGTGCACCAGTGTTGGGGGTAAACGCATTACAAGTAACGCAAGTAACGTAATAATATAACATTTTCCAAGTAACTAGAAAAGTAACGCATTACTTTTGAAAAATATATAACATTAATTAAAAAGTAACGCCAGTTTTCTTATTTATTGACTGACTAGTCTCCTGACATGTTGGGATAAAACAGAAATACAGAGGGATTGTGTGCGGTGTGTGAATACAGTGTAGTTCTAGACTAAATGTGAATGAGCATTAATGTGCAACTCATCATCCTGTCAGAGTATACAGTCAAACCAGTGGTTATAGTTGGTTTACAGCTCTAGTGGTCTTCATAACCGTCTCATAGGACGGCGGCGGCTCCATTTGCCAGTGAGGAGGGGTTGCAGGCTGGCTCTGTGGACAGATGTCCGAGGTGGGAGGAACTTCGACTGGACTGTGCTCCTCTGCAGTAGCCCTCCGGATGCGATCCAACCTCCTGGAGAAATGACAACATCAGTGAATATGCATACATATATAGTTTGAATATGTTGCATAACTCTATTGGACATTTAATGTGACAGTTTACCCCAAAATTAATACTAACCCATGATTTACTCACCCTCAAGTCATCCTAGGTGTATATTAGTTAATTTAAAGGTGCCATAGAATGCATTGATATTATTTTAAATTGTTCTCTGATATCTATTTAGAAGGTGTATAGAAGGCTTAAGTAAGGGCAAAAAATAGTTTAACTTTGTCCATTTACATCCCTTGGATTTGTCTTTAGAATGAAATAGTCTGTTTTTACCTTATTTGGAAGGTTCATGAATAATAATGTTGATCTCTGCTCTGATTGGCTCTTTCACAGTGCAGTGAATTTCGCATACAGTAGCTCGCATAGCAGGAAAAAACACAGGGAGGAAAATATGTATTTCAATATTTTCTCTCGCCATTATATCATTGGGTAATTATACTTTAAATAAAATGCAGGAATCAGGGAGTTGCTATTAATATACATGATCGCTTTTCAGTTTCACTTTCGCAATCGCACACGCTCTGGAGCGTCAGTATTTACATCACATTTTTCAAGATCAGATGCTTGTCAGTGATGGCTCAGGATCTCAGTCATCTATCCTTACTCTGTTTATTGAGTAAAATCCTATGTATAATGGAAGAGCAAGGACATTTTAGGGTGATTAAATCATGGGGTAATTTTCCCAAATACCTTTGCATTGATATAATGTTAGCGAAAATGTAAACTGTACCCAAACTTCTTAGATGCATATTTAAATATGTGCTTTCTGTCAATAACAAAATAAATGCACAACACAAATGACAGTGATGAGGAAGTATCTGATCATAGCAAATGTGAATATGTTTGCACCAACTCTGCAATTTGGCTTTTGCAATTTCCACACTTTATACAATTGATTGCTTTAGAGTAAGCAGCTTTGTAGTATCAAACATACGTGTCACTCACTTTCAACTCGAATTACAACTACTTCAGCTGACTTTTGTGGAGCCTAAGAGCCATGGTAGTTTCCAAAACTGCTTAAAACTTCCCAAACAAACTTCAAGTGACCTTCATTTTGGTGGAAATGATGGCATACTGGTTTTAGTCTCTGATTTTGCTGAAACTACATCGGGCTTTAGGTAATAGAGAATTAGAGCAAATTTTATTTCACCTATGTGTGCTTGCTACAGTAAGTTGTTCTCTTTGTTTAAACCGAAGAGTTTGAGCATTTAACATCATTCCCTTAAAACGAATGCCAAAAAGACGGGTGGGGAGAAGGGGGGACCCCTAGGCACTGATTTGATGGCTTCAGCATGTTGCAAGAAACCAAAATCTCGTCTCTCTTCCTCTCGATCCCTCCCCTCATTCTTTCTGGGCTAGTGTACAATGTGGACTGCTTTCTGTTAATATTTATTCTCCTGATCATGTGGTCAGAATGAACTGCTTTCCCCCTTTGACTCTTTAATTCATCACCAAACCAAAAGAGAACAAAACATAATTTGAATACAAACTAAGATCATTATGAAGTACAGCACCTTACTAGTATTTAAATGGCAACGGGCCCTTTCTTTCTCTCACTCGGTCTCTCTCTTCCCCTCAGACATGGAACACTGAAAGAATTTGGCGCCCAGCAGCTGTTCAGTCTTCACTTGGTCTGTAAACATTACCTTGCCTTAACATTTTCTCTCAGTTTCTCCATTAATTACATGACACAATTGCATTTTGTCAGGCACTGAATTTACACAGTTTAAACTCTTAAACTAATAACTGTAATTGACCTAAAACACTGAGCCGGGCACCGCAGAATGACTTCCTAACATCTCATTTAAAGCTAAAGTGTGCAATTCTTGCAACACTTGAGTCACCAAACAAATTGCAGAAGTGGTAAACAAACAAAGAGCTGTGTTTTCATAGTGACACGCAGTTGTTTTTTATGTTAAACTGGAATAAGGAAAATACCAAATTTAAGTTAAATCAGATTAAATAGATAGAGTTGTATATTGTTGATTGGGATTTTCTGCTTTGAAAATTAATGTAAATAGTGGTGACATGAATTAGTTCACGGACAGGGTGCAGACTCACCATGTATAACATCTAACACTGCACTGTTTTCACTGCTGACCTACTTCTATAATCAGAACATTTGTTACTTCTGCTTAACTTTGGCTTTCAAACTGAGAGTGGGCCGAAAAGAGACAGAACACCCTCTTAGTTTGCATATTTCTATAAACCGAAAGCCAGAGATATACTGAGTGTACACAGTTTATTAATGTTTTGTGACTTATGTTTGTACTAGTGTGTGCAAAAGAAAACTTTCAGGCCAACTATTGCTCAAAATCAACCATTTAATGACTACTAAATAATGCTAGAATTTTTTTTTAGCAAGGCAACTTATTTAGGTCAGGTTCAATTTCCTATTTTATTGGTTGTGTTGTGATTCATTCTATGGAAGCATTCTATAAATTACATATACACATAGATTTTTTTTTACATTTTAGAAAATGTTATCCTTTTACAGTATTATGGATTTTTGAAAATGATCTTTTATGTGGGGTGTAACCATAGACTGTAAAAAAAATGCACGTAGTGTCCGTGACGTCACTCGTAGGTTTCTAAAGAGCGTTTTTGATGCCTAAAGTGGGCGGAGCCGGCCACCGCCATCTTGGCAACGCGTCAACACTCCCGGATGATCCAAAATGGGCTATGAGGCGGGACGTTGGCAGAACTGAGGTGCCTGGTTGCTGAAACCACGCCCACCTACCTCGTCGACGTATTGGCGGTTGATCAATCAACCTGCCACTCAAGTGGCCACGCTCTTAATTATACAGAATTTTAAGGCTTAATATAATTTAAATGGATGAGTTATAAAAAAATTTTACCCCCCTCAAAGTTGTCACGAAGGGCAAAATTAGCTATTTAGACGAAGGAAAAAAAAAAATTGTACCAGGCTGTAAACATGTTCTACTGTCTAGTTGGGCATTTTAACATGGAGAGTCAATGTGATTGACTCCCTTTTAGAGCCAGCCTCCAGCGGCTAGTTGATGAATTGCAGTTTTAATCATTTCCATGTTGGTTTCACTAGAGGGAGCGGGAGGTTGCCGCTTGGGTGTAACACAGCTCTAAGTGAATGAAACATCCAGCGAAGATTTAAATCTGAAAGTGCCGAAAGAGTCGACTCTGAATCATTGAAACGAGTCATTTTTAAAACAAGCCCCAAGCCGATTCATATTGTTATCAACATGGGCATATTGCCCATTGCCTGGGAAAACTTGATTGACACGTTGGTCTGAATGAAGATGCAAATTCATTCTTTGCCTCTAGCTGCCGCTTTTGGAGCATTAAGAGCTCACAAATACTGCTTTAAATCAAATCCTTTAAATGTATTTTTGAAGTTTATAAATAGCCTATAACAAGAAAAAAAGAGTGGGGTGTCATTTATGCTTCGGCGTTCCTGTCCGCTCAAAATTCCTTATTATTTCTGTTCTGTTTTGGATATTTTCCATGTATAAAACTTATAATAACTATGTAATTTTTGCACAGATTCTTGCCTCAATTTGCATTCTTGCCAGAAGTCAGAACCAGCATGCCAATATTAAAATCTGTTCCGATTTTAAAAGGCATGTAGTCAATGCCAGCTTTTAGTCTCTCTGTTTATTTTGTATCTATTCACAGTGTTGACTTGATTTGACATTTAAATACTCCAGGACACTCGTCGTGTTTGTATAGAGTTGCCACAACTCTGGAAAAACCCTTGGATCTCTTTAATTGCACTCATAAATTAACCCTTATAATGATATTCATGCACAAAAATAGTAATGCATTTACTTCCTACCTTTGCACTGCAATGGCTTGCTGGTCGGTGTAACGGGTGCCCGTTCGCGGGTGTAGAAGGAAGTGACCCGTCACAGCTACATGACTGGATTTAAAGACCACGCCGGAGGCACGAATGAGAATAAAAAGGCCCAGACACACCAAAGGTATGCTAATGACAACAATGTATATATGTACAAAGTACATAGTCATAAAGAGCACTAGGCCAACTAACACAAGCAAGGTCCCCAACGAAACTTGCCATCTCTGCTTGATGGACATGTTGTTTCCTCTGGCTACGTCATCATTAGTAGACACGTTGTTTACTGCACTTGTAACATCACGCATATCACTGTGCATGTGTGTATGATAGTCTGAGTATGTACTTTATATTGTGTTGCGCAGAGCAAAGCACAAAGGACAGCCCAGCCCTGGTGTCAGTTCATGTCCTCGCAGATCCAAGAAAGAGATCAGAGACCATCCTACACAAACAGAACAAATAGTTTAAATCCTATCCTCCTGGGAGCCAGAAAGAAAAAGCTTTGTGAATGTTTTTCATGTCATTATATTGTTTATGGCAGGGAATCTCAAATCATACCCTGGAGATTCGATGCACTGCAGAGTTTTAATTTTAACCTTAATCAAACACACCAGAGCATGTTAATCAGTGTCTTAAGGATCCTTAGAAAATCACAGGTAGGTGAGTTTTATCAGGGTTGGAGCTAAATTCTCCAGTGCACTCGACCTCCAGAGTAAGATTTGAGAAACCCTGGTTTAGAGCATTAGAAAAAAAATAGAAAAATAAATTTATTTGTATTCATATTATATTCTATTTCCTCTGTAGATGTCAAATAGACATCAAAAAGGCAAAAAAAATATTTTTTTGGTCATAATGGGAGTAACAATTGGCCAGATTTTCATAATAATATCTAATATTTTCATTAAAAATATTGATATAATTTATTTTCCTACTCAATTGTGACATCTCCCAAAATGCACAATAAACGTGCTTTGATTGAAATCCCTTTAACATTTTCCTGAGATGTTGCTTTATCACAAACAACGATTTAAATTTAAATGACAATTACGAAATATAATCATATTCACATATAGATTAACAATTTTCCACTAACTTAATTTATCTTCAAAAACCTAGGAGAAGGTGTGGTCATTGGGAAACTTCCAAACATTTGGTATCTCCGAAAAGCCCTGAATGTGCTCTGTACAGGACATCCAGGCTTAAAACTGTGGCGTGAGGTCTCAAAACATCCACAAAAATATAATGTCCCATACAGTGGCAAAAACTCCATAACTGGCTCTCAGGAGGCTATACATATTATTTTCATGTAACAGGAATCGTCCTATTCATGTCGTCATTATAAATACATTACCTTGTCGGGTTGACGCAGTCCGACGTGCGTTTGTTTTGATTATAAGGTTGAACATCTGTAGATGAGTGCAAGCGTTTCTTCTAATGAACGGTCTTCACCACATCTCTCTGTATTGAATAGGCGTCTAGCGCCGCTTGTTTCATTATAATCATTTCCAGCAAGCTCTTCACTTTACCACGGAAATCGCGACTCGGTCAGTCATTTCTTAAAGAATCCTTAAGGAAAGACAGATTCTTCCCACAGCCATCGGTAAATCTGTTTCAGTCTCTGGCATTTAAACCTGAAGAGGAAGTGGCAGAGTTTATGGGCGGAGGTTGATGCCACTTCAGAGCGACGACCGATCCGTTAATGAATCGTTCTTTTGAAATGAATCTTTTCAATGGTTCAGTTGAGCCGGTTCACTAAACCAGTTCAACGGATCATTTGGCTGCTAGGGCATAAAGTTGCAGAATTGTATATTGTTACAGTTTATTTTCCTTTCTACTGACAGAAAAACATTAATGAAGTAATCACAACAATTTTACTTGCAAACATTTTTAAACCATACGATACAAATAATCTGGATATGAGGATTAAGGGTCAGGCAACACTCGATATAGGTAGGTTAAAATTAACGTCTTACTGGGAACAATCCATCTACATTGTGAGAGAGCTGGTTGGAGACAATCTGGTATACGAAGTAAATCCAGAGACAGGAGGACATTAATTCCGTACACTACACAGGAACATGTTGTTGCAGGTAAATGACTTGCCAGAAGACTTAGTCCAGAACCCCACCGCCAAGCCACAAAAGAGAGATGAAAGGCCCAAAGAAAGATCAAAGACTTCTGACCAATTACAAAACCCAAAAATCAGCGACTCAGAAGATGATGCACCTCTTTATTGGTTTCACGCTCCTGTTAACCATCCTCAAATTGATCGCCCGCAAGCAAATGAGCAAACTCACATTGTGTCACATCGCTGACCAGAACCAGACAAGAATTGTCAACTGGAGCAAGAAAGATACGTTGATGCTGAAAAGGAACAAGTGACATCATGGATAATGTGGAAACGGAGCGTCGTGAGTCCAGACCTCAACCAGTACCATATCCTGGACCAGAACAGGATCTAAACCTAGAGAAATCACCCCGCTTGAGGCAGTCCACCAGGCAGAGATGACCAAAGAAGATATTCACTTATCCATCCCTGGGCCAACCAGACTATCGGCCTTGTCCAACTGTGAACGCAGTCAATGTCCAGCCGACAGTGTATCCTTTATTGTATTACCATGCCTTTTACCCACAACCCCCTCCCCTTACAACAAACCCTTACTTGCAGATACCTTATTTGCTTTTGAGGTGAAAGACTATTCAGAAAGTAACTATTCAGAGGCACTGCATAAGAGACTTTTTGAAACTTTTGAAGGGTTTGTTGTTATTATGTGTATTGTAGACTATTGTAATCTGTGTTTCTTGCATCTCACTCTTTTCATTCGTTTTACAGATCACAGTTGGGTAGTGAGGTGGAGGTGCTTAAATGAGCCGTTTTAGGGGGGGAGAACAAATCATAACTTTTATTAAGAATATCTCTTTGGTTGTGAGAATTTAGTCTTTGCAACTTTACAAATCTTATCTGAAACACCAGCTTGAAACACCCCAAAGAGAAAGGAAAATTTGAAACGACCCCTTTAATTCTTCTACATATCAAGGACACTTCCAAACACTGAGAGGGACATATCTCTGCAGATCATATGACAACAAACCATGCAGCACCTCATGAATACATCTGTATAAAATTGTATGATTGACAAATTATGGGAAAAAGTTTAGGACATTTTTTCCAACCCCCTATTTTTCAACAGAGAGATTACAGTGTGGCATGGTGCAGTAAATAGTTAGAGACAGCGGGATATGTGCGCTGCTTATCATGGTTACAATAAATAAAAAAATACAATAAAAATAATAGGTTACAATAGACATAAATAGCTCTTTCTTCACTCGTGATATTTTGTCATTCGTGGTAAAATGATTTCCACTTGTTACGACAAGTATTCAGCCATTGCTGCATCACTAGTGCAAAGATTTATAATCAAATGTTTGCCTTTCATACCAAATTTAAAAAATAAATAAGAAAAGCTTGAGTCTGGTTGATCCTTTAGTTAGCTGTTTAAATAATATAAAAGAATGTGCAACATCTCAAATAAATGTCAAGCATGCGAACAGAACTGAGAAAAAGAACTGATAAAAAGCCCTCTGTAGATTCACTGCAGTTGAAAGAAAACACACAGAATATCAGAGAATACCCAGAAGTGCCCTTGAATGAAAGATGAATGTCATTGTAATGGATGAGTCAGAGGAAGCAGTGGCTGTGAATGTTATGTTTATAGTGTTCCAAACAATATTAACGGCGCATTAGTTCATCATTAAACTCTAGTAATGCAATGTGGTTTTCTCAACAAAGATGTGCTCCCATTATCAGCCACCACAATATGTGCTTTATGCATAAATCATGTCTCTGGCCAGATCTCTACAGTTATCTGACCATGCACATTTGGAGTTGAAATTGTGTGCTAATATATGCCATGTCAATGGCTTTACATCAAACACAGTATTTCACCCTGAGAGTCTTAACAAATGGATAAATATAGAAATGAAACACTTTTCTTTGTCGTTGATCAAACCTGTTATCTGAATTGCATTTCCCAAAAGTGTCCCAAAAGAATATCATGTGAATCACAGCTGCAGGACAGCAAGCTGCAAGTGCATTGAAGTGCAACGGCTAAAAGGAGGTATTGTAAATGTATTTTTGCTCAATTGTGTATGATTTTGATGAATTGTGAATATTTAATTTTAATGAATTAAATTATATTTTATTATATTTGTGAATAACATATTAAAATTAATATATTTAATAATATAATTTATTAAACTATATAAATGTAATTATAATTTATTACTGATACACTCGCTTGGACTACAAAACTGAATACACTCCTACAGTACGCAGAAATACATTTTTTCACATTTAAGTATACTAGAATATGTAGAATTTGAGATATGACTTGAAGTGGTGGTAACTGGTACGTCTAACTTAAATTAAAGCCTTTTTTAAATGCATTGCATTGTTTAATTAGATACGAACCACTTATTTCCAACAGCTAGCTTATAGATTTTTTTATTTATTATGCATTTTATTTGAGAACAGTAGCACAGTATTCTACATTTCTGTCTGAATAAGGCTGTAAACACATGGTTAAGACGAGAACCATCCCAAGAGGCACAAAACACCCCCCTTGATTTGGCGAGCTGTGGATTGTCAGTGCCTGTTTTGAAGCTTTATCAACACTTGTTTGCGAATACTTTAGGGTGGCTGTTCAGCTTCTTAGTTCATGTCTCAAGAGATGTACGTGGCTCAGATGTCACACTTCGAAACTGATCTCCCGTGAGCGTCCAAACAGAGGTTCAGTGAGCAGCTGTGTGTCTGAGTAGCTGCGTCTCAGGTGCGTGGAGCTCCGAGTGGTTTTGATGGCCACTTCATAGGGAGGAGGCGGTTCTGTGTCCCAGTGAGGCGGCCGACCCCTACTGGTAGGGCTAAAACAGGTTGGCTCCATCGGGGGATAGTCCAAATCTTCACCATATACACCTCGCCTTTGCAAAGTCCTTCAAAACACAATCACACATTATTATTTTTTGATAAATGTGCTGGACCTGGAGAAGCGGAACATGAATGTAAGGTGGTATGTGCTGTTTATCAACACAAGAGGGCCTTGCAGTATCAGATAACAGCGCAGAGGAACAGCAGTGGTTCTTAGACTTCTGCACTAAGTGATTTTTAATGACATCTGATGGTGAAGGAAGGGGTGGGGGGGAGAGGGATGGCGAAAATCCAGAGGGATTTGGGTTATGGGTGGAAAAGTAAAATTATCTCCATGTTTGCTCCTATCTATTCCGGTTAAATACAAAAGCTGCTTGCAAATGTATGCATCTGTTTTATGCGGGCCAGTTTTTGGTAAATTAGTAAAGCATTTACACATCGCTTTTTTAGTAGATTAGGTCTACTCTTTTATTTTATGCTGAAAATGTTTATTTAAATGACTTTTAATGTTATATAAAAGTACAAATAAAATTGCATTTCCATGACTAATTTTACTATATACAGTAGAATTACTCATTAAATATACATTAGCAGCTACTTTAAAGTAGCCTACTTAAAAATACATTCAACATTTAAAGAGCACAAACACTACATCATTTTAAACAGGCTATATGCACAGTAGAATTACCTAGAATTAGGCTACTCATGAAATATAGAATTACTTAGAATTAAGAACATAAATACATTACAATTTAAAAAGTAATACAAAAACTAAAAAATTACGAATAAAATTGGAATTTCAATTTCTAAGACTGTATTGCTACTTGTAAATTAAATATATCTGGAAATCCCAATTTTATGCCATTTGACTGTATGTTAGTGCCCATCTATGGCTACTAAAATAAAACAAAATGGATTTTTAAGTCACTGAGGAGAGTTCAGAGGTCTAGATTGATCCTGATATAGACTATAACCTAATGCACTTTTGGATGGAAACTCCTCTACGACACAACTCCAAATTGCTCACACAGTGATTTTATCTTCTGTAGCCTACATTAACTTTATCTTATCAGAATCATCATTAGGCTATGAGTGAATTTCCACTTACCCGTGCAGAAAGACGGACTGGGACTCAGGGAAGTGGTTTCCGGGCGGTGGGGTGAACAGAACTTGACTGTAGTCGTGGCTGTACTCTTCATTATAAGGCACCGGGTTTCTCTTGCCGTTCATCGCCCAGAAGAGCCCTAATATGAGCATCACCGCCCCGAGCACCACGCAGCACATGCTGAACGCCTGCAGTCGACTTTGACTAGAAGTTAGAAAAGCGGTGGAGCCACCGGTGACTATTAAAAATACTCCAATAAAAATAGCGCCATGGTGTAGTGAAGGCATAATGCAAATTCATAACATTGATCTATCTGCGCATCGTCCAGCTTCAAGATGATCTCGAGACTCCAGGGCGAATCAAGTTCCTCAAACGGAGGCTTGTCTGCATTGGTTCACTTCCAAAGGAAATTGCATATCCTGTGCGCATTTTATGACTGATAATACCTTCATACTTCCCAATGTCTTGATTTGGCCACTTGTAGTAAAAAAAAAAAAAAAAAAAGAGAGAAAATGTGCATTACACAAATATAACATGCACTCGATCGTAGCCGCTGTTCACGCGCATCAGGTTTAGTCCATGCTGTTAAATGCGCGCAGCTGCTTTGCTGTCAAACTCCTCTATCATTATCAGAGCATCATTAGAGTTCATGCCCCACCCCAGAGCCGTCTGTAGGCCAGATGCTTATTGGCATGAGTTTGAAAACGATTCTCAAAAAGACAAAAGCCTATACGCAGCAGACATGACATTTAGCTATATGGTGATCCTTAACCTTTTTTTTCCAAATAGATTTTATCCATGTGGACTGGTTTGAATGAAAATCCAGTTGATAAATGCATTTGTAGCATCAGCGTGAACCCTGAACATTAGTTTACCTTCAACCCTTCGTGCTGCCCAGTCATGACGTCAAAAATGCAGAAAGCATTGCTCACAAGTTCTATAAAGCTTTTAAACCCTATCTAAGTTTTTATTTATTTTAACAATTGCTAGTTATCACTTAAACCTGTCTGAGCTTCTCTCTCAAATATTTTGACTTCCATTAAATGGGAGGAAAAAGTATGATACTATATGAAAAATAAATTTTTAACAGTTTGACACGTTCAAAATATGTTCTTTTGTGTTCAGCCGGGTATTTAAAGGAATTTTTCACCCCCAAAATTTACTCACCCTCAGTAGTTACTGTATGAATTTCTTTGTTCTGATGAACAAAAAGGTAGATATTTTGAAGAAAGCAACCAAGCTGTTTCGGTCACCATTGACTTCCATAGTAGGAAAAATAAAATACTATGGAAGCCAACTGTGTCCCCAGAACAGCCTGATTACAAACTTTCCTCAAAATATCTTCCTAACTAAATTAATATATAATTTATGACATTATGTTATTTTGGGGTGAACCATTCCTTTAAAATCATATAGATCTGAAACAATTTGAGGATGAGTAAGTGATGGCAACATTTTCATTTTTGGAGCCTGTATAATGTTAAACCTGAAGAGGCTTTCACATTTAGTTCTGCAATATAAAGCGCAGTGATTTTTGGTTTTCTATTTGATATGAAATTGCTAACTAGTTACAAAAAGTAGTCAAGCAGGTCAACTCTCCGTGGTAGTTGTATTAATTTTTTAGCTTCAAAATCCACATTTAGGCCTGTTTCTATAATGTTTTAGAACAAAAACATTCAGGCAACACAAAATTTCTCCTAAGCAGTCTATTATAGTTCGTGTTTGATTATTTTAACAATAAAATTAATTATAACCATAGAATTTATTTCACTCAGAAACAACTTTAATACTCCTGTGTAAGAATATTTAATCAATTTTACGTTATAGTAGGTTACTGGAATAATCTTTTAATATTGGAGTATTAGAATGATGTTTTCTATGCCTATCACTGTACTGCTGTCACTAGTCGCCTCATTTCTGGACTACTGTATAATAATGAACACATCTCACTGAGTCAATGGTGTGACGGGGTTTCTTTCTTGTGATTGGCTGAACGGATGATAAGCGTCCACTGGCGTCATCTGATTTGACGCGCTATTGGCCAATCATCGCATGCTGGGGGCGGTGCTTACAGTTCCTAAACAGCGTGCAAAATATAGATGAGAAACTGTGCGTGTGAGGAATACGAGAAATCAGATCTTGCTAATGCATGTTTTTTTTGTGTGAATGCAAACAAAAAGCATTTGTCCACTTAAAAAGCCAGCAGCAAGCTCCATGCGTTTTTAAAGTGCGTTGTAATTAAGCGAATCGTGATTAAAAAGCTTCCGGAATGGATCCGTTGTTATATTTAGGTGGGTTAACGTTAGTTGTCTTGTTTTTGGTGTGGATTAAGGTGAAGGGCTTGGAGTACGTGATAGTGCACCAGAGATGGATCTTCGTTTGCCTTTTTCTGCTGCCTTTATCCGTCATCTTTGATGTGTACTATTACCTGCGCGCGTGGATCATCTTCAAGATGTGTTCAGCGCCCAAGCAGCACGACCAGCGGGTCAAAGATATTCAGAGACAGGTATCTGCAAAACTTCTTGGAGAATGCGTTTACGTATTATACTTTAATGTGTAACTCAATATTTCATATACTAAAGTATTGCCAAAGTCGCTTTCGTATCTATAGTCTCTGTGACTATTTATAGACGATTTATAGTCGTTACACTAATGCGTTATGGATACAAATAATAAATAATATTCATGAATACGACGGCTTGATCTATAAAGGTAGGTGGTGTCTTTTTAAAGAAATTCTGCTTTAAAAAAAATAATTGTAAAAAAAAAGTGCGGTTGGTGATAGTGGGGGCGTGGCGAAAGTTACTGACACGCCCCTTACTATTCTGCACACTATGGCAGGTGCACCTGTGTAGTTATTGCAATTAAAATAGCTTTTGGTCATTTTATTGTGTTTTTTTGGTGAATCAGAATTACAATATATATATAAATAAATAAAATATGACTTTTTAAAATTTTCAGGTGCGAGAATGGACTAAAGAGGGAGGGAAGAAACACATGTGCACAGGTCGTCCAGGATGGCTGACTGTGTCTCTCAGGGTGGGAAAATACAAGAAGACGCACAAGAACATCATGATTAACATGATGGACATTCTGGAAGTGGACACAAAACGACAGGTGGCTATATTTTTGACAGGTGGCTACTCGTTTAAGGAATAGTTCACTCAAAAAAACAACTTTTGCTGAAAATGTACACGCACTGAAATTTAGCACAGTCTGGAGTAAATGCACCTTCCCCAGCTCCACCTGTATAGATCCGCGGGGGTGATTTTTATATGCTATTGGTGAACACCATATGCATTGGCAGTAGCAAGTCCCTGTACTTGCCTGCAGCAATAATCTACAACCAACAGCGACCAACTACATTAAAATGATCATATCCACCACCATGCTAAAGACCATGCTCAGAGAGCTGTCATTATTAAAACAATTTGTCATAAACAACAAATCAAGCATTTGTTAATTTTCCAGGTGGTGCGTGTGGAGCCCTTAGCTAACATGGGTCAGGTGACCGCTCTGCTCAACTCTATTGGCTGGACGCTTCCTGTGTTGCCTGAACTGGATGACCTCACAGTAGGTAGGTTTTCCGAAAACCTAATTATTCCTGCATCAGTCATTGGTTCTTACTGTCTCCTGCACCTGTGTGTTAAACCTAGTCTTGCTTGTTTGTTACCAAGTCTCAGATCACAGCAAACTCGTCTAGATGCGTCTGAACAGTTCCTATTCAGCACACAGTAACACTTCTCTCCATTTAGATGAGGACTGTAAGTCATCTCTGACCTGTATAATCTGTCCCTTTCTTTCCGCGTGCACCACAAGGGATTTGTTTAATGCCTCTGAGCACTTGCAGATATTTGCTTTCTTTAAATGGAGCATAACATTCTCCTCTGATCAATATTATATGCCGCGTGTGGTGCATCAGAGGCTGCTTATAATTAGGTTATGGATGAGCATAGTCCCTGTTTCAATGAGGCAGATTAGATTAGGGGCGGATACGGGTCCTATTGCTGAAAGTGTTTATAGATCCCAGAAAAGAGCGCTCATCGGCAGAGAAATGTTTCACGCAGACTCTCCTTTAAATTCATTTGTAATTCTGTAGAGACACAGTACTTAGTAATAAGACATTGGAAAGGTGTGTTGTGTTTGTGAAGTGTTGAATGCTTGCAGATATTTCTGGCCACATGTATTGATTCCTATATCTTTGATGCTGTTAGCACTGTTTGAAAGCGATTGTTTTATAACTTACCTTCCCTAAAAGCAATTTAGTGTCATGCATTTATAATCAAAGGTCAGTTATTTGGACTTTTGACCTTTCCTGCTTATATTTTTGATGTGATTATTCATTAGACAGCACTATTTTCAATGCAATAAAATAGAAAACAGTTAATTTAATTTAAATTAATTTGATTAATTCAAAAACATAAATAAAACTTCTCAGTAGTTAAATATAAAATATTTAATTCAGTTATATTATAAAGTTGTTGTTTTTTTTCTGTCTTAATGGAAGACTTATTCAATATTAACTATAATTTTTCCTTAAAGAAATTCATAATTTGCTGCTTATTAATAGTTATGGTGGTTGGTAAATCTAGGTATTGAGTATTAGGATTTGGGATGTACAGTAGAATAAAGAATTAATATATAATATAAAGTGTTACTGTAATGTCTCATGTTGTGTTTAGGTGGGCTGGTAATGGGAACAGGCATTGAGTCTTCATCTCACATCTACGGCCTGTTTCAGCACATTTGTGTGGCTTTCGAGCTGGTGTTGGCTGATGGTAGTCTGGTCCGCTGCACTGAGGTGAGGGCGTTGTTACAGATGATGTAAAAAACAAACACACACACGTTAAAACAGTTGTTTCAAAACCTGCTCGCAGAAAGAAAACTCCGACCTCTTCTACGCCGTTCCCTGGTCCTGCGGTACTTTGGGCTTCCTTGTTGCGGCGGAGATCCGGATAATCCCAGCTCGCAAGTGGGTGAAGCTTCGCTACGAACCTATATGTGGCCTGGATGCTATTTGCAAGAAGTTTGCAGAGGAATCAGCCAAAAAGGAGAACCAGTTTGTGGAGGGACTGCAATACTCTCGGGACGAGGCTGTGATTATGACGGGCACCATGACAGATCATGCAGAGCCTGACAAGGTGATAATGAATATCTGATTGCTTTACTTTTTCTACGGCCCAGTTGCATTTAGTTTGGCCGTTTTGGAGCTAACTTTCCTAGTAGCGCTGGTGCATGTGTGTCCACCATTGAGCACCAGCTCTGTTTTTCTCTGTCTGTTAGACTAACTGTATAGGTTACTATTACAAGCCGTGGTTCTTTCGGCATGTGGAGGGTTTCCTGAAGCAGAAGCGTGTTGCAGTGGAGTACATCCCTCTCCGGCACTATTACCACAGACACACCCGCAGCATCTTCTGGGAATTACAAGTAAATCATTCTCTCAACACAACTAAATGATCATCTTATTTACTTTATCTTCTTCAAGTTCACGTAGTTGTCCTAGCTGATCAACCACGGATGTGAAGAATCAAATTATCTCGCCTCTTCATTTTAAACAACGTACACTACCATTCAAATATGTGTGTTTGCTGTTGAACTTAAGTCTTAAAGTATAATCTAAATTAAAGTTTTTTGGATGTTTGTATCAATACGTTAGTCTTAAGGTTATATATAGTTGTTATTTGTGATGAAAAGCTCGTAGGGCCATTAGACTATTAGGTAATCTATTAGACTGTGGCTGTAGCTTTATCGAGCTCAACAGATCTGGACATTGCAGATATAAACAAACCACTACTGGCTATTTTTTAAAAGGGGGCGGGGCTGCTCGATATGTCCCGCCCTGTCTTCCTGTGTCAGTTGAAATAGTTTCAATAGGACCATTAAAATCTCTAATGCTCACCATGCTCAAAAATACAGCAAACACAATAATAAAAAAAAAATATGTGTAATATAACTAATTACCATTTAACATTAAGCATGTTTTTTTCTTTGAGCAGAAGGCAGCGTTTATTTGAAACGGAAATCCTTTGTAACATTTTAAATGGCTTTATTGTCACTTTTCATCACTTTAACACACTTCTGAATGGTAGTGCATTGCATTGTTTGTCTATTTTAAAATGTTTTGCTTGAAAATATTCTTTCAGATAATGTCACTTGGTTTGATGTAGTTTTATACAATGAAAGGACTATCTCAAATATAAATACTTGACTATATAATATAATAACTTATGCATTAATTATTCTACATTTTCAGAAATGTCTTTACTATTCCTTAATCCATTTTATTTTTCAACAAGTATCCCATAATGCAACCGTTTCATTTATTCTAGCCCAGCGTTAGGTGAATAGTTTATTTATGATTAGTATTGTATTATGATTGGATCACTTGGGATTGCATCTTATATTATTAATATTATAAAGAAAGCCTTTTACAAGTTTTAACGCTCAATTTGGTTTGTGGTGTACATTTAAAGTGTATCAAGAGTTCGAGACACTTAGACATGCACTTCCTCCTCTATGGTTCCATTAGCTGTAGCATTTTTCACTTGTCCCATAATGCATAGTTATAGGGAAGAGTACTATCCTTCTCTTCCTTCTTAATCAAGCCACTTTTCTCTCTCTCTTAACCCTTCTCTTTCACTCTCAAACATAATCGCACACAGTTTTGATGCATTATATCCACTAAAGCCATCCATTAGCTTCAGGAAGTGTGCGTTGTCTGTTGAGTGGCAGGACCAGTCTAACATTATTCAATAAATAATGCAGCTAAAGCTAAGGTCAGAAGGAGTGTCTTTTCTGAACGTGAAGACAACATTTCCTTTAATGACTGAACGTGTTGATTGGTCATTTTTCATATTGTTTTACATCCATCGTTCCTTGTCCGTTTTTAGGACATAATTCCATTTGGGAATAACCCCTTGTTCAGGTATGTGTTTGGCTGGATGGTTCCTCCTAAGATCTCTCTACTGAAGCTCACTCAGGGAGAGACTATCCGCAAACTGTACGAGCAGCACCACGTGGTGCAGGACATGCTGGTCCCTATGAAGCACGTCAAGTCTGCCATCCTGCGCTTCCACGAGGACATACATGTACGTCATCCAAGCACACACACAGATAGCTAACACCATACATTTTTAAATACGTTTTCTGTTTTAATTATTAATAAATGTACACTATTATTATTTAAAAACATTATAAAGCTTCAGTAAGCAATTTCAAGTGAAAGCAAGCATCAAAATGTCTTTTACTAGAGATCAAAATGTGTCCGTCTGTTCCAGTAATGTTCGCCACAGACCATATTTTACTGAAAAATCGAAAGCTGCTATTCTAAAAACCCATTAGAGATTCTTGGGGGAACGCATGGCTTGAAAAGCGAACTCTTCCTGGTTTTATGACTAAAAGCTGAATATTTCTAGAGCAGCCAAATCAGAACAATATCAATGTTTAGAAAAGAAAAGAGATGTTTTATTATTATTCTTATTATTATTATTCAGCAAGGATGCATTAAATTGATCAAAAAAGAGAAATGGATAAAGATAACGACAAGATATCAACGTATTAGAATGATGCATCATGTGACACTGAAGACCAATTCAGCTTTTAATAAATTACATTTTCAAAGTTATTTTAAATTGTAATTATATTGCACAATATTGCTGTTTGAGAATCTTGAAAGTTGATTTGTTGGTAATGTGTGTTGTAGGTGTACCCTCTGTGGCTTTGTCCCTTCGTGTTGCCCAACCAGCCAGGAATGGTGCATCCTAAAGGAGATGAAGATGAACTGTATGTTGATATTGGAGCGTACGGGGAGCCCAAAGTCAAACACTTTGAGGCCAGATCCTCCACGCAGCAGCTGGAGAAGTTTGTCAGAGACGTTCATGGGTCAGTATAAAAAAAAAAAAAGTCAGACGCCCTGGTCTTTTAAAAGTAACTGCTGGGGTATAACACAAGTCCTTCCTTCCCTTTCTAGTTTCCAGATGCTGTATGCTGATGTATACATGGAACGCCAGGAATTCTGGGAAATGTTCGATGGCACGTTGTATCATAAACTAAGAAAGCAGCTCAACTGCGAAGATGCTTTTCCTGAAGTCTATGACAAAATCTGCAAGACCGCAAGACACTGAATCCAACAAACCTGAGACCAGCAGAACAGCTCAGAAACTCGAAGTAAAATAACATATTATTACACAAAGAACCACCAGCTCAGCGTTCAGCTCCCTTGTCATGTATCATATGTCACATGTTAAAGACATAGATAAGAAACTAAAGGCCCTTATTATTTCTAAGCTTTAACACATGCTTAGATCCGTTTAGACAATATATACTGCTTAACAGTCAATTTGTCTACATTCACAGGAGTACTTTGTATAATGATCTGTTAAGCATTATATATGTTTTTTTTAATAAAAGAGGTACCAATGATTATTAAAAACATAGATATTCTCTATTTTCCTATTGTTGCCTACCTCAACACTAAATATCCAGCATAGTGATTTATTTTTGAGGCGTATTTAAAGAGATATTTTATTTACTAAAATGATTTCTATAAGCCTGGCACACTTTGTGAATGTATTTAGTATTTGTTTTAAACCCATGATGTACCACTTTACGTCAGAAAGCACATACTTGTGCTAATTATGGACGTACTTTTGTTATCAGTACAGTTGAGGTAATTTTAGGTCTGTGAACAACGCCGTAGCTAAATTATATTTGTGGCCTTCTGAACATGTTTGTGCCCTTTTCTATGAGTTGACAGTATATTTCTGCTTTTGTATTTTCACTGTACTGAAAGTGTATGGATGTCACATAATTAGCAGTCATTAAAATGAATAATTTAAGTCATCTACAGACTGCTGTGGTGTCGGTAACAGTGACTTTGGCTTTGATCATATGTAGTGAACCTAATAATGGAGCTTTTGGAAGGTTTTCCTGCTCTTTATGGCGGTGCTTAATGTTTATTGGTTGGGTTGAGCGGATTTATGGCTGAGGAACATATGCTATAGAAAACAATCATCCATCTGCTCCTGATGAACATTAACGGCTCCCAGTCTCTCGCTGTAACGTGATGCCGGCACATTATGATACTACCTTGTTCAGCAGTCATCTCCTCGTCACATCCTTGCTTCAAGATAACATTTCTCTCTCTTTGGTTTTCTCTTTTTGACAATGTTAGCCTATTAATATCCCTAAAAACTAATATCTATTATCAGTCATCAAAAAAAAGGGAAAAAAAAGAAAAAGAGAAAAAAAAAAAAAAAATATATATATATATAATAAAATCCAGAAAAATCTGTAATATTGTGAAATATTATTTCAATTTAAAATAAGTGTTTTCTGTGTGAATTTATTTTAAAATGTAATTTATTCCTGTGACACAAAGCATCATTACTCCAGTCGTTCAGAAATCATTGTAACATGCTGATGTTTTATTATCAGTGCTGGAAACAGTTGAGCTGCTTAATAGTTTTTTTTTTTAGGATTCTTTGATTATTAAAAAATTAAAAAGAGGAGCATTTATTTAAAATGGATAATAATGTTCAGAACTACTGTTACAGTAGTTTACTGTTTCGCTACTGTTCAAAAGTTTGGGATCAGTTCATTTTTATTCTTTCTTCTTTGAAAGAAATGAATACTTTTATTAACCAAGAATCTATTAAATGAACAAAAAAGTCATAGCATAGATTTACATTTTATAAATGTTTTATATATGGTAAAAAAAATATAAAAAACGGTTTCCAACATTGACAATTCTAGTAATAAATCAGCATATTAGAATATTTTCTGAAAGGATCATGTGACCCTGAAGACTGGAATAATGATGCTTTGTATCATAAGAATAAACTACATTTTAATATATTCACAGAGAAAACAGTTATTTTAAATTAAAATGATATTTCACAATATTACAGTTTTTTTCTGTAATTTTTCTAATTCATTTATTTTGAAAGAGACTGAAATTATTTTTACCTTGTAAGAACCAGTCCTCAAACGTACCGTCATTGGAAACTTCTCTCTCATGATAATCAACACAATACAGGGAGTTCAATACAGTAATATATACCCGAAAAAAGGGTTATTAAAGACATTCCATTGTCTCTTTTTATTTTTTATTTAAACACCTGTGCCATTGAACTCTTGCATAAATGCAATATCACACAAAGTAGCAGTGCGATATGGCTGTATTTCAGCATGGCTGTGATTACTGATATTTAGCCATATATATAAAAATATATAGTGCACCTTCCATCATTTGAAAGAAGAAGCTGCAACTAAATACATCTCAGGAGCTGGAGCATTAAATCTCTTCAATAGTCCATTTCATCAAAGCTGCTTAAAATCATGGGCAAAAGACAAAGCTACCCACAGCAGCACAAGCAAACAAACCAAATCAACTGCTCAATTCTTACCTCACGCGGGGGCCGTTGCGCAATGGCTCTCGGATGGTACGTCCGGGCAGTGTGCGACGGTTAGCCGTGGAATAATCAGGCTCTAAGTCATACGGCTCTTCTTCATCTGGGCCTAGACTGCGGCGGTCATCTTCCAGGCCGTAGGGTTCAGGTTGAAAGCGCTCAGGCTGAGAACGATTGAGATCCACAGTGCTACTTCCCATTGGGACTTGAGGCTGGGCCACATGGCCATAGTCATCCTTGCGGATGGGGAGGGTGTAGCTGTTTTCCGGCCGGTATCCACCGGTGGGCATGTAAGGCCTATAGGGCCTGTAATTGACTCCGCGAGACAGACTTCCGTAGTTGTCAGCTACGTCTCCGTATCCATCATGAAGGGCGTAATGACGAAACTGACTGTCTGGAGTGTCATTGTAGGAGTCGCTGTAATTATTGTACGAGCGTGTAAGGGTGGAAGTGGCCTGGGGTGTGATGAAGCGCTCGCCGTTTTTCATGTAGCGCCGATCAATGGAGTCAGTGTAGCTTCCCAGTGGAGACGAGCCCTCTGGAAGAGGAAGGCCATCGGGACCCAGCGGCAACTGTCGAACTGTCCGTGTTGTCACTGTCTTGACCATCTTAGTGACCTACGATGACGGAAAAAGCAACAGAGTCAGTAGAATTTTAGGCTGTAATTACTAATGTGAAATTTGTGCTTTTTATGCAGAGCTAGAGCCATTTCCTGTCTTTTATGCCTTGTGCATGGCCTATATGTGATATGAGGGCCATTCAAAATGCAGCTGTTATGTCAGATTGCTCAAATCATAGCAGCCAAAACAACCACAGGCATTTATGAGTGAAATGCAGCACACTGACTCAGTGGTCTAACATCAGCAGGGAAGTGGATGTCACACTGTGAGCTGGCTGAGTAGCAGAGAAATGACTGAAGATCTTTTCCAGTCTTTTAGAAGGATTTGTGTTCATCACTAACAACACAGCTAGAACTGAAAATATAAGGCTTGTGGGTTCTTGGTTGTAGTTGGTACAAAGTTCCTCGTTACAAAAACTTTGTTAACAGTTAAGTTTTCACTTGTCAGCACTCCAGTTGCCATTTTGGACTTTGGTTCGACATAAATTATTTGTATTCAGCAAGGATTTATTAAATTCAGCAAATTAATTCAATCAATTTTGACAGTATAAGCTTTAATAATGCAGTTATTTCCTTCCTTAAATCTTAAATATTACAAACATTAAAACTATATCACAGTTAATGTTTACAAACTTAAAATAACTTGCCATTATCTTATTTTAACATTCACTAGTATTAAACTAAACATTCTCTACATTCTCTTGACTGATGGGGTAGTATTTCAACTGCTACTGCTGCATTGTTGCACATATGATAGCTATTAATTGACTTTTTACTAAATATAACACTAACACTCAATACACCTTTTATAGGCATCTCTATGTACAACATACTAAGAGAGAACAGTGTACACGACAACAGTAAATCAATCAACATAAGAACTGCCACCAGACTACATGGACCTGAGTGATGTTCTAGTTCTCAGGGCACTGACGTCTTTATGACTCAACTTAAATAAATCACTATTCCCCTCTGAGTGCTAATCCAGTCCCTTATTCTACAAAATGTCTGCCTGTCAAGAGGATGGAGGGCTGCTGCTCCTAAAGGTTCAATGCTGATACAGAAACCAATTTGCTGCTCAGTGAATTCTGCAAAGCAATTAATTGGCTATTTTGTCCATGGCTGTAAATTCATCTCGGAAATTAATGAGCTTGATAAAAATTAATCGTCATTGGAGATGAACCATGACTGCTTGAATTTGTGTGTGAACCCTTACAAGCCACATGGCCAGTTGTCAGTGCGTAATATCACAAGGGATGTGTCTATGTCTAAAGGGGGGAAAGATGTGTAACCACAGTCACAGCTATTTCACATTTACAGACCCCAGTATGGGACAAACATCATTAAGATCAAAGAAGCGATGTCACTGATGGCAATTTAACTGGGGGAGGTCGACACACTGCTGCACCGTTGTTTGTAAGCAGGCATTTACACTCGATTGCAGAATCCAACTGTTTTCATGAGGTGAATTACATGTGCAGCTATAAGGCAAACTGTATGCACTCCTACTGGCGGTTGCTAGTGTTACTACTTTATTGCATCGCCAACTGTCTCTGTTGCTCATGCTGTCTCAAACCCGACAACTCAAATAAATGACTAAGTTGCTCCGTGCCTACAAGTCGCTGTCAGTGTGAACACCCCTTAACACCCACACAAGAAGTTAACATGTTAAAACAGACACCAGTGTGAGATGCAGAAGAGATGCAGAAATCATGCTTCAACACTGATTTGGGAAGAAAATTATACTCTTTTCTTGATTTTTCTCGAAGGAAATGATAAAATATATTTTGTGTTCAATTGCTGAAATACTGAAAAAAATCTAAACATGCATTTGTACTGGGAGATTAAAAAACAAATGCCATTGCATACTGAGTGCGAATTTTTGGCATGCATTTTCAGGGTCTTCTTTTTTTTTTATACAGTAATTGTCATTCTTTTCATCAACATGCATGCAAAAACGCAGAAAACTGAATCTGATCGAATTTTTATTAATGTTGAACGAAGGTTTTGGAGGCAGTGTGTAAATGTGATTGACACAATTTGAGGTCGAATGTATTTTATTAGCGTGTGAAAATTCCGGACTCAGTGTGCAAGTACTTTCAATGTTAACCTCTCTCTATCCATGTATATAAATATATACACATTACATTATATAATGGGTTGCAATGAGCATTTCATGTTGACTTTAAAAGGATTACTGAAATTGCGTGTGACATAGGTGAGTTTAAAGATTTCAAGAAGATAGAACCCTGAGGCTTATATTTAGACTGAGCTTAACCACCAAGGCTCCTGTTGCCTCTAATGAAAGGTCTACAGCGATGGCTATGTTTACTAATGTTCGCCTGTTAAAAGGTGCATGCAGGCGTCATGGCCAGATTTTACAGTTCTATATAGGTTTTATGATCTCCCTGGTATTTAGTTTTACAGACCACTGCCACACCAGCTGTGAGTTACAGACACACTTAGTGAGATGAAAGACGGGAGGCAGAGACATGTCAACCAGAAGCACTCTTTACTGGTTTAGTTTTAGATGGTGTTGGTGTAGATGGAGGTACGGGAGTCGATGGTTTGGACTCTGTCAGGATCACTGGCTGGAAGGTTCGGCGTGTGATGGTTTTAACCACCTTGGTCACCTACAGTGAAAGCATGTTATTTCAGGAGGCATGAGTTAGAAAAGTATACAGCGATATGGAAACGTCAAGTCTTATTACAGAAAATGAAAGGAAAACAGTTAAATGAAAGTAGGACTTTTCCCATGAAGCCTTGTTAATAGTCCTGAACAGTCCAAAACACAAATTGGGCCAGGGAATTAATTTTTGATGTAATTTATCGGGCTAAACAAGAAAACATAAGAATGCCTTTGAGACAAAATATTATTTTTATTGTCTCATTTTGCCCCTCACAAAAGAGTAATTCCAGCATTTAATAGAAAACTCCTCTAGCGTGAGGACGACGTGAAAACAGAGGCAGAGAAAGAAACACAAGATGTTTTATCTGAGGCTTCTACACACAAGCTCTTTAACTTTTCAACTATAAGAACGCTCGAAAAGTAACATTTGAGCATTGCATTGCATGAGTCAGTCTGTGATTGTTCTAGTCACTAATCTACCAATTTAAATCATTATATAGAGTATTTCTAACTAAACATTCATGCACAGTACACTATGTATAAAGCAAGCAACATTGCTACTAGCATCATACTAATTAAGTCTGCAAAATGATGCCTTTATGGGCAGTACATTGCATATCTACAATATAGGCACATCTGTACTCAGTGTTTGAATATCCTATAACTTCATCTAATGGTTTTCTGTTCTGCATGCGATGGGATACACCTATCCTGGTTATAACATACCAAATCATGTGCACACATTTTTAAAGGTTGGTGGGGGACAAAACGCCTGACTGAATAAAGCAAATTAATCCATACATATCAATTTTTAAATATAAATAAGTAAGCGGCATGTGTAGTCATAATATTTCCCTGGTTATCTCTACAGCTGTCCTGAGTTTGATCAAGATCATCACTGATGATTTTCATCATTAGATGCAATGATCTGCTGCCGTTTCTTTAGGAAGTACACTGATGCCGACTGTGAATGTAAAGGCACTTCCTCTGGTTTCAAATACATCCAGAGTGTAACAGAATCTATCCTACACACCCACAGCTCTGCGGCTGGAGATGATGTATTTACGTGACTATAAGCTTGTCTCCGCAACTCCGATATCCGCCCAACACAACAACATGTGACAGAAGGACCCACACATCTGTACACACACGTGCCTCACGCTCTGTGATGTTATTCCGTAGTGTTTCATAGGTTTGGCAGTGTGTGAGTGGTGTAATGGTGAGCAACACAGTGCAGCAGTAAGACCATACTTTACCATTCACTTCCTCCCGCTGTGTATCAACTGTCAGTTGCGTTACAGAGCCGTTTCTCTGCGCGCATTGGTTAATGCTTGTGCATGCATACAGCTGCTTGTTTTGTGTGCACATTTATATGTATTGTACACTTAGCACAATCCATTTCTCATAAATTTACATGCCCTTTTGCAGAATGTATGATGTTTTGAAAAATAAGAGAGATCACCAGTTTTTTTCCTTTTTTTTTTTCTGTACTCAGAAGCAGCATAACAGCTATTTAAAGTCGTATGAAATAGTGATAGATCTTTTCTTCTAAATAGCGACGTACATTAGTCAAAAAACAAAACAAAAAAAAAAACACAGGGTTGGGATTTGGCTCAAATGAAAATCTGTAGTCATGTGTAAGTAAGGGATGGGAGACTAAGTGACTGGGAAAATCTGGCAAACATAACCAGGACAAGTCTGTCGTTTCACCAAAGGTCAATTTGTAATATTCTGTGGTAGACATTTTTAAGCGGTTAAGTCAAAATAACAATGAAATTCACAAACTGTGTTGAAAAAGTTCAACTCTCAGTTCTTAATATTCCTCAATATTGCAATGCGAAAGCAAAGTTTATGTGTTTCTTCAACTCTGCAAACAAATAATGTATCGGTTTAGGACCACATGTATTCCAAACAATGGTTCTGCGTTCACACAATGCAACATTTAGTTCCAATGTTTCTATAGCAACGAGAAGCTGTCAGCACTCCTGTCTGAAAAAAAAAGAAAACAACCTAGCCTGTATTTGGCATGTTTACATTTCGACATACTGCACCTGACAATACGCCAAAACAGCTGTCTGCTCATGTTATCATCACTATCCTCAGGGCAGTGTTTTTATTTATTTTTTATGCTATTTGTTTGATCTCTCAGTTTTTATTTTTAATAAATGTTTAGCAAAACATTTAGCAGAATCTGCAAGGGGTATGTAAACTCAAGAGCAGGACTGTAGCAGTAAAGGGTGTTAAGAGGTGACCGCTCTGCCAAATGAAGCTTTATGCAGTGATTTCACACTAGCGTTGAGATGCTGTGCATTGCTGAGCTTCAATGGGCACAAATAATGGTGACTGACAAGAGGCGTGTGTGAGAAAGAGTACGTGAGGGAGAGGTTTTAACTCACCTTCATATTAGTCACATTGTCCTTTTATAAACAACAAAACAAAAGCAAAGGCAAATCAGGACCATGTGGCTTACAGAACCACAACAAGAATGAATAGATCTAAACAGAGCTATTACTATTACTTTTTAGCCTTAACGTATTTTGTTCTAATGTGTTTAAGCAAACTCTCTCAGGTTCAATACAGCTGAGCTGTGTTACTGGTAAAGAGGCACTAGTCTGCCATGTTAATCCCTCTGTCGGATCACTAAAGAGCTGATTGGGTGAAATTAAACACCAGCTCGTTATAGAACCCTCTGACTACTGTAAACCACATGAAAACACATCCCACTAATCTGGACAAAAGGTTTATACCAGTGTAGTTAAAAAAAAACGTAAACTGAACTGAAGCTAAAATATATGTGTGTGTGTGTGTGTACCTTTCAGCTTCATTTCAGTTTACAAATGTTCATATATACTGCCCTATCAACTTAATGATATAAAGATGCAGTACAATAAAGAAAATTAAAGAAAATACAAATACAAATAAAATAAAAAAAAATAGGAAGAAATAAATAAAATGTTAAATATTTTATAATAAAACAAAATAAAAAATACAAATATAAGCTACTTCAAAATATAAATAAACACTATGATTGTATACTAATAATGTAAAAATAACAATGATTTATACAAATAGAGATTTTATTTATATTTATTTTTCTATGTGAAAATGTTGAGAAGAATATTAATATATTTCTTCTTGATATTATTCTAAATTGTATTTAATGCATGAATATATTCAGTAACTTGATATTAAACAAGTCTATTTCTTATATAACACAACTCCTCTCTTAGAAGGAGTTTTCCATTGATTCTTTTTAGTACCTTCAAAAAGAGCATCACCATGAGCAGTTGTGAGCATGAACGAGAACTTGTGTGCATTTGCATATCTAATATTGTCATATTTTCAAACAAAAGAAAAAGTGTCAGATGTAAGCAGGAGTACCTTAGTCTCTGTGCGGCGTGTAGTCCCATCGTCTGAGGTAACCACAGAAACATGAGAGGTGGGTGTGCCGGGGTCTTCCTCTATAGTTACAGTCTCCTCCACAACCTCCTGGGGCTCCTGCATCATGGCCAGTGATGTCTGGTTACTGGGACTCTGCTCCTGTGGGACAAAGCAGAGGGTGGCGGTTCAAGGTCAGAGGTCACAGCTGTGGGATTAGTTGGGTTTGCAGGAAAACCTTTTTACAGCTTTTAATAATAGATGAGGGAATATTTTAATCTGGATACTTCTTACTACTCATAAGAGAGCATATATAGCAAAAGAAATGAGTCGAGCAGGCACTCATAAGAAGGACTTGTCTGACTCAGTATAGTGAATGTCGTCAGAAGCAGTCTTCTTTTAATGAATCATTGAAGAAGACTCCTAAATTTGGGAGTTAATGATGAATCAGTCTGACAGTGGCAACATCTGTTCCAGAATCAACTCACTCAACCAAATCAATGTGACACACGTTTCAGTGATGTCCATCTTGAAATAAAAGCTAAGTTTTATGCAATTAAGTAATGAGAATCTTAAATAAATATCATTACTGATTAGTTGTTCATACAATAACATATCAATGATTATACACACATATATATATATACAGTGGGTACAAAAAGTATTCAGCCCCCCCCCCCACTTAATTTTCATGCTTTGTTATATTGCAACATTTGCTAAAATCATTAAAGTTAATTTTTTTTCCTCATTAATTTATACACAGCAGCCCATATTGACAGAAAAACACAGAACTGTTGACATTTTTGCAGATTTACAAAGAGTAAAACATTTAAGGGGGTCTAAATACTTTTCGTACCCACTGTATATATACACACACACACACACATTCATACATATATGTCCTAGTGCTGTCAAATGATTAATTGCATGATTAAAGTGTTTACTGTGTTACAAAACACTTGCATGTATATACATTATAGAACAAAACTATATTAAAAACCCTGCAGTGTTAAATCTTCAGAGTTCAATAATATTAAAGAATTCAACATAGAGGGAGAAAAAATAGGCTTTTGGGACCCCAAGTCATTAGGCAAGATGGTAAAGACAACAAACAAACAATCAAAAATAAAATGCTTCCTGAAGCTATGGCACTTGTAAAAGAAAATATGAAGCAAAGATGGTTGGGGCAACTGTAAAACACTACAACTAGTCTGGGGAGAACTGTGTGTGTGTGTGTGTGTGTGTTGGCAGAGGCCACAGGAGGGCCGATGAGGGATGATGCCAGACGTAGCCATTTGTTTTCCATCCATCTTTGAATGCATTAACGAGCAGGCAGTTTTTCATTGATTAGCATAGCGGAAGGCTTCAAAGTCTGCGCCAGGCCAAATTGATCCGTAGCCCGTCTCGCTAATCATTGACTTCTAGCCTTTCATGTGTCAGTATCATTTCTCTGCACTTGCAGTTCGAGCGGCTGCCTGTCCAACCTCAGAACTATATTCTTCTAAGAGAAAGTGAAGTCAAAAGAAACTTTTTCTTCCTTCTGAAGTGATTACGTTTTAATTGTTCCATTAATTGGCCTTAGACAGGAGTGTCAGGACATGAATTGATTGAAACCGATGATTGATGAGCATAAAAACATCTCAACTGAAGTGGCTCACTCCTAATAGCTGAGTGCCACATGGATTATGCAGGCGTACCGCACAGAAACAAAGCTTTGATTAACTTTCTGACAGCCCAGAAGCAGACTTGAGCAGAATTCAATATGAGAAAGTAATGAGAGACTTTTAAAGAGCCTATTAGCACCCCTGTGAAAGCACAGATAAATATGCCTCTTTTCAGCATGGATTTTCATATGTGAATTATCATGGCATAACATGACAAATGAACGCTAAAAGTATCTGTTTCTAATGACATTATGTTAATAAGAATGGAAACTGGGTCTCGGTTGCCCTCATATGCTGGTTGCACTTCATGGCCATTTATTGTCAGCCTGAAGGAGCAAAATATAAAGTTAATCTTTTCTTTGTATGCAATTACAAACGCTTAAATTTAGTTCCCTGTGATATTTTGGAATTCTTAATAGAATTCTGAAGATAAACATTTTAAAAGTAATGAAAAGAGCAAAGAAAATATCTATGATGTCTCTGGGGACATTATTGGTCGAATTATCATGAAACGGAGGCTGCATCAATCCAACAGGCACTGTCTAGAAAAGGTCGTCCCACAAAACTGTCTGCTCGAAGCAAGAGGATACTCTAGGGAGCAGCTTCAGAGAGGCCAACGCTCACTTTGTAGGAGCTACAGAGTTCAGAAGCACAGAAGAACAGCGTTTAAGGCTAATAAAGATGTTTGAGGGAAGGAAATTACTTCTCTATTGCATACATCTATAGAATAGATTGTGTGTCAATAAAGTACATTAAAATTATTATTATGGAAGCTGGAAATATATATTTTTCACTGCGAAAACAAGAAATCTACCAATGAAAAATACTTTGCAATATTTCAAGACACATAGTCATGCTCTCTGATGCAGTCTTGCTTCTAAAGTAAAACGACCTTGTTTTAAGGGTGTTCAGACATTCTTGCTAAAAAAACAAGACCCACATGCTGATTATTTATTTATTTATTTTGCTATTGACTGGCAATCTTTAGAAATCCTTTAAAAGACTTTCCGTGCTACTCTAAAATTTCCCTATATTTGAACATCATGATTATTTACCCAAACAGGAACCCTTATAGAAATACACAAAAGCAGAACGAGATCTGTGGGAGACCCGGAGCCAGATCTAGTGTTTTTACAGAGTAAAAACAAACACCTGACCCTTACATCAATACCTTTCAGGATGTAAAAGTTTAATGTTCACCAGCCATTCATGATGTTTGCTTTTCCAGTGAAAATTCCCCTTAAAGTGCCCCTATTATGCCTTTTCAAATATGATCTTTCATCCAGTGTGTCATGTAGCTGAATAAAAAATAAATAAATATGAATATAATTTTTTTATTTAAGTGCACGATAAATAAAGTTATTGTCTATCAAAAAAAAAGTCGACTCACATAAAACGAGTCGTCATCAGCAATTTGAATCTTTCTGTAACGGATACACGTCACTAAAAAACATATTTGCATAATGTCCGCCAACGTTCTACATTGCGAACAACTTGCCCGGCCACAAACAGTACAATTTCCGCGTGGATTACATCATGTCAAGAAGACGCTGTATCCTGTGAGAGTAAATTTCTTTTTATATGTCTTCTGAAAGATGAATCTACAAAGAATGAGCGGTTAGCATTCATTTTTTCAACAACACCTCAGCAGTACAATTCCAATCTCGTGTTGTGTTTGCATCATTTTACTGATGACTGCTTTTCCAATCTTGGGGAGTACAACACGATATTCACCAAACGCTTGGCAGAAGTTCACAACGTACAGTAAGGTGTGCCCGATTCGCTTACGAAAAGCAAATTGTCAGCACTTCCCACGGTAGTCCTTGCTAACTACAATAGTTGACGTTTTCTCTCAGAAAGCGAATAGTAGTCTTGTATTGTCTAGTATTGTCAGAAAGTATAGTTTTGGTACAAGCTCTGTGGACCGCTGTACCTTTAGACCAATCATAAAGGACTGCGCCATCTGACCAATCACAGCAGTGAGGGCTCACAGGAAGGAGGGGTTTAGACAGACTGATTCTTCGAACAGCTTCACACGAGTCGTTGACGAATCATTTAGAAATGGGGTTAAATGAAATCTATTTTTGGAGAAAACTGAAGTGTTTTTTGACCTTGCATACATTTAAATCTGTTTTAAGAGACTCATAAAGCAATATTAGCCACCTTTGAAATGGCATAATAGGGGCGCTGTAAATTAGAGGGCAAAAACCCATATAAAAGTCTCCTCTGTCAGCGGACAGAGATACAGAGCAAAAAGGCAGGCTGAGGATTTTAAAACCAACCTGAGCATCATTCTGTAGCATCTTTATGACGGATGATCCGCACCGCATGGGGGAAATCTGCTGCCACAGATAGCAGCTTTGCCTCCATGACAACTACACAGATGAACTCCTGAACCCACCGTTGCATTTGTGTGTTGTTGTGCATGTGCTTTGCATAGCATGTCTTGCATAACTGAGAGAGGAGTTTCTGGGCAACCCAATGGGCTTTAAAAAATGAGCCTCTTTTAATGTGTTCTATTTTTAGAGAGAAAGGAACACCTATAATTCTTTTCTTCTGGAGAAAGACGGTAGACTGCCAATAATTCTAAACATCTGGGGCATGTCTAATAATACATTAATCACAGGTTTCTTCACTTTCTTACAGTATTCATTCATGTAGTTAACGCTTCAATGTGAGAATCCTTAGCAACATGCCGAAGAGCGATTGTTAACAAGGACTTTGTTAAGGAAACAAGCTAGAGAAAAACCAAGACCTCAGTTCTCTTTGGGTCTCTGCACGAGAAATGCAGAGGCAGTTATCATGAGCGTTATATCATGTTTCAAAACCTCTTGTGTTGAATCTGCACATAATTGAGGGTTTGGTAATTGCACAGCATGGTTTCTTACACAGAAGAAATACCAGGTGGGTTTTAATTTCATCTTTTTTTCCTGCTAGGAGTGATGCGGAGGTGTGTGTGCGATAAACATCAGTCTTCCACAATGGCAAATTGAGACAGAGCTGAAGAAGATAATATGAGCCGGAGCAAAGAGAGCAGATAGGCAAATGAGAAAAAACGATTGGCAATTAAAAAGCTTCTGAATAGCGGAGTCAGTCTGTTATCTGGCCTGTCCCTGATCCACACTGGATAAAAAGACCACCCGTCCGTAACATCTGTGCTCTTCACACTACACACCTCAAATACAAATCAATGCCTTTCTAATTTCTTTAAGGTATTTCTCTTTTTCTTTTTTACCTTTGATGCATAATCAAGAAACATAAAGAGTGACAATTAGGATTGAAGATTACAATGTCATGCAACTCTTAACAGAGTTGCAGTGTTCAGTATGCATGTTGAGTACTCTGTGCATTTTTTTACAGATCTACTTGTTTAGAGAAAAAATTAACAAAAACTATTTTTAGTTGGTCAAAACACCAGTGCGTATTTGTACCTGATACACAACCTTTAGGTCTGGGCTGTTCAAACTTGTTCCTGGAGGGCCATTGCCCTGCAGTGTATAGTTTCAACCCTCATTAAACACACCTGAAACAGCTAATCAAGGTCTTACAAGAAACTTCTGGGCAATTGTGTGCTTGAGCTAAAATCTGCAGGACGTTGTCCCTCCAGGAGCAGGATTGGACACCTCTGCTTTAGGTAGATAAGGTGTCTCTTTAAGAATTCTGCCCTAACGATGAACTAAAAGCAGTTATTGCACATCCTAAGCATAATCTCAAAACATGTACTCAAAATGCATACTACGGTATGCAGAAATATCTGGAGAAGAAATACCAAATAGCATCTTCTAAATCTGATTTTGCGTAGTGGAATATTTTTTCAATGCACTGAAAAAAAAGCATCATTATTAATGGATTTTTATCCCCGACTGTCACTTTTCGCAGGTTTTAAGAGAGCAAAGTTTTTTTTTTATATATATATATATTTTCATTTTTTACAAATTTACATTTACTGTATACCATTTTCTGTAAATGTATTAAACATGATATTGTA
This sequence comes from Enteromius trimaculatus, assembly GCA_032361065.1. NCBI lineage: Eukaryota > Metazoa > Chordata > Actinopteri > Cypriniformes > Cyprinidae > Enteromius > Enteromius trimaculatus. The sequence goes on from JAUMHP010000076.1 coordinate 6,575,384, forward strand.
TTACCTTGACCCTGAATTTGAGAAAACTAATGAACTACTGATTTTGAAATTATAGTGATCTTTAAACAGTTAAAAAACAGCCTGTACGTTTTAGAATGCAAAATTTTGGAATGTGGAATGTACTAATTTATTACATAATAGTGTGGCTAAACACCATCTCCGCCAAAAAAGATCAACATCTGCTTCTACATCGTTTAGCCCCACCCACTAACTCATGAATGTACAGTAGAGTTTAAATAAAAAAGGCATAATTTGATAGTGGATTTTTAGAAATACTGGAAAACAAAAAGACGATGCTGTGCTGACTATATTGGGACCAAAAGTAATGTTACATCCACACAAGTATGGATGTTATTACAGATATTTTGATATGTACTAAGCATTTATGCATTTTCAACATAAATCACAGAAGCATCCAGCAGAGCATGTACTGTATGCTGTCAAACACACACAACTTCAGAGTCTACAATCCACCGTGAAGGTGGTCAGAACACACAAAAAAGAGAAAATAGCCAATTACTTCTAAATTTACATTTTAAAGTGGAAGTTTACGAACCCTTTAAAATACTAGGCATCACACACTTGCTGACTTTGTAAATTGTAATACAGGCCATTAACAAAACCAGATTTTTACAGTAAGTTCCATTCTTAATAATAAAATGAAATCATACTATGTGCCCAACATACATTACACAATTTCCTACAAAATCTGAGCAGACGTACTCTGACACATCAGGGAGAAGTTGAAGCTGTAACACTGTCCGGTTCCATGTGCCTGTGTTTTGTTGTGATCTTGTGCCATGTGTTTCTGTGTGTTTGTTTTCATACCGTTTCCTCATGTGCTCTGCCAATCTGTAACTCCGCCCCTGTCATTAGTGTTTCAGTCAACTGTGTGTGCCAGGTGTCGTGAATTTTGTCCTTGATTGTCTGTGTACTCATATCATACCCCATGTCCTGTATCTTTGTCAGTTGTCATGTCTCTGCACTGTGTGTATCGCCTGTTCCGCACTCTCTGTATGTGTTTAAATAAATGTCCTTTAGTGCCTCTCTGCTTCCGAGTCCTCATTGCCGCTGAAGAGCGATCGCCGAATTCATGACAATTACAGCCATTAGATTCATCTGTCTCCAATGAATCTTTCCTGTATCACTAATGTTTAACCAACTATTTGAAAAAAAAGAAAGAAAAAAAAAAACAGTTTACCCTGCACAGCATCCACTGAGTAATAAGCTAGCATCCCTTTGAATGAAAAATTTCTCAAATTTTCTTTCGATTAATTTGTATCCGATTTATAGTTTCAGAACCATTTGCACAGTGTGTGAGACACCATCAACTAACTTAATATCCCTCCAGAGAAGGTCAGAAAGATACAGAGAAGATTAGTTTTCTCACCTCCACTTTGTTCATTACAGTTGCCATGCATCACCTGGGCCGCAGCCTCACCGTCAGTAATGCATCGCACTCAGGCTAACAGGATTTCCGTCAGACCTTACAATTAATCCCTCTGCCAAGAGCGTTTGTATAACCTTGGGTCATACCAGTTTCCCATCAACTTTTCCGCATCCATCTTCATGACCGAGAGTCACACCTGCCACGCCAGGATTTGACATAGAGAAGGAACTGGCTTTCATTTCACTGCACTGCACTTTTGCAAAATTGATCAAATAAATCAGACAATCTAAAAAACAAATAACTGAAAAGAAGGCACACAGATCTCCAGATGACTGAGCGGAAGTCAAATGGAGGATTGTTATTGGTCGGAGGGGACACAATGAGCGACGAGTTTCGGCCCGCTCAGGAGAAGCTCTGCTTCAGCCAGACCTGAGCCAAAGGATAGATGCATTCCCAATGGGCCGGAATGATGCGGGGAGAAGGGAGGAGGGGTCGGGCTTTGGCATTCCACAGAGAGCCGCAAGTAACGGATGGTCAAAAGCGCTTAGAGACGACGGCTGGCAGATAAGCTTGACTAAAAAAGGGATGGAAGGACGAGGGATGAAAGAGAAAAGGCGAGGTAGAGAAGCTAGCATGGCTGTAATGGCTCTGCTAATCTCTTTGTCCTCCCGAGTGATCCAGTGCCAAATCTCCATCCTCTCATCGTCTACGAACACGGGGGCCTCATTTTAGACATTCCTCACACTTTGGCCGCAGTTGCTTCTCTAACAACAGCTTCGGGAAGCCGTTCTCTCTCTCCCTTGGCCACCCCTTTTGTTCTTTTGTTCCAGATTCCCAGGTCTGGACAAAAAAACAAAAAATGGTGAAGAACCTCAAAGGAGACCCTCTCCGAGAAAAAAAACAAAACAAAGTATTTACTCAGCGAAGCACAACTTTTTGTCTGCCGCTGGTTTTCAAGCGTTGTTTGCATAATGAATAAAAATACATGATCTACGTGATTCCATTAACCCCCCACCAGACATGCTAGATAAAAAATATTTTTGCGACGGTAATTTTGAACATCTGGAAAGAATTAGTCCCGTATCCAAGTTACACCCTTCTGAAAGATTTCTGGCACAGGATGGCTTGAAAAAGCACACAGTCGCCCGCACTCTCACACTTTCACTCGTATAATTCAGCTTACAGTCATCGCTCCCTTTCTGGAATGCAACCCTGACAACACAGCCAGAGCATATATCACTTCTGTTTGCCTATAAAACTTGGTAAACAGAGGAAGAAGGAAGCAGTGGGCAAAAAAAAGGAGAAACCTAAACCTCTCTTTTGAGGAGAAAATCCCCAAAACAAGAAACCTAAATCTTTCCAATAATAATAAAACAAACACAGGAGCTTGCTGTAAGAAAAAAAAAAAAAAAAAAAAAAAAAATCAATGCAAAATATTCAAAACAGATTAACAAAACATTACGCTACAATCACATGGTAAAAATAAAACAAAATAAAATAAATCTACAATCATGTATTTTTTACAATTAAAAACATAAAAAATAATACAAAATAATTATATATATATATATATATATATTATTAGTGATGAACAATTAATCATTTCACAATCGCGATGTCAGCCTTTGCAATTACATTACAGCAAATGTTGCGATTATATTAAATAAACAAATGCATTAGTGGACGTAACAAGACATTCATTCTTGCGTTCACACGTGTGCAGTGAGAAACTGGCGTAAACTCGAAATGTTCTAGCGTCCAACTACACGCGAATAGTGAGATATATTCACTCAAGTTACCTCAGGTGTGAACGCACTTTTAGCAGAGAGGGATTTGAGAAAATGACTGGCTCACTCGACAAGAGATACCAAAAGAAATACACTAAGTATATGTTACATCCTGCTAAAATGTTTTGGGACAATATGTACAAATATAAAAATGGGTATTTGTTTTATTTATCTGTACTTTTGACTTTTTAATTTTAGTTTAATGTTAATTTAATGTAATTTAATTCTGTAATGTAAAGATGTTACTGATGTTTAATTTTGTACAATTTAGTTTTAATTTGTTGTTGCTAGATTTGCACTGTATGCTGTATCTCAGTTGAGAAATACAGATTTCAGCATTATTAGTAATCTTTGTGTGCATGTTTCTTGATAAGCAAGTTGAGTCAAACCACTTATATATCGTATCGCAATCGCAAATCGCAATTTTGACCTTAATAATCAAATTTTTCGCAAATCGTGCAGACAATTAGACAGTTAATATAATGTAATTAATCTAAAACAGATAATCAAACCATTACACTATGATAAGACTAAAATAAAATGTTACTACATTTTTAAAAAATATATATAATACTTCTATAAATCAACCAACTAATTTACTACCTAATTAAATAAAACCAATAATCAAAGCAGATTTTTCAAACTAGCAGGCTAATTGGTTAACGTATGTTACCATAACATAATAATCACTTGGTATGCTAATCTAAATCAGAAAGACAGATGTATTTTTAAGGAGGGATAACATTTCGTTACATCAGACTACAGGAGGAACCATGTGAAAATGAAGGAGTAATGCACTGTCACTGTATGAAACGGGTCAAGCAACTTCAGGCTATTGCTATCCAGGGTTTCAGAGGGACAGAGCCCATATGACGTACATCAACAACAGCACGCACCGCAAATACCGTTTTTATATGATACGTCTGGCTGCCAGTCAGCGATATGGTCTCTCCAGGGAGAGGCGCTGGGAGCCTTTGCCAAGCGATCAGTTCACGCGGGGTCTCTGGGCTGTGGCCATGCACAGGGCAGGAAAGACATGTGTTTGACTTCCCCCTGTCACTGCACTTGCTCCCGCTGTCCCGTTTGCTGCTTCTACCACTGAAGGTCCAGCTGTTAGCAGATCACATATCAAGCCTGTGGACCAGCCAGCCTCTGAAACACAGTCACACAGAGGGCTGAACAGTGGCGGTGGGCCGTCATGGACACTTTAACAGTCTGGCATGAGTGATTGCTCAGTTCACACGTTCTGTCTATCACATCCTTATCTCGTCCTAATGCGCAGCCACTCCGAAGCGATTAAATCAGCGATAGACTTTATGATTGCACGCACGCATGTGTGTGTGTGCGAGCCACATAAAGTCACACCAGCAAGCGAGCAAGCTGCCTCTCTAACACATGCTTCAGGAAAAGGAAGGACATGCTGTCATGGAAACCCTTGATTTACAGCACGGCTTGTATTGTGCAGTCAGATAAAGGCTGTGTAATATATCCAGTGACTTGAGAGATGCATGCAAACAGAGCTCCGGGCTCTGTGCAATCTATCTATCCGCTCTGCCTTGACCTGTTTAAGGCGGTTCTATTCTTCACAATTCTGAATTTATGAAGCCTTATGCATCACATACATAGATTTATAACGAATAGCCATGTGAACTGGTCTCGTAGTCATCCATCTCGCAGCTAAAACATTACTTACCCATGTCAAGAGCCTCTCAGCACCTGAACTATACTTCACAAATGCTAAAAGCGACTGGCATTTCATGGCCCATTGACTAATGCATTGCAGTGTTGCTGAGCGTATGCATGCAGTGCACGGCTGGAGCGCCCAGGAAAGACGTCTGGGAGCTTGATCAACCATCTGCACGTTATGGCGTCACGGAGACGGTGCTGTGAAATCGAGGAGCGGCCGGACGATCCATTAGAAACCAAGCCGGTCCTGTCTGTGCCGCCCGAGATGTGGCTATTCATACCTCAAGTGAAAGGCCCATCTGTAAGCAATATTCTCTCAGGATCCGTATGAGCCCTAAAAGCACAAGCTACATGAAGAAACTGGATCTGATCCTTGGGGCTTTGGAGGCAGCGGAGGAGAAAAGCTCCACGGCATCAGATACTGTTACTTGTATATTATGATACAAGATCTTTGGGTCTCTTTCAGCAAACCGAAGTGTTTATGAAACAATGGCTTATAAAGTGATAAATGTAAATGCAACGTGCTCTCTATCTGTGAAACAAATTGTAATAAATATACTGTAGTAAAATATACTTTTAAAGTATAAATACTTTAAAATTTATACTTTTAAAAAAATAAATACTTTTAAAAAGTATTAAAAATTCTGTATAATAATATTGTGAAATATAAACAACTTTTTCGATTTTAATAATTATTAAAAAAAAAAGAATTAATTCATTTCAGAATTTTCAGCACTCTTTAGTGTCACATGATACACATTTTACACGTATTTACATGTATATATTTATATTCACATAATTTCTATTAATGTATTTATACATATATTTAATATATAAACATAACTTTTTTATTAAATATATACATGCACGTGTGTGTATTAATATATACATAATAAATGTACACAGTACACACACATATATTATGAACACAACAACTTTTATTTTGGATGCCCATCATTAAATTAAATGCTTTCTTGCTAAAAAAAAGTATTAATTAATTTCCAATAAATAAACTAGTCTTACAGTATTCTACTTTTGACCAAAAAAACAAAATGAACATATTTATAAAACACGTTTCCCCCCCGCATGAACATATTATAAAGGTAACAGACTTCTAAATTCTCTCTGTGTTTGTCCATAAACTCATGCACATGTAGCCAACAGAGTCCAGAGACTAGAAAGTGAAGACAATGAGGCAAGATACAAAGACATTACACGCAGAGAAAATAAAAAAGATAGAGAGTTATACTTGGGCATCATTAGTTCTAATGTATTCCAGCCCACTGCCATTCAATTTCAGCGGCCCACTACGAAGGTGTGTTTGATTAGTGGCAGATTGGATTTTGATTTCTGGAATATTGCCTCCTAATTGCCTGTTTAGATTTCTAATCATAGATTAATGGCACACAACAAAAGAGCTTGTGGATAATAAACCAATAGCTGAAGCGTAGCTAATTCATTCCCCCTACTCGGCTATGGAGAAAGAGTGCTCTTTCATTACGCAAAAACAAAGGGCATTATTGTGCGTGACTTGCTTTTATAACAATCAACGAGTCTCTGTCGAGTGTTGCGTGAACCGTGACCTGTAAAACACTGCCTTTATGAAAGTATCACCGAATCAGGTTTCATTAAAAATGATCGTTTTAGCTGCAGCTCACAGAAGTTAGAGAACGACTAGCAAATATTTCTGGAACAAGCCTGAGAAGTGCCAGAGAGACTCTGTCCATGCTGAGGCGCCAATCATGTTTGTAAAAACAATTCCAAATCTATAAATGCAGCCTCTGGTGAGACCGACCAGTTATGCTGGTATTGTGGCGCAGTCTCTTAATATCTCACACAGCCATTTCTCACGTAGCCACAGTGTAAAAAAACTGCCTACAGACAAGAAATTATTTACTAAATAATAATTGTAATTAATTGATTTAATTAAACTCACTGTGCAAGCAACTGCTTTGAATTATTTTTAGGGTCGGAACATTCATTATCTGATGTTCCAATAAGCAGACCTCAGCTGCCTGATATCAAAGCCCTCATTAGAGCAGAAAGGAAGTGGCAGTACTGAGAAAGATGGCTTGTTTGTGTTGAGTCTATCTGTGCATGCATCCACGTTTGTGTCATGTCCAGAGATATCCAGCATGCTTCATCTAATTACAGCTGGAATCCTGGAAGTGTAACCCAACAGTTCAACCTTACAGCTGCCAAAACCATTTAGTTTCACTTCAACACCTCTCCATTCATCAGCCAAGTAACAATAAAACATCCAACATCTGATTCTCCTTTTAATAAATCGGAGCTTACAAAGCAGTAGCACTACAAATGAATCATCGGTCCAATAAAATGCCATGCACTCGACCCAAATATTCTAAGCTGAAATAATATGCTTACACTATCAAGTTTGAGACCATGTAAAAGAAAGAAATTCATATTTTTATTCAGCAAGACTGCATTGCTCACAGTAAATGCGAAGTGACTTTATATTCTTACAAGAGAGTTCAGAATTCAGAAAAAAAATATTTATATCATTTCTTGCAACCACCTATTAAGCAGAACTGTTTTTAACATTGATAATGAGCATTGCAAGCATTGTATCAGTCCAGGAAGGAAATGCTAAGGAGCCCTCAAAGCTTTCCTGCCCTAACTGCCTGGAATTCAGTTCCACCCCTGCTCAAGAGGAAGCCAGTTAATCTCATTGTAATGAGAGTGTAAATTATAAACAAAATGACTCACTATAGAATAGTCACAACAAACATTTGAACAGCTTTGATGAGATACGGCTAGATTAGTATGTCTGTGTTCGTTCTGAATTGTGATGACTAATTCAGAAAGTGGATAGAGAGTTTAGCCATAAGTAATACATCCGTCAGACATGTCGTTTTTAAATGACGTTGATAAACAAATTTCGGGAGGAGCACGTACGAATATGTGGCCACGGCTGGCACCACATTTCCCAATCAGTCTTCCTCGGGGGGTGGGGCACGCGGGGTTCGAGACGGATGCCGAGCTCTGCCCGACCCTCGCAGCCAAAGGGTTAAAACCCCTAGGACTCAGAGTCCCCCGAGCTCCCGGCCTGCTCCCCTGTACAGCAAGCCAAACACGCCATTTCAACAGGTGTGAAATAGTGACTGAGGTACGAGCAGGCAGCTGGATCTGCAACACGTTTTGGCAGAGTTAAAGGGCTGCTACACACTGACCTAAAACGTGATGCAGTAAATACAAATACAGGCATAAATATTACAATATGCATTAGTTCTGAAGGATGTTGCATGCTCAACAAGAGCATAAAATATTACAATTTATAACCATTTAAAATATAATTTATTTCTGTGATGGCAAAGCTGAATTCATGATTGGAATAATTTAGATTTTTCCAGTCTTCAGTGTCAAACAAGCCTTCAGAAATCATTGTAATAATAAAAATATTATCAGAAATGTAATATTAATTAAAGTGTTATTTTTGTGGGAATGAATCTATATTCTGGATTCTTACAGAAAACAAAGCTAAAAAGCCTAGCATTTTAAACATAATTTTTGCACATGTGATAACCTTTCACTGTCACTTATCGTCACTTTCATGTGTTCTTTCGGAGTAAAATTTTAATTAAATGAATTTACAAAAATCTTTTGAACAGTAGTGTATCAGTTATGTAGATTAAGGATTTAGGACTTTTAAATAAATATTAAACAAATGTTGTTGCAAGGGACCCTTTATTAAAACAAAACAAAATAGAATAAACAGTTATATATATATATTTATATTTTATTTTTTTATTTATGCTACGAGAAAAACAGTGAGTGTGATATCATGAAGACATGCTTTTTAAAAATTAAAAATCTGTGTGTGTGTGTGTATGTATATATATATATACTGTATATATATACTGTATATATATATATATATATATATATATACACTGTATATATACTGTAGGCCTTCATATTACAATTTAAAATAAAATAAAATTCTGAATGAAATTCAAAAATGATCTGGAAGATCATACAGCTTTAAAATAACCTGAGGATGAGTAAATGATGACAGACTTTTTCATTTTTGGCTGAACTATTGCTTTAACCTGAATGGGCTGGAGTCCAAATTAAAGCCGCCAATCCAATCTATGTGCAAATCAGCTCTGAGGTTTTCTCTAATTTTCTTTGAAATGTACAGCCTATGCAATTCTGACCTTTTTAAAACTTTCACCTGGTCTGAACACATGCAACATAATAGACTGAACAGAATACAGAAGGGATTATATAAATGAGAAACTGAAGAGGTCAAAGTCAAGAAGGTTCCTATAACTTGCACACTAGTGTGAGACACACACGGCCCTTTCTTACCATGTCTTACAGTAAAGCAGCCTCAATCAAAAAATAATGATCTGTGAAATCTGCAAAAAGTTCCTCTTTGACCACACAAGCTTATTTCCAGTTGCATTATTTTTCTCACACTCCTACATTTTCTTTTCAGAACAGTGAAAGTGAAAGCACAGGACGTGACCGGCCCAAGTGTGAAGTAAGAAAGAAAGACTCTAAGAAAGAAGAGTCACATAATGTGGGGCCATGTTGGGTAGTTAAAGGAATAGTTCACCCAAAATGTGGTCAACAATCACTCACCCTTCTAGCTGTTTCAAACCTGTATGAGTTTCTTTTTTATGATATTGTGAAGAATTGTGTCAGTAGGGACCATCAACTATTTGATTACCAGAACTCTTCAAAATATCTTCTTTTGTGTTTAACATGAGCGAAACTCATACAGGTTTGGAATGACATGTACATTGCTGATGAACTATCCCTTTAAGTCACACTTGATTCATCAGCAGTGTTTATATGTGCACCATATGTGTAGGGATTGTGGGTGGGGACCTCTGTAAAACTAATTTGATTTCTCATAAAGGTCCACCTGCTCTGAGACAGACAGAAGGCAGACGGCGGGGCATGTGGGATGCGTCCTGTCCGTCCCCTCTCATTGCACTGACACTGACATGATTATGTTAATGTTCCATCTTAAGTGGCACAGTCGGACAGAGCGTGTCTTAATCTATGCCAGCATTCTCCAATCATCTGTCCTCCTGTACACCTTTAAACGCTTTAAACACAAGACTCTCACACAGCCCAGCATCCCCTGAAAGACACCTCTGTGTCAGAGTAAAAGAACCATAGCAACACAGGAGCTGTGAAGTGCTTGGGTAACACAGGTTAAGGTTGGTCTGGCAGATCTGAGTAGCACTTATTAAAGGTGAAGTATGTCATTTCTGTGCCACTAAAAGCACTAAACGAAATTACAAACATTTTTTTGATTTTTCTCTTTTCCAAGAAAACGTGTGGTGCTGAAACCACCAGGTGCAGGTGATGCAGGAGTTTTCTGAACTGTTTTAGTTACTACTGTAATGTGACTGATAAGGTTGTTCTGAGGGTTGCTAGGATAAACTATCACAATATTATTTTTCATCATGAAATAAATAAATATACAGCACACATACTAAATACCTCTAAATAACTAAATGATTATATCTACATATACAGTATATATATATATAAAACATAACATAACTTAAAAATACTAGTGTAAAAAAGTACATTTTCAAAAGTTATTAAAATGATCACATTTTTAAATAACTTGACAAAAAAGTTGTTTTTGCATACAGTATATCCCAAATAAAGAATAATTATTTTTATTATTACAACCTTTTTTTATAATGAAATAAATATACAGCACATATATATATACACACACACACACACACACACATATATATATATGATCATTTAGTTAAAATCATTTAATAAAATTAATTAATTAAATAAAATGATCTAAGAATATTTTACAAAAAACTTTTTTTTTATTTTATTTTTTTACAAAATGTAACAAAATAGTTGTTTTTGCATGCCAACCATATTGAAAATAAACATGCAAAAAATTTATCTTAATATTTTCCTTTTTCAATTATTTGACAAAATATGACATTGGGCTGACTGCATAAACTCTGCTGCTTTTACTAGTCTTAAAAAGTTAATAATCAAATGATTTAAATATTTTTTAAGACTGGTCTGACTTCTTAAAAGAAATAGATTGGCCTATTTTGAATAAGTAATACTGATTACCTCTTGGCTAGCTGTTAGTTGGCCAAACCATTTATGGCTATGTTTATGGCCACTGACCCACTGTGCCTTTAAGTAAAAACTTATCAGTCTGAGAATCTACCAAATTCTCAGTAGATATGCAGCTTACCTGAGATCTTCCACCATGACCAACATTTTATGTACAGTAAATTATTGGCTGGGACACTGAGGAAACAAGCCAGAGGTTGAAGTATATCAATCTTCATAACTCTCAAAATATGTTTGTCCAACCACAGCGGCTGCATTCAAGAGTGACGGGAGAGTAAATGTTTACTGAAAGAGCCTTTATCATTGGAATGTTCCCAAAAGCTTCAGGCGACTCAGTGGGATGGTCACGGACATGAAGCGCTGCCAAAATCCCATGGAATAAAAATTCGGACTCACTAAGATCATGGACAGAAATGATATAGGCAAAAGACAACAGTGCTTTGTTATGATAAAGATGGATCATGGAAGTTTCATAACCCTTGGCCATCTGCAGTCGACAGGCACAGGAGAGGTGCCAATGAGATCTGCCAAAGTTTGTTCTAGCAGAACAAAAAACAATATCCATGAGCTTTGTAAGATGAAACTAGAACTACATGGTGCAATAAAAACCAAAAGACTTCATATTGGTATCATATTGAATAAATCCAATATTCTGTCAAGGTTCTCTCAGAGAGCTTTCTCTCTAACGGGGCTTAAATGGGGGTGACTGGACGATGACTGACTGAGAATGCAATAAAGGATCCTGAAAGTAATACTGTTTGAGAATCACTAAGAGCTCCATGATAAAAGGCCATTAAAAATAACCAAAGAATTGTGTCGGAGAACACAAACACAACAACGGCAACCCTGGAATGTAACTGTATTGACAGCAAGGCATTAGGCACTGAATGAGCTGTCACAACATAAATAATGTTGGCAAACCCTACAAACAAGCCAGGAAAATGCTATTAGGTCTGGAAAGGTCTGTTTAGCCAAGGATAAAGTCGGCTTTGTACTATTGGCAGCACTCAAATCACTTCTGTAAAGGCAACTCAATACAGTAGCTCGTCTTAATCCTGCTCAAACGCAAGGGAGGGATATCTATACGCGCTCATCTCATTGGTTAAGGACAGCCGGAACCGATTTTTTTTCCACTGTCTTCCTTTTCCCCTGCCTCCATTTACTGAAGCAGCGCAGCATCAACAGCTATGCAAAAAGCCACACTGGACTCCTATTTGTGGCTCAAAACAAGGCCCTCAAATTCAATCCATGTTGAGAAGATTAAGAGGCTCTTCAGCGGCGTTCCTGCTCCATATGGCTACAAAGAGCTTGCCTCTCTCTGGTCTGAAAGGGCTTGAAATGCCAAGCCAAGGGACTGGAGTACCTGTCTTCAGGAGATAAAGGAAATGCTGTCTATTTTCGGTTAAACATACATCAATGACCTAGAAATGAATTAAACTATGAAATAGGTGGTTGCCTTGTGCTTTAAGACTGATTCGTTTGCATAAAGAAGGTATTTAAAGTGCATTGAAAGCACACATGCTAACCAAGATCTAGTCTGGTACAGGAATATCACTAGTTCCTCTGTTAGTTCCTATATTAATATGATTCGGGTTTTAAACTTCCTTAATCTTTCTTAAGCGTAATTATTCAGAATAAATAAAAAAGTTAAATAAAAACCTTCTTCTTAATACCACTAACTAGTAATAAAACATAGCAAATCGTTGTTTTGCTGAATGAGGGCAAGCCCTTTGATATGCAGGAGGATCTATTTTGAGGGATTTACAGGAATATCATTTGTTCTTTTGTTAGTTCCTGTATTAAAATGACTCTGGTCTTTAAACAGAGGTAACTTCCTTAATATTTCTTTAGCTACATTATTCAGACCCTCCGATCCAAACCTGCAGTAAAGCTTCAACAGGTGCAACTAATGTCACAGAAAGTGGAAGCTTGAATTAAATCGATTTCTTTTATTTATTTATTTTGTCAAATAAAAGGCTAAACCCTTAGAATTGCCTCGCCCAGCCTTCTGTTTCAATAAGAAATCAACAAACACAAGTGTGTTCGTCGAACCTAAATCTGAAGGAGTTACAGAGGCTAGATTCACCTTCTAGGCTCAGAAAGCATGAAAGGGATCTGTCCTTTCGCTGGAGCACTATCTGACCCCTGTGATGTGTTTGAGTGATGCTGCTGGAAGAGCCTTGCATCAGTGAGCCTGTCTTCATCATTTCAACACTCCAGGTTTGGCAGCGATGCTGAAATCAAACGTAACTCCTTCTCTTAGCCATAAGCTCTAACAGACAAGTGGAGAAGAGGAGGCCATTATCTGTTTTTCAGCTGGCAGAATTGTAATCGACGCAAACGTAAGACTAGCACTACATACACAGTGGAAAACACCCCACAGAATTTCACTATAAATAGCTCCCACCACTCTTCTTCAGAAACGGGATTCTTCATTCATGACTCCACCACAGGCGCTTCCACGCTCCTGCATATACAACACGGCGCACGCACAGAAATCAATTCAAACCTCATTTTACGTCTCTTAGCATTGCGCAGTCTGACTTTCGACATCCTGTTAGCAAAACGGGCATTTTCCAAATCATTAACGTGCAATAATAAAAAGCAGCTCAGGTGGAAAAGTGTTTCACATTGCTTCCACAGCTAAAGGCATCCTGCATTTGCCAAGAAAAATATTTGTTAACCGCAGAACAATCAATTGTTTAAAGGAGATATAAACCCCTCACGCTTCTAGCCATAGCAGCAGTGTGTTAGCTCCTGTACACTTTATCTCCAAGAAACGAAAAAACTGGATTCTCTGAAAGCTTATATCATCCCCAGCTTAAATATGCGCACCATACCAGATGCTAAAAATAGTCTTACGCTAGAACCTTAGCAGGGGAGACTGTGTGTTATCCTATACTCAGACCAGAGGAGATCAGTGAGAATAACTGAACAGGGGCTGCTGACCCAATTCAGGCCAAAAATAGGCAAAAAGCAATGCTGTGGTGGGTCCAGTGTAAAAGCGCACAATGCCTCCACATTTATACATCCCAAGCACACACACAGAGGCAGAGATATGGAGGTTTAGCATTGCATAACACTCCAGCATCTGCAAAGACCAAACCTGCAGAAATGAAACACATAACAATAAATCAATTTTATTATTTTTTTACTTTTAATTTAATCATTCTTTCATTTATCTGCTTAGTTTTTTAGATATTTATTAATGTGTCATGCTAAAACAAACGAACAGAACTTTAATGGCATGGGGGTAACAGATTGATGTATGTGTTAGCCGCCGATTATACATCAGGTGGGTCAGTATAATTATACTAGGAAATAACCATTAACCTCAGATTAGAATGTAATGCAAATCTCCCAAGCGCCAAATGTGGTGTACCAATCAGAAGGCTCTTTCTTGACAGCGGTAATCATTTAGCACAGACCTCCAGTGGGAAAGCGTAAGCCTGCTGGGACTGTCTGTACCACGGTAGATGTGTACGCAGGTTACTCTGCCCTCTTCAACTGCATCCATTATTCATTCTCATTAGCTTTACATTTATTCTAGCTGCTCCAAAGAGGTTCCTCTCTCTTTAGCTGAATCAAAGGAATGATAGGTCCTTTATGTATCAGTGATGATCACCCATGAATACTGTATGTAAATATGTGTTTCCAAACAAGATACTTCAGTCAATATATAGCATGACCCTTTTGTCACAGAAGCGGAGACCAAAAGCACGATGATGAAGAGGCTCATTCAAGGGAACTTCTGTTTCCTACTTTGATTGCAGCAGTGCCAAGCACAATACACTATAATGCATCTGAAAGAAAAGAAATGAATACCTTTACTCACTAAAGACGCTTAAATGATCTATATTCATATTTAATACATCAAAAAGCACTTTAGTTAGATTTCAGTTTCATTAATTAAGATTTCTATTTCAAAGTAAACACTGTTTTGAGACCTTTATTAAAGAATCCTGAAAAAAGGATTTCTACAAAAAAATAAGAAGGCCGTTTACACCAAGAAGAATAAGTAAAGAATCCACACCACAGCTAAAACAATAAAAGCACAGAGAAATTATATTGTTGGATAACTTTTTTTCCGAAATGATGAATGCTAAAAACTTTAACAGCTAATCAGAATCCATCCTGCTATAACGAGTGCCAAAATTTAAACCAACAGACGA
>JAUMHP010000076.1:6590620-6603539 GCA_032361065.1 Enteromius trimaculatus
CAAATTATTACTTATTTTGCTGTATTATTATTATTAGTAGTAAACAAGTCAAACACTAGTGTTTTTATATAAAAATTGGGATGCATGTAAAAAGTCTTTCTTGGTAAATCTTCATAACATGGCTATATTGTTCTTCTACTTAATCTATAGGCTATTATTGTCACTGATTTTGCTTATTCACACCCTTTATGTTCTGTATGGGTTTTCTATAAATATTGGAGGTTCATTTAAGAAATGTTATTAGGTTTTATGCATTGCATTTATAAATAGCAACTGTATATAAAACAAAAAAAAGATTTGTTCCCCCATTTAAACGGTTCAACGTGTGTGTGTGTGTGTGTTTGTAAATGTACAAGAAACAGACTTCTATTCATTATTACCATAATAAAGAAAACCCGTCTCCACGCAGCACGCCCACCAGTGTACAAAACCACGCCCAACGATAAATTAGACATTCACAAACCACGCCCACCAAACCGCTCCGACCGCTTTGAATGCCGAGTGCGCAGAAACCCCGCCCACCAGTCCGAGAGTTAGTGCTGCTGCAAACCGGTTCCCCCCTCATCGTACATTTATGGTGTTGCTACTGGCTGTGACGCGCAACCGGCCACCGACGATAGTCACGGGTGATCGTCTGGTAAGTACATCGACATCATGTAGCAGTTATGATATCCCCTCTTTCATAGCCCAGGTGTAGTTTTCACATGACGCAACAGGAATGACGCGCTGCGAGAGCTTGTAAGTTGGTGCCAATTCAAATAGGAAAGTATTTTCCTCTCTTACTGTGTTCCTGTGTTTAATCGGAAGCTTTCGAGGACGCCATGGCTGTATCTCAACAACTAGTGAGCTCAGACGGAGCCAAAGATGCAGTCTAGTTAGGTAGCGTACTATGTTTTAAAACACAGCTCACGTTCTGGACACGGCGTTAGTAGTGATTCAAAGTAGTTCACAGACGCTTACGATTCTTAAAGGGACAGTTCATCCAAAACTTTGTTCTTTATTTGCCCCCCATGTCTTTCTTTATGTGTAGCACAAAATATGTTTTATATATGTTTTAAATATATATGACAATCTCTTTCATATTTCATTTTCTTTGCACACTTTTCCAAACAAAAGCAGTGAATGGTGACTGGGGTTGCCAAGTTGTATTTTTTTAGTTTTTTAATTGAGATACAACAAGTATTTTAATGAGATGCTTATTTTGAAATATTTCATTTGATTTCATGCTGTGAAGAACGTGTGCTAGTCGTAAAACGTTGAGCTATTGTTATTTTATTATTATTATATTATTATTAATATTATTATTATTATTATTATAAAAAAATATTTTACAATTATTATTAATTCGTTCCTATGTATTGATTTTGTTCATATCCTGATTTGTGTAGTGCATTTCAATGACTGTAAAATATCTTTTTTAGGTATTGAATTTGCATATTTTAAGTTTTGATGTTTGGTCTGTCCAGGGTCACTGGGCTAGTTTTGTTACTCAGATCTGGCAACCCTGAAAATGGTTGTTATTCTTGATTTGGAACAGCATGATTGTGACAGAATTGTAAATGTTTATAAGTTGATTTTTAAGAGAGTTCTCTATTTATCTCACTGCGTGGTTAGTAGTTTGCAGTCAGTGTGTCTGATATGATTTACATTAGGTGGCAGATCTTATTTAAGAAGGTTTGTTCTATTATGGTATGCCCTGTTAGTCATGTGGGTAAAAGGTGATTGCCTCTACCTCTTTTGTTTATAAGGCAGGGTGTGTGTTTTGCAGTGTGCATCACATTTTGTACCTGACTTAAGACATTAAAACTGTTATGACTTCCAAACCTTACATAAATCTTGTGTGATGTAAGAACAATAAGGCCGATGACATTTGTTGTGTCACACAGCATAGTGACAGTGAGAGAGGGAGGTGAAAGACGATAGTGATGTCTACAGACAGAGAGCCTCCCGTCACTGCCAAACTCCTTCACCTCATGTTTCTCTCCACCTTCTGGGGAATGCAGATATGGGTCACCTTCATATCAGGTAGGTGTGGTCAGTTTTTCACTGGCGATAGATCATTAACAGAGTGATTGTAGCGTAGGTTATCTTAAGAATATGTTTGAAAACGTTTTTTAGTTTAGGTTTTACATTGCATCAATCCATAACATTTCTCTCTTTTTGGTTTTCTCTTTTTGACAACGTTAGCCTATTAATATCCCTAAAAACTTTGGATTGAAAAATTATGAAAAATTAAAAAATGAAAAATTATGGATTGCATCAATCCATAATAAAGCTGCATTTTAAATTAAAAATTTTGTCAAGCCTTAAAGAAGTATACTTTTTTTTTTTTTTTGCACATGTAAAGTACTTGATCTGTATATTAAACGTTCATATATTAATCATAATAAATTGCAACTTCATCAAATGTGAAGTTAACAATCTATTTAATTATTAGACACATTTCAACAGAAATGACTATAATAAAGTGTATTTTAGTTTAACAAATGCTGGTCAATTAAAAAACACACTCTAAAGTTCTGCTTGTTGCATTTAATATAAATTGAAACTGATGCATGATGCATTTATTTAATTGTAATGACATGCAGTTAAATGTCTGAAAACATTAGAATATTTTATTTCCGTAACAGGTAGGCCTACTATTTTTTTCTTATTTTTCACGAGGATAGTTCATATGTTTGTTATAAACAAGGCTTATGATATCCGAGGTCATTAAGGCTAACTTTAAATTTATTTCTTTATTTTGTTCAGGCTTTGTAATGGACAACCATCTAAACCGACACACGTTTGGCTTCATCCAGAGCCGGCTCTTCCCGTTTTACCTGCATATCGGCTCAGCCTGCGCTTTCTTCAACCTCACCATCTTTGCCCTGTACCATCCTAGTAACATGCTGGATGACAAAGAGGCCGTCCAGGTATTTAAAACGTACCATATTGTTCCCAGATATGGTGAAAATATCCCAAAAATGCTTTTTGTTCTGGGCTTGAGCAGTCCATATGACGTGAGCAACATATAATATATTCTAGTGATAGCTTCTGGCTGAGAGACACACCTAATAGTTTCTTTATTATGAACTGACATCTTCCCTTCAGCTTTATGGGACTGAGTCTTTGAATCAGTGGATTGGACTGATGTTGAAATCAGATTTAGAAAGAAAAGACGTATTTGTGGTTCATGCTTGTCTTACGAATGAAGAAATAGTTCACCCAAAAATAAAAGTTGCTAAATATTTCATTCACCCACTGGTCATTCATGATGTAAATTAGTTTGTTACATCATCTGAAAAGATTTGAAGAAATTTTAGCATTACATCACTCGCTCACCAAAGGATGCATGGGTGCCGTCAGAACGAGAATAGCTGATAAAAAAATCACAATAATCCACAGTCCACATTTATTATAATTGCATGCAAAATTGTGACCAAGACATTATTCAAATTATTATTTTCTTCATTATTTATTCAAAATTGACAGATTGATTAATTTTGTCCCCCTAGATCTTTATTTTTTTCGTCTGTGTGACTGTGGCGGCAGTGAATGCCCAGTGGTTTGGTCAGATGACCTCGGAAATCATGGCAGACATGCACCTAATTGAGCAGGCCTGTGGGTTGGGGCAGGACATCGGACTCTCGTCCAATCGGGAAGCATACGCCAAGCTCTGTGAGACAGACCCTAAGTATAAAAAGCTGAGCGGTCGGCTGTGGCTGTATCACCTGCTGTCCTCACTTTGTAACCTCTGCTGTATCGTATGTAATGGATACAGCCTATATTACCTGGCAGAAAACCTCACCACACTCTGATGACCTTAATGGTGGACATATTGGTGCTCCCACAATGCAATGCAAACCCTCGGTTAACGTCTGTGTGACTCCGGCAGCGATGACCTGCTCTCAGGTACTGGATTACCTCCCGACAAATCTGGTTGTTACTGTTATGGATTGTCTTTTTCAGTCTTTGTTGTGCTAGTTTTAGTTTAGACATATACCCCCGGTTTCACAGACGAGGCTTAACCCTAGACCAAGACTAAAGTTTAAATCTAACTTTTTCAACTAAAAGAAACCTGCATTGACTGATTGTAAAACATGTCTTAAGATGCACGCCAGTAATGCCTTTTTCTAAGGAATGTATATAAAAAATAATTAAATGTCCTGATTGAACTGTGGCCTAATCCTGGCTTAGGCTAAGCCCTGTCTGTGAAACCGGGCCATGATGTATAGATTATTACTGTAATTTTTTTTAACGCTACAGATAATGGCTATGCATATTTGCATGATACAATGTTACACTTTGCACGGTTGAGGAATGAGTAAAAACTGATATGCAACATTAAAGTAGCAAAAATAGGGAACTCTTCTTGACACTTTAGAAATCATCATGGCTCATATTTTCTGTTTTCTGAAGGCAACCTCACTTTGTCACACATAGTCAAATGATTTGATTTCTCTGTATCAACGGCCAGCCTCTCCCTGTTCTCTTGGATTGGGTGTGAATGTATTGACATGTCCATACACAATATCTTATTGAGTACACTTTCACGTTATAATGGGTGAATATGTTAATTATGCTCTGGCTATAGTTCTAGATTTCTGTTGCTGTTTGTTGAAATGGAGTTTAAATTAAATGCTCCCAGCACCAGTTGCACTACAGAATCGAGTTAAATGTGTTACACAAGTATTTTTTTAATGACTCACAAACACGTAGTCTTGTTTTATACTGATTGACACAGTATAAAGTGTAGTATTTAATCAGTGCATTAGATACAGAGGTGACTGTCCAGTTGATTAAATATAAAATTAATATTGTTTATGTATGTGTGTATGTATATGTTGTCAAATGATAACTCACGATAAGTCACATCCAAAAGAAAAGTTTTAGTTTACATAATGTGTATACTATGTATATTTATTATTTATATATAAATACATACACATGCATATATAATATATAAACACATTCTTCTTAAATATATGCATGCATGTGTTTGTATTTATATTTAGATAATAAATATACACAGCACACACGTATATTATTAAAACACAAACGTTTTTTTATTTTACTGATCGTGATTTATCATTTGACAGCACTAATATATTTTATAAATATATACTTCTGTTCAAAAGTTTTGGGTCATTTCGTTTTTTTATTCTTTAAGGAATTATTGCTTTTATTTCACAAAGATGTAAATCATCAAAATGATTGTAAAACTTTTTACGTGAAAACAATGCTGTTCTTTAAAAAAAAAAAAAAATAAATAAAAATAAATAAATAAATAAATAAATATATATATATATATATAAAATTCTGGTCACGTTTTCCACAAAAATACCGACACAATTCCCTTCAAAATGGATAGTAATAAAAACAATAGAGCACCAAATCGGCATATTAGAAAACAATCACTGGAATAAATTACATTTTAAATATATTTAAATAGAAACCGTTTATATTAAATTGTTCTTATTGCATTTTTAAATTTAATAAGTCTTGAGCATAATGAACATTATTATAACATTATATAAAATATTACAGACCCCGAACATTTGCACAGAATATTAATGTCAATCTGGGTCATGAATTATCTTTTAGATTTTAAATTGATACATAAGACACATTTACAGATGTGCTCTCTCTAAATCCATCAAACTGATATAACACCAACCAGTTAGGTCCTGTTTGACGTCTTTTGCACACTGTGCCTTTTGCAGATGTTAAGCAACAACAAACCAGACTGCTTGGGTGTACATAACTCATTGTGTGCTTTGCAGTCATTTTATTTGTCAACTAATGTGTTAGTCATATAAAATGATGTGATAAAGCGCCGTTGTTATTACGGCGACACCTTACTTTGGAATGTAGCTTCTGTTTTCAGTCGCCTTACCCATTCTGCTGTCATATTTGTGTATTCATATTCATTTACAGTGCAGTGCCTTGCACAAAGACATCTTCCAGTTTTAATACAGTATGACTGTGTTCAGTAAGATGCTGGTGAGGCTTTGGGTTTGTCCCTGTAATTAGGGATTGACTATATTTTATCAATGCAAATGATCCGGCAGCTAGGGACTCTCTGTTAATGTTTATATTTAACTTAAATTATCATCTAAGAAAGGATATGGTCAATAGAATAAAAAAAAATTAGCTGAAGTTTCATTCCTGTCTGTATGTTATGAAGTAGTAGATAAAGCATATGTTGCATTACTAGGATTTCTGCCTGAATAAAAGGTGATTGCAATTAATACCGCATCTCTTTATGTAAAGCTGAAAAAGTGTGTCATTTTTTAATATTAACTGCACAGTGAAAGTATGTGAAAATAACAACCAGCCTGACACGGTTGGCATTGGTTGAACTATTGTGTGAATGACTATCTGTCTGTCTGATTAGGGGTGCTTGGGAAATCTGTTTGAAAGCAGTTATTTTTGCAATTCCATTTGTGAAGGAATTACACCTCAGCGATACACATCACATTCAATAATGAAGAATAATGTCTGAATCTGTGATGAGTGTAAAGCTGTTGCAGTTCTGTTGTGTAATCTATGGAAATGGGTTGAATGTATTTTTGTTTTTTAAATAAATGTATAAAAGTATAAATGTATAAAACTTGTTTTTTTGTGTGTGCTCATAACAGTTCCCCATTGTAAATGTTATTGAAATTCAGTATTTAACTGTCTAAAAGTGCAAAATCGTTTTTTGTTTTTTTTACAAACAGCTACAAAATTTTACAATAAGCAAGTTTACACTCTTAAAAATAAAGATTCCTTATTAGCATTGACGACGCCATGAAAAACTTTGCTTTGAACTAAAGGTTCTATATAGCACTCTTTAGTACTTAAGAGTAGGGAAAAATGGTTTAATATCTGTTCACTAGAAGGTTGTTTGGAGAACCTCCATAAAAATGTTTTTTAATGGCAGTTTTGCGAAAACCCCTTTAGGAACCTTTATTTTAAAGGAGACCAAATTATGTTGCTTTTTACAAAATCTAATATAAGTCTTTGGTGTCACCAGAATGTGTCTGGGAAGTTTCAGCTCCAAATACCCTACAGATCATTTATTATCTGATTTTGAAAATGGCTATTTTGAGCGGAAGCAGAAACACTTTTCCATGCCTGTTTCTTTAAATGAGCCCTGAGTGAGCCGTCATCAGACCGAGACGCAGAGACAAGCAGGACTCCTAAGAGATTGAGGTGTTGTTGAATGTAATGATGAACGGAGCAGTAGTGATTTACCCCGACATCTGAGTGACTGAAGACGCGGAGGAGTAACGTTATGTTTGGTTCTGAAGGGAAACGCACACTTGATCAACCGGAATGCGTTTATGTTCGCGAGGATCATTCATGATCCAGCCTCACCTACAGAAGCAGTGACTATAATGTCTTTTAATGAATCTTTGCAAATCGCCTTTCCTAATAATGTGCTAATGAGCAAGTTTCACTATGAATGCGGCTAAAAAAAGATCCTCTTAGAGCATCCGGAAAAGAGGGGCGGAGTCAGCGGAGCTCGTGAAGATTTAAAGGGGAAGTGCACAGAACAGAGGCTTTCAAAAGAGCTGTTTATGACAAGGTAAAATTGGCGTTTTTAAAACTATCTTTGAGAAATTTTAAAACAAACTAGATTACAAACTTTCCATTAAGATCCTAAATAATCATATTAGCTTATGGAAAACTGCGTTTGTATGATCCCTTTAAGAGTGGTAATGGCAGTGAATTAAAGAAAGAAAGAAAAAAACACACACCAAGATACCAAGAAATATAACATTTTATGCATAGCAAGTTCCAGAAAACATTTTATGTGACTTATATAGGGGAGTTATTTCTCACTACTCACATACATATTAATAACATATTGGCTGTTTATTAGTACTTATAAAGCACATATTCTGCATCCCTAATTCCACCCAATACCTAAACTTAACAATGACACCGCTAACTATCAATAATTTTGAATAATAAGTGAATAATTTTCAGTATTAGTAGCATATTGAGGCAAAACTTGTAGTTAATATTTTTTAATAGTTACAAAAATATACCTCAAATTAAAGTTCTTTACAGTTAGCACAACCTGCCAAATGTAACATTCGCAGACAAAACATAGCAATTTTATGTGGTGGTAATTTAAGATGAATTTTTCTGTAATGTGATTTGTAGCCTAACCATGAAGGTTTTCCTCCAAAATATTTCCAAATTGCCATGAGAGTGTGTTGGTCACCTGTGTAAAACTTTACAATTAGTTACATTGGTTACTATGATAGTTAGTAGCTAACAACGAGCGTTTGTTACAGTATCTATTATGTTAAAATACAGATATATACAAATATAAAAATATATTTAAAAAAAAGTCCATGTTAGCTTGGGTTCTTAACAGATACAACTTTTGATTTT
The DNA here is from genome assembly GCA_032361065.1 of Enteromius trimaculatus. Lineage (NCBI taxonomy): Eukaryota > Metazoa > Chordata > Actinopteri > Cypriniformes > Cyprinidae > Enteromius > Enteromius trimaculatus. Next base: position 6,598,994 of record JAUMHP010000076.1, read on the forward strand.
AGTATTATACTAGTAAATGATGAAATGAACACTAAGATTGGTATGAGCTTTAAAAGCACTAATGTTAACCAATAGAGCCTGGCCTCTCATAAACTGCTCAGGAACTGGATGATGCCATTAAAGCGGATAACAAAGTCTCAAACTGGAGCCGGTGTTAATTCTGAAACCTGGATAGAGCGGTTGAGTGAATGCAGCCCGTATTCTGTAGATGAGATTCATTGAGTCTGTGATGCTATAAAACGCCAAGATTCCTGCAGAGAAGTCAACATAAACACCAGTCCTGTGAGCCCACTGCATTTTGGGAATCTTAGTTTCCCGTCCATTGTGCCAGAATGCATATGTATCCTCAGAGCACACCAGACTCCAGGACTGGGCGTTGTGTCCAAACACACACAGGCTGCTCTTTCCTTTCCTGCCAATGTCCTCATAGGACACTGCAATGTGCACGGGACCCTTTCCACTCCAGTCTGCCTCGAAATAACATCGGCCGGACACGCTCTCCCTGCACAGGACCTGGTAATAGCTGTCAAATCTCTCTGGGTGGTCAGGAACCGACAAAGAGGTTTTGCTGCAGGTCACCTCTCCGGTCTCTGAGGAAACACTGAGGTTTCTGTGAGCCGTGTTCAGGTCCAGAGTCAGGGGACCCGAGTCTGAAATACAGAGAGACGAGACATGGATTAACATAGACAGCAATGTTCTCAGTTATATTTCTGTTGCACATTTGATTGTGTGTGTGTTTGTTACTCACATTCCAAAAACTGCTCTCTGATTTTAGGCTCAGGGGTAGGAATGAACTTCAGGTTTGTCACTAATAACACAAAATATAACAAGTGTATACATTTGAAATATTAGTACTTTACTTAATTGGTTTAAAGGTATTTTAATTGAATAAAAAAAGTGATTGCAAACCACTTTAGCTGCATTAAAAAAAAAAACATGCTGAAAGTTAGTCAACTAAATTAAAATAAATTAATTGCAACCATTTACCTTCAGCGAATTAGTATGTTTTTTTAATACTGTATAATTTCTGACAGTTATTTAAAAAATAGTACATAGTTTAATTGTTAATATTAGATGTATTAAACATTGTCACATGACCTCAGCACTGGTGAGTGGTTTCGATTTGCCATCTTGGAAATTAGTAAGTAAACTTTTTTTTATTGAAGTATTGATCGTTGAGCTTTTAATAGTGCTGGGAAACAATTAATCATGAATAATCACATCCAAAATAAAAGCTTTTTTGTACATAATGCATGTGTGTGTACTCCAGTGTTGTGCAAGTTACTTCCATTGTAACTGTAATACATTAAATATCACTTGTTACTGCTATTTAAAAGTAATGCCTTACATTACAATATTACTGATTCAAAATTGTAATGCGTTCCATGACTCCTGTATTACTTTTGATAACTACAGAGAGCGTGCCGTCAGCGCAGCTGAAGAGTTCTGCATTCATATACATGCAATAGACTAAAGCTTGTCACAGCATCAGCAGAAGTAGCCTAATTACCATGAATGTGTCCGAGGAAAATAGTAGGAAGATATTTAAATTAAGTGTTTTCTGAGTCCGTGTCACAAAGATACATTTCCTAACTCGCCATCTCCTCTGATGAACCTTAAGTCATCTTTGTTAAAATTATAATGAATTTATTTTTTTTTTAAGTGATCATTTAAAGCTTTTTTGTATTTATGTCTTTTTTCGCTGAGTTTCAGTTAATTTTTGTGAAGTGCTCCTGTTCAAGATATTGTCAGTGCACCCAAATAAATGTTGACCCTTTCCTGTTCTGAATGATGTAATATTCTGAATAATATCACGGCGTCGTCCATCTAGTTTCCACTGGAGGTGCTTTAACGTTTAAACAGTGTTATATGCTTGAAATGTTTTTATTGCATTTCAGACAAGTTGTGATGATTTGAAAAGTTAAATTGATCAAACATAGTTTATGATCAGCACTGGCTTTAAAAAAACGAAAACTTATGTTTAATAAAAAAAAATGCTCCAAGCATTTTTCTAAATTAATTTAATAAAACAAAAAACTAAACCAAATATAATTATTTTGCCATTACACACAAAACTGAAGTGTTTTATTAGATGAAACAGTATAAGCTGTTTTGGTGGAAGCAAAAAAAAGACGGGCTCGGGCCACTGTTCAGTGCGAGCCGCGGAGCTAATAGCCTCAGACCTGAGACACAGAGGCTGAAATAATTTCCACTGTTGGGCCTCGCGACACTCCTGTAAAACCTGCCCTAAATACACCTTCACTTGACCGCGTCACACATACAAGGTTATGCCGGCAAAAGAGAGAGATCAATTAAATAAATCGCTCTACACGTACTGTATATATTAGAAGCTGTCCTTTAGTATTCATTTACAAACCTGTACACCACACATGGATAATAACTGACCACCAACAGAAAATAGAGCTCACTTGCATTAATGTCGTGTCTTTGCTGAACAATTACAATTTCGGCTAAGAGTGTGTTGTAACACAAGCATTACTGAACATGTACCAAGTAAAATATTACTAAAACTTAAACTACTGCGTTACAGCAAAACGTGTTACTCCTGTGAACTCGCATTATTAGGCTGCTGTTAAGCACTTATACACTAGAGAAGTCCTGCAATGCAATCATTAACCTGGATTATACCACAGTTTTCTCTGAAATGTTTAGTTGGCGAGCTATTCCAAGCATATTTAAATAATGATTTACCTTTTTTTGCCAATTTCTCCGATTTCTTCTGACACAGATCTTTAATGTCCTCAGATAGGTATGTTAGTTTTCTTGACACCATTTCGAAAGAGAAGTCCGGATTGACTAGAACTGCAGGAGAGGTCACCAACTCCGGCTCACTACACAGTGCCTCATAGCTCTGAGGGATATAAAGACATAAACTCTCTTAGACCAAAATCACACATGACAAGTACTTTGGCGTCTAGAAGACCTGGATCTACCTTCAGGAACTGAGTTTTATCATCAAGGTGTGCGAGCATATCGTATTCAGCATTTCTCCTCTTGAACGCCGCGATCTCCTGCTCCAGTTTCTCCATAAATCCATGGGCCTCGTCTAATTCCATCTGCTCCTTTGCTTTGATCATCTCTGTCACCTCAAAACACAGTGCCTCAATGGACTGAATCACCTCGCTGAAGATCTTCTCCGTATCCTCCACTGCTGCCTGGGCAGAGCTCTGTTAACATCAGAACCAGAGAAGCGATGAGTCCAAGAACCTCTCTGCCCATAATAGGCATCTCACTGCGGAAGGATCATAAGTACTTTAAGATTTTCCACCTCCTGGCTGTGATAGACTCACCCTGAGAGAGAGTGTGGCGTGACTCAGATCCTGTAGCTCCACCTCACGCTCCTTTATGACCTGCTGGCATCTCTTCTGTGACTCCTTGAGCTCTTGCTGCAGACCAGAAGATAAATAATGAAGAAACTTATGTTTTGAGATGACAGAAATATATTATATAATTTAAATATGCCAACATACCGACATTTTTTTGATGTCATATAGCCCGCGAAACAACAATGGCAGCCCTTACGAATGTGGTGTTTATGCAAGTAGTACACTAAAAGAAAATGTATAACAGCGTATCTTGCCTTATGTGCCATTTTTCTTCCTTTGTTTTCCTCAGCTAAGCAAGGAAAGCACCTTGAGAAATGACACGTACGTCTGCAAGATGTCTGTTAAAGATCTCTAGATCTGGAAAGCATCTTATAGACGTCTATTTGACATCTAAAAGGAGACGTCCAATAGATATATTGCAGATGAGCAAACAACCTAAATAAAACGTCTTGTAGATGTAAATGCAGACGTCAAATAGATGTATTTTTGTTATCAGGGTAGCTGTTAACAATTCCTTGTGCTTAGGCAGTTTGGCGTGATTTGTCTGGAATGCTACAAAGTCATGAGTCGTGGTTTACTTACAGGCTTAAAAACCTTCCTGGAACACAGCATTAATTTTTATATTTTAACATTTTATCATAATGAAGCATGAAATATAATATGTGAAATATATAAAGTTTCTACAATATATAAATATATTGTAAAAACGTAATTTCCTGTAAAGCTGCTTTGCAATTTGTATCATAAAAAGCGCTATACAAATAAACATGAACTGAATTAAATACCTTTTTTTTAATACATTTATAAGGAAAAACTGTGATGTCATTGTGTGACATCACCCCAAAGTATTGATACTTAGAATTTATTAATTTATCATATTTCAAGAGACAACATTTACCTTCAAAAATGTATTATTAGGCACACAAGCTTTCAAAGAATGAAAGTCGATGTTGTCCATAAATCTCGAAGAAAATTATATTCCAGGATTTATATAATTTAATAACACACTTAAGCCTATTTCTACTATAATCGTTTTAATGTTGAACCATTTAAAACTTAAAGGAGAAGTTCACTTTTGAAAAAACTTTTGCTGATATATTACTCACCCCCATGTCATCCAAGATGTCTTTCTTTCTTCAGTCGAAAAGAAATTAATGTTTTTGACGAAAACATTCCAGGATTTTCCCCCATATAATGCA
>JAUMHP010000076.1:6613568-6626297 GCA_032361065.1 Enteromius trimaculatus
TCTCTGTGTTTGGTTGCAGCGTGAGAATGCATGTGCATGTGTTTTTTTCTGTTTGCATGTGTTTTCTGAAGTCTGCATGTGATTTCTTAAGTTTGCATGTGTTTTTTTTGCATGTTTTCTTTTGTTTGTATGTGTTTTCTTCTGTTTGCATGTGTTTTTTTGTTTGCATGTGATTTCTTAAGTTTGCATGTCTTTTTTTGTTTGTATGTGTTTTTTTCTGTTTGCATGTTTTCTTCTGTTTGCATGTTTTCTTCTGTTTGCATGTGATTTCTTAAGTTTGCATGTGTTTTTTTGCATGTGTTTTCTTCTGTTTGCATGTGTTTTTTTGTTTGCATGTGTTTTCTTCTGTTTGCATGTGTTTTTTTTTTGCATGGGTTTTCTTCTGTTTGCATGTGTTTTTTTTTTGCATGGGTTTTCTTCTGTTTGCATGTGTTTTTTTCTGTTTGCATGTGATTTCTTAAGTTTGCATGTGTTTTTTTTTTGCATGTGTTTTCTTTTGTTTGTATGTGTTTTTTTCTGTTTGCATGTGATTTCTTAAGTTTGCATGTGTTTTTTTTGCATGTGTTTTCTTCTGTTTGCATGTGTTTTTTTCTGTTTGCATGTGATTTCTTAAGTTTGCAGCATGTTGAGCTCTCTCAGCCACCATACTCTAGAGTTTCTTGACCATATATTTAATGCCTAAAATCTGAGGAAATGATAAATGTCTGATACTGATAAGCCTAAACTTTACAAAAACTGTAAACTGTTTAAATCTGATTGATCTGATTGATCTGGTTAATCACAGTGTTGTTCAAGATGTTGACACAGGGACATATTGCACTTGTTAAAATCAGGTTAGCGGTTTCTGCATTGCAGGAAACCCTGACAGTATACTGGTTAACATATTTTAAATGTAGGTTTGGTGACTAAGAATATAATATTTATCCCTCATACAGATGCATGTGTGTTGCCAGGATTACATAATGAATTTGTCACCTCCAACTGTATTCTTGTCATATTGTTTTCTTGTCTCTAGGTGGGCACCTCCTCCATAGTTTACCCAGCAGCCATGTTCGCTCCTCAGGTGGCAGGTAGAGGAGTGCCTGTAGCTGAATTCAACATGGAGTCCACACCTGCTACTATGTCCTTTAAGTAAGACGAATACACAAACCATTAAACAGTATTACGCATAGCTGCTCCGTTGCGCACAAGCCAAGTGACGTCGCTGTGGCTTTTGAGCAAACACTGAACGAACGGTACATTTCACAAAACAAATTGAACACCTGCGTGTGCTTTATTTGAGATGTGTTTCTCACCAACAGATATCACTTTGAGGGTCCTTGTGGTGTCATACTGCCTCCCGCCCTGGAACGCCACGAGAGCGAGGCCGTTTAAGGAGACCCATTCATTCATGCCCACTGCATAGAGCACTTTAACTGAGAGCACACGGGATTGGTTCATCCCTTCGTGTGATTAGTTTTCCTATGGTTTGTGTGCTATGAAGAATTGCCACAAAGGCAATTAAAGGAAAGGAAATTAATTCTTAAATAGTGTCTTTTTGAGTGTTTGCTTGGCCTGTGTAGCAGCATTTTGTGCAAGTAGTGATTTCGGCATCGGATCTTAGTAGGTTTGTTCGTTGGTAACCCATTTAAAGTGTATGCAAAGTCATTTCCAGACTCAAAGAATTCGATGAAGAGACAGTAATAGTTTTAAAGAGGTATGGAAATTTCCATGATGAGTACGTTTTCGATATATTCAGCTCTGAAATATTTCATCAGCTAAAAATAACTGGCTGGAAAAATCACAAGAATTGATTTGCCAAATGTTATGGGTACCCTGGATGTAGGACTAGGCACTAATGCAATATAATGATTTTGAATGAACTGTATCAGGATGAGCACAGACAGTGGATGTGCAATCAGAAGTTTGACCTAAAATAAAGTGTTCAAAAACACATGTACTTAATTAATTAAGATTAATGACTGTGTTTTCCTTTAAATGCTATGGTTAGTGTTGTTATTAAAGGTATAGTTGACCCAAAAATCTAAATTCTGTCATTAATTACTCACCCTCAAGTCGTTCTAGACTCCTAAGACCAGCTTTCATCTTCAGAACGTGAAATAAAGATATTGTTGATGAAATTTGAGAGCTTTCTGGTTCTCCATAGACAGCAATACAACTACTCATGTGGCGGCACTAAGTGCACGTTGAAGACTGACAAGGAAGAAAAGAAATTTTAGCATGAGGTCATTTTTTTTTTTTATTACAAGGCTGTCTGGAATGCTTGATTCTGATTGGTCAGTTGAGACATTTGCAGGTTCGTTCTTTTCAAATAAGCTCCAAAGTAACGCATAGCCGGTACTACTTGTATGTTTAAAATCTCTCCGCGCCAACCAAGATTACCGTTTGGCGCCATCTTGTGACAAACACTGGACAACCACAATTAACGATGGAAAATTTAAATTACATCCATTATTATATATTCATATGTAGATGTTATAAATTGTCTTACTGACGTTTGAATGTTAGTCACGTGGTACTATATTGTTTCGTGGAAGGATGAACATGTTAATTTAAAACAAATATGCCAATAAAATGTTTCAAATTCATATTTATGTCCAGTTTTTTTTTTCTTATGTGGCAAGTAGCCGTGTAATAAGCGGGATAATGTACAGCCAGCCTGTAGTTATCGCGAAATAAGCCACTTCAGCGTGATACAAGATCACACTGTCTGGGCTTATTTCTGCAATAACTACCGGCTGCCTCTACATTCTCCCTTACTTCTTGCACACTAAAAGCACTAAAAAAATATATATTTTAATGTATGTTCTGAAGATGAAGGCATGAAGGTGAACAATTAATGACAGAATGTTGTTTTTGGGTGTTATTTTAAGGGACGCACAAAATGGCGAACAATCATGAAAAAAATGTATATATATTAATATGACATTTAATAAGATAATATTGTTTTATGATTATGCTGTCCAATAGTGTGGTTTTGGATGATATCAGCATGAATCCTTATAATTTTTTGGTGCAAATACATTAAAGTAACTTGACATTATCATTTAAGATTATTTTAATTTCGATTACGTACTAATGGCAATATATACATGTCATGCCCCTTTGCCAGCTGTGATGTATGTTACTGGTTTAAACTGCCCAGGTTTTTAAAAAGATTTTTGGGTCAGCACACCTTAATAGCTTCAACAGCTCGGATGCCCAGATTATACAGAGCTGTAATAGCTGCTAATGGTGGACATAATCAATAGAAAATGTTAAGTATTTTCTATGTATAAACTGTTTATGTTGTAAAATATGTTTCTTAATTTGTGTTGTCCCTTATCAGTGCAAAATAATCACAAATTAAAAAGGATTCATGTCAATATTGTCCAAACCCCACTTTTCTAGAGCGTTTCCTAACTTTTGGGAGGCAGTGTATATATGTGTATAATCTTACTGATTACTTTTATTATGACTAATATTACAAACTGTAACTATTCAACTAAAGAAGTGTATTTTTAATATCTCACTTAAAATAATATATTTTACTAGCCTGGCTTCCACGACTTTAAAGCTCATAGGAGGTCAAGCTACCTCTGTATACTACTGGATGAATCTACAACCAATCAGACCACTCATTCCGATGACGTATGCGTAGCGACGGAACCTGAAGCCTCCGTAACCAACTGTTTCTCATTGGTTCCCACTTTTTTGGGAACGTAAATGCTCTAAAACGGCAGCTTCGCTCGTGAAATAGAATGTAGCGTCACAGGTTAATATTTTACAGCACAACAGTAAAATTACAATACTAAATTTTATTATGGTGGAAAAATTATAAATTAGTTTATAAGTGCATCTCATCACGACGGTGGGAAGACGTTTGGCACATGTTGTGTAACCGAATGCATTTTCTACAAACAGAGCTGTTCTGAGACAGAATGAGCTGCTTGTGTGTAAATAAATCTCAGTATCTATACATAATTATTTGCATTTTGACAATCATGCAAAAACCATATTGCGATTTTATTAAGTTTCGTACAGCCCTAGTTTGTTTTTAAGGTTAGGTTACTGTTTAAATTGTGCCATTTTTAGCCAGGGCTTGGCATATGTTTTTTTCTTTTTTTTTGTCAAAGTCGATAGACGAGTTTGAGTGACTCTGTGTGTGTTTGTGTGCATGCACCCTGTGGCATCGGGTCACCTTGATTCGGTCTAGTCCGATGCCAGATTCCACGGTCCAGCTGGAAATCTCTCTCTCTTTCTCTCCTCTCTCTCTTTCACTGTCATGACTTGTACAACCAAGCAGCAGAAAAGCTACATTTTGTTTGACACCTCCTGGTCCAACTCGGGTGTCCTGCTAACCTGCATACAGTCTATACACAGATTCATCCTTGCATGTTAGCACAAGAGCGTGGAACGATGCTGCGTGAATCGCTCGACTTACAAATGCGCAACAGAATACGTCTGAGAAATTGAATGCGTCTTGCACAGACCGACATTGACTAAAATGCTGTTTTGGTGTTTATATGTGTGAGATGGGTAAGGCTGGGGTGGGGGCTGTACGTCTGTGTTTGTAAATGATAAATGAGTGTGTAGTTTTGAGCTGTGTGTGTGTGTGTAACCGATCGCTGTTGGTGTGTGTGCATTTGGTCTCCTGGAGAGACTGTGGCTCATTAGTTTCTGAGGCGATGAGAGAGGTCTGCTCCAAAAATAACACACACCATTTCCTGTCCATTAAACCACAATTTCACACCAATCTGAGCTTAACGACGTACGCGCGCACATGCACAATAAATATCTCCTCTGACATACGCTTAGCCTCTAAAATCCTCTGAGACACACAACATCAATCCTACACACACATACACGCACAGTCCCATTAAATATCGATTTCACACCAATCTGAGCGTCTCCCCGGTCTGGGCTTGTCAGAGGACAGAGAGATGCAGGGGAGGGAGCAGGAGGATAGGGATGGAGTGATGGAGAGGAGGAGGACACAAGTGGGAGAGACGTTTGGTGTGATATGGTTCTTGTTGCGTAATTACTTTTCTGCTCCATATTTTGACTATTTGTTAGTTGTTATTATAAGAGAGGAAGCTTTTTAAAACTAATTAGTTTCTGTAGATTTAAAGAGGATTAATTTCTGGTAATTATTTAAAAGTAATTAAAATGAATAAAAGACTATTGAAGTTTCTACAGTGAAAAATAATTACGTTATTGGCTTTAAAATATTTATTCATCTAGAACTTTTTGTGTGAGTGCAGTTTCTGTAATATGATTTTAAAGTTGGCATGACATTAAAATGAACCCTGGTTATTTTCTTACATGCAAATGATTTGGTTGAGATCCATCCCTGCATTTATATATATATATATATATATATATATATATATATATATATCTTTGCATATGATATTTATATAAATGCAGTGACTTACTATTCTTGTGATATGACCGACATCTCTTCTGACAGCTGAATTCATATCTGCCTCCATTATGATATGCAATGCTCACGTTTTTAACTCTCAGATTCATACTCGATAGATTAAATAAAATGATTTTCTGATAATCCGTTTCACTCAAACATAAGTCACGATATGGATGTGCAGGAATAAATAAGAAATGCTTCTTATTTAAAAAAACAAAACAAAACATAAAACCCTATAATAAAGTATGCATGGGGAATATATAGCATGTGACTTAAGGTTAGGGAGTGCAGTCGAGGTCAACACATGTTCCTACACTCTCAGAAATAAAGGTAAAAAAGCTGTCACTGGGGTGGTACCTTTTAAAAAGATACACTATTAGGTTTAAATATGTACACTTTAAGTACCTTTAAGGTACCAAAATGGACCCTTTAGGTACAAACATGTACCTTTTGAAAAGGTACCCCCCTTTATTTCTGAGAGTGTATAAAGTCCAGGTTGTGTGTTCCTGCAAATCCAAAAAGGGAGCGTTAGGGGATTCTCTCTAGACACTTTATTGTTTCCTGTTTAATGTTTTATGTTCTTTTTATTTAAATTAAATGCCTCTTTGGGGCTGTGTGCCACATGCATTGTGCTTATCTAGCCACAAGGGCATCGTTTAGGAAGAATGAATCAAATACAATCTTTATTTATCACAGCAGAACCAGGAGCAGTGGCATTTGTTTCCATTACTGTCACATTCTGTGGCTAGAAAACAGCACGACATATTACAGGGACAGTCGCTCTGGAGCAACTTGGGGTTAAGTGTCTTGTTCAAGGGCACATCAGTGAAGACTCATGACACTTATAATAGGAATCAAACCAGTAACCTCCTGGTTACCAGGCCTGAGCCTTAACCTCTCCCAATCCCACAGTGTTTCACCAATCCACAGGCTTTGGTTCACCGCAGAGGTCCCTACAGAGTTGTAGCTTAGCTTTCAGGTTTAGCTAAAGAAATGTAAGGCCAATGGGTATCTTTACCATCTGTCTTGGACAACTGTCCCCACAGGCATAAGGACTGATGCTCTTGAGGTTACCCTTAACTAAGAGGGTCTAATAGAGATATCTGTAACCAATCATTTTCTTCCCGGAACCCTTTTTTTGTTTTCATTTATTATATCACCCAGTTGTTTTCAAAAGTTGCTGATTGTCCTACAGAGGGATTTCATCAAATTTGCACCAAAAGAGAAGCTGGCCATCTGGGCCATATCGTTTTAATGCCAAGTAGGACATACAGGATCATGAGACTCCACTTACGCCATCACCTTTGACAGCATCCCCTTCAGGCTCTGGTCCTTTGCAGTATTTTTAGAAGTTGCTTCCGGAGAGGAATTAGTTCTGGATTGAGGGTGGCATAATCAAGGAGAACCACAGTATATTCATACCCTGGGCATACATTCATTGCAGTCCTACGTGGATGCAGATTCATGATGAGCAGTGAAACTAAGGGTGCAGAAATGAAGCTTCTCGCTCTCACCAGTGCAATCCCTGGCATCTACAGTGTTGCATGCTTGAAGTTCTCCTCTGAGGGGGTGGAGTGTGTCAACGCCATCAATCTTCTTGGGGGGAACCACCTACTGCTCTCACCATGCCTGAACATGACTAAATATAAAAGAGACCATTTTTAGTTTAAAGTATAAAATCTTGCCCTCATTTCAGCCTGACAGGATGCAGTGTTATTCAGATCTGGATATGAATTATTAATAAGTAGAGATGTCAATTGGCTGATGTGTTCATTGAATGAAAAGCGATGTGCTTTTGAGAAAGACAACTTATGCTTTAAGAAAACTTGCTGTGTATGAAGTAAATGGAATTGATTTGGATTATTTGGAATTCCAAGCATTGACTGTTGTACTGAAATTGAATGTTTTGTTTTATTTATTTATTTATTTTTTATTTGGTTTGGCTTTCACCAAGGGCAGTCTGGTGCATGTGGCTTCTGTATTATAGCAGGAGGGAGTCTCAACACTTTACTGGGATTCTCAGCTAAGGGTTGGTGAAACATGCAGTGATTTGTCAGCCTGGAAATCGAACAGATCTCTCAGTTAGCCATTCCAATGGATTGTTTTACTAAGGTTTTTTTTTCTTCAATGTCAAAGATGAAAGAAATAAATTTATTGAAGGGGTCATCCGGTGCCTACATGCTGTTTGGACTGAAGTGTGTGTTGGGAGTGTGTGTACACAACCACCCTACAATGATAAAGATCCACAGGTAGTTTTCTTTTAATTTAATAAAAATAAGTTGCCCCTTCTAAAATCAAGCCATTCTAGAGGCCACTCCCACAATAGTTGATTGACAGCAGCGTGTCACACAGACTGAACAGGTGTGTTACCTCAGACCCGCCTTGAGTGAGCCGTCATCAGATCGAGACACAGAAACAAGCAAGACTTCTAAGAGATCAAGGTGTTTTGTTGTTGAATGTATTAATGAACATAGCAGTAGACATGTACCCCCGACATCTGAGTGACTGAAGATTAACGTCATGTTTGGTTCTGAAGGGAAATGCACCCTTGATCAACCGAAATGCGTTTATGTTCACGCGAATCATTCATGATCCAGCCTCACCTACAGAAGCAGTGAGTATAATGTCTTTCATTGAATCTTTGCAAATTTTCTTTCCTAATAATGTGCTGATTAGCAAGTTTCACTATGAATACGGCTAAAAAAGATCCTCTGAGAGCGCCTCGGAAAAGAGGGGCGGAGTCAGCGGAGCTCGTGAAGATTTAAAGGGGAAGTACACAGAGCAGAGTGATTTCTAAAGAGCTGTTTTTGACAGGGGAAAAGCATTTTTTTTTTCAACTTTATTTGAGAAATTTTTAAATAAACTATATTACAAATTTTCCATTAAGACCCTAAAGAATCATATAAGCTTGTGGAAAATTGGCTTTGTATGACTCTTTTAAAGGGGTCATATAACGGCAATTTTCCACAAGCTGACGTAAGTATTAAATATTAAGTACTTTCTCTGGTCGACTATAACACATACCTTGCGTTTTTACAAATTCTGTAATGCTTCCCCAGATTAATTTACTGAATGAAGTTGAATTTGTCTTGTATCAGATAGCCTTGTACTTCTTTGATATGTAATACACAAGAGGAGCACTAATTCAATCTAATGAGCTGTTGGTATGAATTGGATTGACCCAAAGCTGATATAGAAACCAAGCAACATTGCATTTTACCACATAGGTTTTATATTTTTTCATTGAGTGTGTGTATGTGTGTGGTTTAGTAGTTTTTATAGTACTTCTTAAAATAGAAGTATATAACCTGTTTTCAAAAAAGCTCTCTACAGTACAGGTTACCTTAGAAGAAGAAGTTAACACATTCTAACACATTCGTACAAAGTGTCTCTAATTACCACTTTGTTCTTACAATAGAGGCAGAATTTACTTATATTTCAGTCAGGAAGTAAGACTTGTATAAACCATAGTCCTACACTGAGAGAAGTGAGGTTATGGTTAAAGACATGAAGAGAGCATGTGAAATTCTCTCACGGCTCTGAAGGGAAAGGGCAGGTGGTGAGTGGGAGAGAGTGGGACTGAGATAAAACATTGCAGACATGAAGAAGGGTCAGAGTGACTGGAGGGGAGAGGCAGCTTCTAGTAAACACAAGGTCAAGATGTTTGCCAGCTTTCTGTGTAGCAGAGAATTCATAGACAGAAAAAAGCATGATGAGGCTTGTGCAAAGTAGATGATTAAGCAACTGACAAGTTAGTTGCAACATAGTAAGGAATGACTGCTTTTGCACCATTTTTGATGGTAGTGTATGTGCATATAAATAATAGCCTAAGTATTACCACCTCTTGTTTGCTACTTAGACAAAGAGACTGATCTCACCACTTCTGACATGGTTATATAAAATGAGTAATCTGTTCAGTCAGACAGTCAAATCGCATATTGAGCTGATAGCATAAGCTATAATAAGCTAATATGTGCAAAGGGTTGGAAAAAATGGATATTTTTAGCCTAGAATGATCAAAATGTGTCCTGATCTTAGTCTGGGGGAGAAAAAAAAAATGCAACAGCTCGTTCAGGCTTAGCAAACTGACAGAGAAACCCAGCCCACTGGCAACACTTCCAATGAGCCATGGACAGAGCGTCACACTATATTACATTTAATTTTGCATTTCTTTACACAACTGATTAGCATGAAAATGCACATCACGTTTAGCTAAGATTGCAATAGAGGACATGCCATATTATTGCACGTTTGTATGCCTCATAAATGCTTTATACCTTACAACTGCAACTTTATTTCTCATAATTATAAATATATTTCTCATAATCATGAATACCATTCTTATAATTGCACCTTTATATCTTTAAGTGTGACTTTGAATCTCTCAGTGTTAGTTTATCACAATTGTCATTGCTTGTAATTGCACTATTATTTTTCACAATTGTGATTATATTTTACATATAGAATATATTGTGAGTTTATTTCTTGTAATTGCATTTTGTGCAGTAATTGTGAATTTTATATCTCATATTTGCACCTCTGAATCTTATCTTGTATATCATGCAACTTTATTTTTCATAATTTCGTCTATTTTCATAATTGTAGGTGTATTTATCAAAGTTATGTCATTACATTTAGCAAATAATGCTAGTTATGAAAAAGCGTAATTATGAAAATACCATTATTGTTATGTTTTATATAGCAAAATTTGACTTGATATTGCACAGTAAGATTACATCTCATAATTGCAATTGTATGTCTTACAACTAAAAATGTAATTTTCATAATCATTAATTGAGACTTATTTTCTCACAATAACTTTTTATTTTATTTTATTTAGATTATTTTCGCATAATTGTAATTGGGACTATATATAACTTTATTTCTTGAAATTGTAAATTAACATCTATATATTACACAGCTGTGACTTTATATCTCATAATCAATATAATCTGCTACTTTATTGCAATTATGGCTTAATTGCTTGTATTTGTGGCTCTTTATAACATTTCTTATTTTAAATGATCTTACATGTGCCTTTTTTAATGTTTAATCATGAGGAAATTTTATTTTTTCAACAGAAATTTTTAAATATAAAATACCAAATACTACTTTATTGATTTGAACTGAATTGTAATTTTCACCTGCATCTCAAAAAGTTCTGTAATTTTATAAATGATGGCTTCAGATTGCTTCTCTCTGTAATGCTTTAGGTCAGGTCAAAAGGTCAAGGCCACTCTAAATGTCACCTTGATTCTTCTTTTATGTATCAGCTTCTGTCTCTGAACATCAAGCGGAAACACACACACACAACATTATCGATCCCTCTTCTGAGCAGGACCTGTGACTCAAATGACCCTCATTTCTTATTGAATCCAGGTGACATGTACCTCAGATGTCCTGTGCATGTATGGAGCTAACACACTGCTCTATTCACAAACTTGTATTACACATACACAGAATCACACACATGTCTGCTCTGGTTTGTGTGTGTCTCACAGGGCCCTTTGTGCAGATTAAGAGATTTATAAATAGAGAGAAAAAAGCTTTGCTTAGAGACTCAAATCTCAGAGCCATGCGCGGATTACTGCATCCCTGTGGGATTTTGAACCAAAACCCATGCTGACACACACACACTCCACACACACACATTTACACAAACCCTCAAGCACTGTACAAACAGAGGCATTCCATATCCACACTTTATTCTGACATTCCAGACCCAAAACCAATTCCAGATATTCAGAGTACAGATGGCTTCTCCCTTGTTGACCGTCTTAATCTCTCTGTATCTCTGCCTTCATCTGATCGCTCTAATCACTCACTCCTTACCACTGTGCTGCTTGTTAGCTCGCTCTGTTTTTAGTGTCTTTCCAGCAATTCCTTCATAGCTCGTCCATATGCAACCCTCCTTTCCATTGCTTCCCCTCCCCCGACATCTCTAGATTGCCTCGTCCTTCCTTAGCCTGGTTGGTGCTGTTGGTCAGCCAAACCGGGGGACAATCATTGTGGCTAGCAGCTAACATTTAGCTAATTATGCTAATACCCCTTCATCAGCTCCGAGAGCCCTGCAGGGAGCACAACACCGCAGGGCATGCCACTGTAAATACTGCTGAGGAAAAGAAAATATAAGAAGGACTTATTAGCGGTGCTTACTAATAACATTGTTTCCACTTCCATTAAAAACACTCCCTATAAATGTCTAGGGACGTTGCCTTACAACATCCTGGTGACACCAGTGTAATGGAGGCCATTTAGTAAAGGTTGTGCAGTTAAACCCCATTAGCATCTCAAAAGGTGCACTATAGTGAGTGACGCTGCAGGCAGCAGTCTTTAGCTTCCTGGTTTGCATGCGCTCCTCATGCTGGAAACGCCAGTTCAAATCCTGGTCGGACCAGGGCAAGTAGGGAGTGAGTGTGCTGAGGCCAGCTTGTAATAGCTGTGTGTGGAAACCTCACTTCCCTGATCACTAGAGGCAGTTGTGGTGCTGTTGTTGGCCCACACACACCTCCTGTGCCCAAAATGTTGATTTGAATCCCGCTCAGAGCGGACAGATTAGAACACAAGATTCATTTGAAAACCCCGAGTGATGTCCTAATGACCATCAAAGCCCTAGCAACCAGCCAAAAGACAATAACAACCAATAACTTGCCTGACAATGGCAGAGCAACCACATGGGCTAACTAGCCCTAAACCGGGGTGGGTGTTATGGCCATAAATTGTAACATTTTATTTTACGATAATGATATCACAATAATTTTGACTCTTAATAAGGTCTTTATGATATGACCATTTTTGATACCTTCGAAATTTCATAATTCTTGTCATCAGTTTCAATATCACACACTGAAGACAAGTAAACATTCAGTGATTTAATAAGAATAAATTACAAGTTACAAGAGTGATTTATCAATGATCACATCCATGCCTGAGCAACCACCCAAAATACACTAACACCTAGTAGTGCCTTTACAACTATCAGCACCTTAGAAACATCATAGCAACCACCCAAAACACACTAACACCTAATAATGCCTTAACAACTATCAGCACCTTAGAAACACCTTAGCAACCACCCAAAACACACTAACGCCTAGTAGTGCCTTAACAACTATCAGCACCTTAGAAACACCCTAGCAACCACCCAAAACACACTAACACCTAGTAGTGCCTTAACAACTATCAGTACCGTAGAAACACCCTAGCAACCACCCAAAACACACTAACACCTAGTAGTGCCTTAACAACTATCAGCACCTTAGAAACACCCTAGCAACCACCCAAAACACACTAACACCTAGTAGTGCCTTAACAACTATCAG
>JAUMHP010000076.1:6626397-6660504 GCA_032361065.1 Enteromius trimaculatus
TAGTGCCTTAACAACTATCAGCACCTTAGAAACACCCTAGCAACCACCCAAAACACACTAACACCTAATAGTGCCTTAACAACTATCAGCACCTTAGAAACACCCTAGCAACCACCCAAAACACACTAACACCTAATAGTGCCTTAACAACTATCAGCACCTTAGAAACACCCTAGCAATCATATAATTCTTCTGGCCCAGCTTTCGTCTCCAGAATATCAATGTTATTTCTTTACAACACTTTAAAGAGGAAAATTCTAATATTGTGGTCGCACTTTCTGCAGCGGAAGCACCACTCACATTTTGCTCATAGGTTTGTTTATTAATCTAATTAGTCTAGTTCGTTTCGACACATTTGCTCAGTGCAATGAATAACTTCAGCAGCATCTGCTTTGTCTTCAAGCATCAGTGCAGGAAAGCTATTCATGAAGCTAAATCCATAAAAGAAATTGTTTAGACAAAGTGCCCTTTCACAGATCTTCAACTTCAACAGGTGCTCCTTTCATTATCTTCTCAGTGATGTGTGGCTGAGTTCTCTTATTGTAGATAAACCTGAAGTCAACGATTTTGTCTTCCTGCTTGAAGCAACCACTCCATTAGTGTATCTCTAATCCCAAATCCCACTGCAGACAGGTTTTCACTTGTCTGTTTATTGAAAACCTAAAGAATAAAAAATTAATTTCCATTTCTTTGGGGATTACATTTTCAATCCACCTCTGTTCTTTCTTTCTGTATTTTTGTCTTTTCGAAAGAATGCTTTTCTAGGATTTGTTCTCCTGTCTGAATTAATTTACTTCTGGAATCCAGCAGAATATGAATACAGAAGTAAACATGGATACAGTCTTCCTTAAGCGATATACACTCAACATTATTATAAGATGCCTTCAGAATGTTGAAAGGAGTACAGAAAATGCTGCCAGTAGATTTCAGGAGAAGGTTTATAAATAGTTCAGTTACTGGACTACAAGGTGCAGGCGGTTATCCAGACTATGCCTTTTTATCTGTGCCACCAATGCTGCTGGCTACTGTTGTGTGTTATGGAGAACAGGTCAGTGAAGAGCTTCAGGCCTGTTAGCACTGCATGCTAATAAATGTGTCAACAGCACAAGCAGCTCTACTAAATGCTTCTGAAACTGCAAGCAATTTTGCAGGTAATAGCTTTACTTGAGTCTTTTTGTACATTTCTTAACCCTTGTGTTGTGTTCCAGTCATTTTGAACTGGAGAAGATTCTCATTATGTTGTATTATTACCAGTGTTGGGGAGTAACTAGTTACATGTTACATAATTCCATTGCAAAATCAGGTAACACTTTATTTTAAGGTGCCCTTGTTACATGTTACTGTACTTACCATTATAATAACAATTAATCATGCAAAATTACACGAAAGTAACCCTAAGCCAAGCCTATTCATATTAATCAATGTATAATTACACTGTAATAAAAAGAAAAATTCTCAGTAACTGTAACAATAACTATTGAAGGTGATTTTTTCTTCTATTATTATTTACTGTTTCTTATTAGGACTTTAATCTGTAGCTTATTTAAATAATACAAAAAGAGTTGCTCTGATTTTGTGGTGCCTGATTTAAAATGAAATTATTAATTAATTGTATTTCAAGTCATGGATTTTGAAAGTATGACAGTAATGCTTGGAGTAAGGGTAACCCTGTCTGGTTTAAAATGATTAACTCTTCGAAAATAGTTAGAAATTTTTGATAGTTATTAAAAAGTAATCAAATGTGATCTGTTACATTACTTTTATAAGCTATTTTAAATATTTACACTACTTAAATGCGTTTTAACTACAGTACAGGTATATCAGAATCTATCTGGACCACTATATCTTTTTGTTAACTAGTTTTTTTTCAATTAACAACAAAAATAAAAGTTTTGTATTTCTGTTCGAAATTCATTGCTGTAGCCCCCGGTGATCTTAACCAATGCAATTAATTTTTTAAGTTTACAAAATTATCTAAATTTGTTTGTTTTTTACAACAACAACAAACAAAAAAAAACGATGCTAGCAAAGTTGTGATCTCCAATGTTGTAATTTTTAACATACGCCTGGAATGCACTACGCTATTTTTGCCCCAATTTTACAATCTGAACAAGTTGATGCTAACTGAGAAAAGGGTGTGATGGTCACAGACTATGATTTTCAGCTTGATTCCATCCAGTCGGAGGTTATCAAACATTTTTGAATTTTCAGCCAATTTCAGAAACCATTTGTTTTCATTTGCCATGCATCTCCTAGCAACACGGTGCACATTTCTGTGGGAGTTTATTGTGATCGGAACGCCGTATATACGTAGATGCCTCATTAGCGACTGCTTCTATGGGTTGCGATACGTAAGCAGTCTGCCATAGCAGTCTGACTTGACGTCATACACTGTATATTCACTGAATATGCCCCAATCCTACACAGAACGGGTCGACGGGTCTGTGTGAACCTACAGTAAGGTGAATGATGTCAATTCACTGTTCCAACATGGCGGCCGCATCTACATGCCTGATGCGTCCATACATGTCTATGATTTGTCACTATTTACAGAATCAGTAAGTGTATGAAGCCTAGTGTTTAAAAAAAATCAGTTCCGATTTTAAATGTCATGTAGTGTATTCCAGCCTTTAAACTAAGACTCCTAATATAAAGCTGAAATACCTGTAAATGTGTGATAGATAAAGATAAAGAAAGCGGCATCCAGGATGTACACAGTTACGGATAATCATTAACCTTTAAACAAATAAAATGCCTGAATGAGTCAAAGTTCCTAGATTTTAAGATAATAAAAACCTTTTTAGCCAGTGTTTACAGAGAGACAGGCGTGTAAAACACGATTATGGTCCTCTCTGCTGATAACTGTTCCTGCAAAACAAATGCTAGCATAACCATGTTGTTTCTTAAGTCAGCAAGTAGAAATATACCACATCTGAATTGAACGGAACACAGCAATAATAAACTTCCTACATTTCTCATCAACACAAAACAACGAACTCAATAAAACTTTTAATTGCTGTTTGATATTTGGCAATTTGTCTTAAAGTACCCTTGTGAGATTCACTTAAAGTGGAGGTGGCATGCAAGCTGGATGCTAATAAAGAAAAATCATTATAGTGAGTGTACAGTGACTCAGTGTAGAACAAGGGAATTAGCAAATGGTGAATATACAAAGATTAAATCTATTCATCGTCCCTTTGGAAAAGTTGTGGAGTGATAAATGTCCTTGTTGTGTGGGTGGAGTGTTTGTCTTAGCCGTGGCTTGTAGGTGGCTAAAGTGCGAGATTATGGGTCGTGTTTCTGATGTTCTCAGCTAGGATTAGCTGATGTCTCTTGTGGGGCTGCAAACACGTTGTAACACAAATCAACACTCACAGTGAAATATGTCCCTGGAGAACAAACCCACCAACTCCTAAGTGCTCACGCAAATAAAAGCTGAGGAAGCTAATTCATCCACGGATTTTACTTTCTCTATGTAATGAACAACAACAACCTGAGATGGTTGGCTGGTTTAATGGTCTCCCAGCTTAATCAGGTTTGTCTATTAGCTGGTTTTAGAGTGGTTTAGGCACATTTTGGCTAGTCAGGATGAGAGTCCAGTCAGCTAGCCTGCTAAGATGCCCTAACCACAAACACAATATAGACACCCTAGCGACCACCTAAAAGCCACTACAGCCCCCTAGTAATGCCCTTAGCAACCACTCAGTGACTGATGCTAGAGGCCATGAGACCACCCACCTCCCATGCCTAAGATCAAGTTGTGGTAGTGCGGACCCAGAGGGGTACATTGGTGCCGTGACCCGGATGGGAGTGAGGTTTAGAGGGGGCGAGTATAAACGGGTAGGTGCTATACAAGTAAACCTCACTCCCCTGATCTCAAAAAGAGGCACTCTAGCGACTGATGCTTGCAGTGGCTTTTAGCCTTCCTGTTAGAGAGCCCGCCTCCCATGCTAGAGACCTGGGTTCGAGACCCCCTTTATGTGCCAAAAATCGTACTTCCGGTTTTGTACAAGTTTCTGACAGTGTGTTTTTCTCGATTGTTTGTCTTAATGACGTAGTCGAGGATGGAGCTCCTTATATGGGCATTTCTTCTGGATGCATGCACCTGCTCAGGCATAAATTAGAGAGATTGCCCTCATCAACGTGCTTCCTTCAGCTGCACTGCACTGGATTTGCACGAGTTTCAGGCCTATGTTTCCAAAGAAGTGCATTTTTGGTTGTAAGGGAAACATAACCTTGTCAAGGATTACAAAAGAACCCAGCGTTAAGTCAATGGTGGATGCCTTTTGTTTTTCCGGGGCAGCAACAGAGTTTCACAAGTGTGTTTGTTGACGAATGTTTTATAAACAAGGCCCAGTTTGACGCTGGATTTGCACATCGTTTGATACTTAAAAAGAATGAGCGGTCCCAGCTATAAAACATCCCAGTCATGATTCAGAACGTCAGATGGTAGTGAAACGGCATCATGTCTGCATTTTGTTGGTGATCGCGCTCATCGCTTTTTAGCTCCGCCCACACAGAACGCCTCCAGGAGCTCTGCTTTTTTTGTAGAGAATCGTAAAGCTGTATCTTTATAAATATGATAAAACTAAAGACTTTTTGGAGATAGGTACTTAAGATTACCATGAGTTTGGCAAAACCTGCCTGTTTTAAGTCCCCTTTAACAACTAGCAGCATTCAATAAATGCCCCAACACCCTATAACTGCCCTAACGACCACCCTAAATACACTACCAAACATCTACCAATTCCTTAACATCCACCAGCACCCTATAAATGCCCCATCATCCACCCAGAACATACTCCTTTACCCCAGAAATGCCTTAACAACCACTGACACCCTATAACTGGCACTACCAATCTCCTAGTAATGCCCTGACCTCTAACATCATGATGCTCTAATTCTAACCAACATCGTAGAAATACCCTAACAACCACCAACATCTTAGCAATGTCCCAGGCCAGCAAATCAGCTTAGTCAGGGTTATCAACACGCAAAATATCACATCTTCGCTCGGTAACTTGTAAGCTGTGAGTTTATGAGTTGGTGTGCCTATGTTCTATAAAAGGCAAGCACTGCATGACTCATCCCCGAATCAGACATTTTCGCCCAGCTTCAGAACAGGAAGTGACCCGTGTCTGGTCACAGGAAACCAGCAGGAAGTTTCTGGGTCATCTGACCCTTTTATGAAGGTGCCTTGAAAGTTCTTTTTGACATTTTGGAAAATTGCGACCGGTTCGCTTTAGCGTTTGTGTATACTTCGCAATACCCACATAAATGTCATGTCGATTCACGGCATATTATTTGTCTTATCCGGGTCATTAACCAAAAAACACCTCACTAGTGCGAGAAAATATTCGCATGTTTGCGTCCGTGGTGAACTTACAGCACTTGTGCACATAGGAGGGACCTGGGGAGCTCCCTTTTTCTGTTACTATGGAAACGCAACCCCTGCCCACCAACCAGGAGGTGGAACGGAGGTTCCAAACTGCAAGCTGTCATTGGGTGTGCATATCTGTTTTGTTTGCGCGTACGTGTGCGAATGTATGTGTGTTGTTACTAACCAAATATAATGCAAGGAGACTGGTGCGTGTAAAGCTGTCTGTTCTCATTTCTCTGCTGTCTCTCTTACTCCCGAGACACGCACGCACACACATGCGCACAAACATGCGCAGCGAAACTCCTTTGGAAGCAGACGTTCTGAGGTGTTCATCCGACTGACTGCTATTCTTAGAGTCTCTCTACTCACAAAGGCCCCGGCAGAGAGGAATACACACAGATGAAAAGGAAAAATGTGTTAGCATATGTGTGTGTGAGCGCGTGTAGGTGTTAAAAATGCAGGGCCGCTGCCACCAGTAGGTAGCTGCGCTCAAAGAGAGCGTGTCTGCGTGTACGGGAGAAATTGAGAGAGGGAGCAGGTGAGAGGTAGATCAATAAAAAGCTAATCTGTGAAAACAGGATGGTGTAGAAGCAGGGGACCTCTCTCTCGCTTCTCTTTTTTGTTGCGTCTTTCCCCACCCCCTGGCTTATCTGTCCATTTTTAGCTCCTGCTGTGTCTAAGACTGGCACGGTGACACGAGCATTAGCTGAGTCTTACTCTCTCGTACAAGAGGGCGAAGCGGTGTAACATGGCCGACAAAAGGTCTCGCAAACATGCGGTGTCGTTTGTCTAGTCAGGGACAATGAATATGACAAATGTGATGGAGAACATTTCATACGGCCATGGAAACCATGTCCCCGAAACATCTGTTCGCAATACGGGTAATTGTCGTTTAATATGAAAAGCCATCTATCATATGTTCTATTTGTGGACCGTCTCTTTGAGGTAAATCTTTAGTTAATTGTTTAAATGCAATCTGCATTCAGTCAAGCCACATTGAGAACAGTGTTCAGAAGTCAACATCTTTGACAAGTGCACATTCTAATTTGACAAAATCATATTACGTAATAATAAAAAAATGTAGTTAATTTAAAGCATTTAAAGTGCAGCTACAAAATTACGAAAGCTTTGGAGTTGATAAAATTATATATATATTTTTTATATTTATTAGTGCTGTCAAACAATTAATTGTAAAAGTTCTAAATAACGGTTTTTGTTTACATAATTTAATATGTGTTTGTATATTGTATGTATTTATTATTTAGATATAAATAAACACATACAGTATATATTTTACATTTTTACATGTATTTACATACATATATTTATCATATATTGTATATATAAGTCCATTAACACACAGAAAACAAGAACTACGGCGCTCGAGGGCACTCCAGCTGGCCAACGCTACAAAAATATACACGTTTTGTAACATTATTAATGTGTTTACTGTCATGTTTTGCAATTGAATGCATTTAAATAAAAGTATTGATTTAAAGTAATTATAAAACTTTTAAACTGTGAAGTGTGTATGAGTACACTACATTGCAGCAGTAATGCAACACCATTGTGAAACCTAGTTCTGTTTTAGATACATGCAAAAGCCACTGGCACTGAAGTTTGAGGCTCAAGAATAATTACAATTACAAGGCTGTAAAACTATGTTTTTGGACCTCCCTTGAGATAATGTTTCCAATTACCCTCCCATGTCAACAGACCTGGATTGATGAGTAAACCAATGGATAAAGAACAGAAAGAGTCTGACCTATTGCCCCCAATTAATAGCTATTTTTATCACATGCATGCTTTATGTTAATTTCATTGTACATTAGAGAGTACTTTAAAAACTAAAATGCCGGTTCCCGCTGTTGGTTCATCTTAATTGCACTATTCAGATTTAGTTAGATTAGATGAATATGTGTGAGACATGGACAGAGGATCAATAAAACCTACACTCTACACATGTGTAAAAAGTAGTGTACAGAATAAATCAATATATAGATTCTGTTAAATTAACGAGTTTAAAAGTAGTCAGGTTAAACTGAGAGATAGTGAATATGTCTTTGTAGCAATAAATAAACGCTGTCTAAAATGGATTAGGCGAACAAATCAGTGATACCTGATAAGCTGAAAAGGCACAGTAGGGGTTTTGATTTAATTCGTAATGTTGACAGAGTTTTCATGAGGATAAGCGCTGGGACAACTCTAGCAGTCATCAAGGGCATCTGCCGCATGCTGTGCGATCAAAAGCAGGCCATACAAGCAAGATGCTCCAAAAATACATAGCAACTGAAAAGCGTTTTTGAGGAAGTGACTAAAATAACATCTAAACCGCCCTGTCAGTCTGCAAGTCAATGCCAATGAAGGAGGCCTCGCATCATAAATTGTAAGAGTACTCCACTTGCAAGTCTCTTGAAAGCTTGATTTGATGTCAGCCTTTAATTATCGCGTTTATGAGATTCATGAATCCCTCAGAGGTGCTAACGGTGATGTATTGTGATAGTTATGACAGCTACCATTCTGTTGAGTGCCAGCTCGGCTTATCTGAAATGTATTTACTGAGCATAAACAGCTTCTTCACAATAAATCTGGGGAGCAGCCAGATGGATGTAAAGTTACAGATCATACTCACTATAGCACAAGCTGCAGTCATGTTTAATCAAGCGCTCATAAATAATACAAGCATGCTCCCTTGCCACACAACCCACACACAATTCAGTATTTTAACGCATCTAGCCTCCTCTTTGGTGTCACGGTTTGATTGAATGATGTCTTTTTGATACCTACTGATCCTGAGTTACTAAAACAAGATGATTCTGGGTTATGTGTCTGCTTCAGGGGATGTTGATGCTTCGAGACACATTTAAGGGCCCTGAATAGACAGCAGAATCACTGACTTCTCACATGATTCAAGTGGCCTTTTGGAAATCTGATCATACAAATGAAGGCAGTTTTTAAGTTTACATGATGGGTCATATAGAGAGAGAGAGAGAGAGAGAGAGAGAGAGAGAGAGAGAGAGAGAGAGAGAGAGAGCATGTGTGTGCTATTGCCAGACCCGGAGAGCGGTAAAGCTTAACTTATTAACTCTGGGTGAGTTGGACAATGAGCCCATTTCCAAAAAAAAGTGGAGTGTTCCTTTAAGGTTTAACTTATTCAACTCGATCTCATGAAAGTGCGTTTAAATAGCACGCCAAATAAAACCGAAAACTCATGGCATTGAAATGTAAAAAAAAAAAAAACGTATATATATATATATATATATACTAACTTATATTCAATTATAAGGATTGTGGTGTATATGTGTATCATATGCACGCAAATACTGTGTATCATATGCACGCCAACAAATTTTATGTTGTATGCACACCAAAACTTCATATTAAACATGTGCGAGTATGTATATACGCGAAAGTCCATATTTGTGTATTAATACCATGAGTTTTCATTTTTATTTGGCGTAGCCTGTACGCATTTCCATCAGACAAGGCTCAATATTCAATTAGCTATAACAGTATTGGGTGAATTTAAAGTAACTGATAATGTATTAATCTTCCATCAGCCTAAAATGAAATTTCTGTGAAAGTGTTTGCAAATGCTTTTTATTTATTTTTATCTGTGGCATTAATATGCAGTTTTTTTAGATTGAGGTGGGAAATGAATTTTTTGGTGTGACCAATCTTAGCCATGAGATCAATTAAGCTAACTAAACAACATTAACTTCATGTATATTTGTTTTGAAAGTTGCAAGGCTACCTAAAATGTTTTGGTTGTTGGCATGGCCCATTAATGAGATAAATAAAACTAAACAATAATAATAACTTTGTGTTGAAAGTTGTCAGTGGGCATATAACAGCGCCTGAAATCTGCTTCTATTCTGGGTTTAGGGTCCGAGCGGGACTCGAGCGCTCTCCTAACGCGCCATTTAACAGCAGCCAAGTGAACACAAGAAGCACATCATGAATGGAGGAGCGGGCACACCTCCTCAACCCTATTGTCCCAACGTAAAAATCCACTTAGGCACCCGGCGGTAATCAATTTAGCCGCAGATGCGCGAGAATAAAAGATGAATGCGATCTGTAATCCGCAACACCTGCTCCGCCGCCGGATCGGTAACGGCACTCCAAACAAAGGCTCGAGCTGGAATTAAAGTGCTTAATTAAAAGGCCACTGATCAGTGCGCTATTTATAGGCCCACGGCGGGGAGACTCTCCTGGGTTATTTCGGTTTTAGCGTGTCGAAGGAAAATAGACACGTAGAGGCTGCCCTACTGCTCGCCGTTTTCCCGTTTAAGACGAGCCCTGTCAGAGCTGCGCTGCTGTCTTGTCTTATCTTTTTTGAGGACTGGAAGACGTGCCTGGGTTCTCAATCTCGCGCCTGATATTGCGCATGCGTGATCCGGCCGCGGCGCCGAGATGCAGCTGTGGGATGCGGAGAGGGGAGTCCCGACTCTGCGCGGTCGATGTTAACCTCTTTCTGGGGCCGAGCAAACGCAGCGGGTGGTCTGTTCTCTGGAGACCGCCTTGAGGAGGGAGGAGAGAGAGCGAGGGCGAGAAAAGAGGAGGCGCTCGTTACAACAGTCACCAACCTGTGGATGGTGGCGGCGCGTGCTGCGGATTAGAGACAGTCTCGCGCTGGGGCCAGTGCGCGCAAGCTCGTCTCGAAGCGCGACGGTTGCCGCCAGGACCGCGACCACAAGTGCCAGACATGCGCTGCTTGTGAAGAAGAGCTCTGGCTGTATGAATGGCCCCGCTATGGAAGAAGTTACGTTTCCCAGAGTCCGCACGCGGCGGAGGAAAAGTCGCTGCCTGGCCGGCGCGTGCGAGCGCGAGTTTGACTGCAAGGAGCTCGAGACTCTCTTCCAGAAGTACAACCTGAAGCTCGAGCAGACCGCGACGCTCAAAGCGCTGGCCGTCCTCATCCTCGCCGCGTCCGCGCTGGCGCTCGTGGAGCTGCTTTCCGCCGGCTCGCGCTTCACCGTGTCCAAGGGCTCGCACCCGGTCCACTGCGTCATCTTCACCTCACTTTTCATCGTCACCAACGTCAAATACCTGCAGGTCACGCAGCTGCAGCAGATCGCGCGGCTCGCGCTGCTCTTCAGCTTCACGTTCGCGTTGCTCTGTTGCCCGTTTCCGCTCGTGCTGGGTCACGGGACGCAGGGCGCGCAGGGGCCTGACGCACTGAGCACAACACCTGAGCAAGGTGTCTGGCAGCTGATGCTCGTTACGTTCGTTGCCTACTCTCTGCTACCGGTCAGGACGCTCTTGGCGGTTTTGTTTGGCATCCTGGTAGCAGCGTCGCATTTCATTGTGACGGCGACATCAGTAACGCCGCGTAGACCTCGCGTGTGGACACCGGTAAGTTGTGTCACTGCACGTTCCATCCCTAAAAAAAATATATATTTTTTTGCTTGTGGCGTGTCGTATTGGGTGATGCACTGGCGATTAGCGCGCTCAGTGGAGCATGAGGACTGTGGGCGCACGCGCTGCATGTGCACACAGGTGGCGTGAAGAGCGCGCAAAGGCCAGTCTGACTTCAGCACCTCTGAAGATGGACAGCTCCTACATAGAGCAGCCATCCAGAAATCTATCAGAACTTATTTTATAAAAAAAAAATAACCACAAATGCCAAACAGAAAATCAATTGGTTAATTCAAAAATTCAATTTAATCATTGTCACCATAAAACTGTAGAATTGCCTGCATTGTGTGCTCTTTAAAATGTACATTTTAACTTACTTCCAATAGTGATTTTAATTGATGTGTGTGTGTGTGTATATATATATATATATATATTTATAAAAATCAATTACATTTTTTTTTTTATAAAGTTTTATATTTTATTAGCTTTAGCAGGCAGAATTTTAAGGAGACAACTGCATGTTATTTTATTTGCTGTCCTAATATTTATTTATTAATTACGTGCTTGGACATTAGTTTCCATCCAGGTCATTTACATAGCTCAAAAATACCCCATATTTGAGCCTCAGGATAATGGTTCGCAAAAAGAAAAGTGAATTCTGTCATAATTCATTCATGTCATTAGACATTTTTCTTCTTCTTCAGATAAAATACATTTGGGAAAATGCCTGCATGGAAGTCATTGGTAACCAAAACTATTTGATTATAAACATTATAAACATGCAGAACAAATAAAGTGATACAGGTTTAGAATAAATAATGGCATAACATTTTTGACCCTCTTCTGCCAGCTGTTTATGTTTGCTGTGTGTTTTTGCTGAGGTCAATTTGATTTAAAACAGAAGCAAGATTACTGAAATAGATGCCTGTCACAGAGGGATAAGGCTCCGCTTACAGAAGTGAGATATGATTAGCTTAGAGAAACATAATTAAAGAAATTGACATGAAAATACGAAGATAATTTCAATATCGCTACTGTTATTGTTATACATGCATCAAAGGTGTCTGTGAGACATAAACAGAACAAGAAAGATCAAATGAAAGGTGCGGGGCTGTAAACAGAGCAAGATATTAATCTTGATATTAATAGGGAGAGTATTTGCATGCATTGACCTTTCATTTAATCTGGCAGACTGACAAAATGACACATTTCAGTTCAGCTCGTAACCTCTACGCCTCTGATTTACCGAACGCTGTGACAGTTTCACATGTCTCGCTACATCCTCGCTGGATGCTAAATGATGTTTGTGACAAACGCTCACACAGGAATTGCAGCTTCTGTCATCAAAAACCAAACCTGTGAGAACAGGGACTAGATTTGGTGACCTGCTAAGCCTTGATTTCATCGAAGTCCCTGAAATCCAATCAAAACGCTCCAAAGACCTTAAGCAAAGAGGATCGACATAAAGTCATTAAAAACACCTGATCTAAAAATAAATCAGCAAGCTGCTTCACATTAAAACAGCAGCACCGCGCAGCTCACAGCATATACAGTATTTCATTATTGCTCTCCATACTTCAAGAGCACTTCACATCTAGACACAAGTGTCACCGTTCACACGCTGAGTTAATGAGGTTTTTTTTTTACAACCTCTCACTCAGACTGTCACTGCGTAACCTTGATGGACATCATGCATTAAAATACAGGACGGTCAGCCATCGTTAAGCCAATAACATGACTTTAAATCCTTGATCAATAATAACCAATCAATAGCCAAAACCAGTAGCCCAACTGGTGTTTCCACAACTGGATAAAAATAATATCCATAATACCTGTGTACTTCCATAGTAACTCGATGTGTATGTAGTATGTAACCACAGTGTAAGTACACACCGGTACATAGTATCTACAGCTGTAATATTACTGTAACTACACACATGTAACACCCCTCAGAATGCTGTGTGTAAGTACAAATGTGTAACAGGACATTGGTAACAACCCTTTTTGGTAATGAAAGTACAAATGTGTAACAGGACTAACAGCACTTTCTGGTAAATATAGTGTTAGACTTTATATTAAACAGACAATTGCTGTGGGTTTAGCGTGTAATTACTCTGATGTCACACGGCAGCCGGCAGGAAGTTAGGCTTTACTTATAAATTGTGGTTTGTGTCCAGAATGTTACACTTTATATTAAGTGGGCAGTTCCTGAGGAGTTACCATGTGTATACACTGCTACTACAGAGCTGCACCAACTCCATCAACTCCACCCACATATCCCTAAACCTACACAACTCCACCCCCTGTTCAGTTACTCTTATAAATACTGCTGTTACTAAATGTAGCTACCGTATGTAATTCCTGTTACATGACTACTTAGTGAAGTGAAAAAAGTGTTGTTACCAATGTCCTGTTACACAGTTGTACTTACACACAGCATTCTGAGGGGTGTTACATGTGTGTAGTTACTGTAATATTACAGCTGTAGATGTACCGGTGTGTACTTATACTGTGGTTACATACTACAGACATAAAATTGTGAGATATAATCAAAATAATTGAAAGATATAAACGCAGAAATGTGAAAATTACAGTTTGTGAGATATAAATTCATAATTGAGAGATACAGTCTCAGAACTGAATAAGATATAAACACACTTTGCTCTGGTCAATTGTGAAAATAAAAAGAATTCAAATTGTGAGATGAAAATTCACAAACAAAACAACAAAAAACTGAATTATCTTGAAATTCTTTTAAAGCTCACAATTACGGAGAAAAAGAATTGCAAGTTTTATATCCCTGAATTTCCTTTTCTCAAGATTGCCAGGAAAGTCTGTATTTTGAGATATAAGTACAGAATTGCAAGATATAAACTGAGAATTTGCCATTTTGAGAAGAAAAATCTGCATTTTAAGATATATTTGGTTTTATATTTAGTTTTCATTTTAAATCACATAACTTTTGCTTCGGTTACTCCTGTCATTTACACTACTCCAGTGTTTGTTCAACCCTTGAAAACAGAGACTTGCTGCAGACCATGTTATATGGAGTTTTGTTTCAGTGTAAACCAGGGCTGTCCAAACTCAGTCCCGAAAGGGCCAGTGTCCACGCAGAGTTTAGCTCCAACCCTAAATAAACACAGCAGCTAATCAAGCTCTTGCTAGGCATGTTAGAAACTTCCATGCAGGTGTGTTGAGACAAGTTTGAGCTAAACTCTGCAGGACCGGATTCGGGCAGCACTAGTGAAAACCGACCAAAGCGGGACATTTTGAAACCAATGGTGTGGCTGCCCACATTCTACCATGTAAAGATAACAACATGCTCATTGGCATGAATGGTCATATGACCTGCATTTTAGTGTTTCAGTTGTGAGATATAATCTTGTTTTCATTACGTGGCAGAAACCTTTCCATTGGCCACGTCGTTTATTAGCCTCATTAGCTAATTGGTAAAACTTAAAACCTTCCTAAGGACTTGTAATAATGTCACTACTTCATGCTATTTAACAAATGGCCTTTACTTTCATTTGCAAAGGGCCTGTTAAAAGAACCAATGAAAGGGATTCTGGGTAATCAAATTTTCTGTTGCTCTATATGAATGAACAATGCAAAGCCCTTAATAGGCGCCCGTTTGATGTGTCATGTCTCAAAAGCTAGGCAATTGCTGATTCTTTCGGTCACAGAAGCTAATCCATCGAGATTGTCAGGCTAGCGTGGGGGGTTTGTGTCCATCTCTGCGCTCGAGTTTATCTTCTCAGGGTTTATTGAAAAAAATGAACCCGCTGCCCCCATTCTCAGCATCTGTTTCCGTCTCTCCTTCAAGCTAGTTTTCACACACACACACCACCACGCCACTCCTAATCACTGAAAGTTTGTATTCAGTCGCCGAATGCTGTTTAAATGTCAGAAACCTTCAGCATGGTCTGATAAACAGAGATGGTCGCACAAACCCTGTTATTTCTCTCATTCTCTGTGTGTTCGTAGCTGGTAGCAAATGCAGTGTTGCTGGTCGGCGTGAATCTGTCGGGTGTGTTTGTGCGAGTCCTTACTGAGCGCGCCCAGAGGAAGGCCTTCCTACAAGCCAGAAACTGCATCCAACAGCGCCTGCAACTAGAGGACGAGAACGAGAAGCAGGTCAGACTTTCACAGCATATACGCAGACAAACAGCTGCATGTTTCGATCAAACGATCAGCGGTTTCATTTTCTCCCACAAGTTAAAGTTGCAGTTTTGACAGGTAATTTACTTAGCAAGATTGCTTTCCTTCCACCCCCCCCCCCTGACTAGCGTAAAGGTCAAGATTTCTCTGGAAATACGTACTACCACAAGCACACACAGATGCATGTATGCTAAGACACACGAAACAGTTGTGAGATTGGGTCTAGGGTCAGGTGCTTGACTTAGTTGGTATTCAGATCGTATACAACTTTAATGCCATTACAGCCCACCAGAAGCACATCAGAACAGGCTCTTGATGCTGCTGGGTGCGAGTAATGGCTTAGCATTTTAATTTGGCTTATGAAATCATTTTAGATCCCTTTTTAGGTGCTTTATTGTGCATTATTTAACAGTAAATGTTTTTGCAAAAAATATATAGCTTGACTAAAAGTTGAATTGGAATTTAATTGGACTGACAGGAACTGGAATTGAATGAATTGCAGTTAAACAGGTAATGGCTTTCTAGAAATCAAGTGTTCTTCTGCGTGGTCTGTAAGAAATGAATACTTTATTTAGCAAGGATGCATTGAATTGATCAAAGGTTACTTTAAATGCATTGATACAAAAAGGAATTAATTTATTATACATTTTAATACTATTTTACAAAGTTACTGTTTTTACAATGTTTTTATTAAAATAAATGCAGGTTTACTGAGCATATGAGACAATACAAAATATTTGTTTTAATTCCAGTTTGTTTTTGTATTTTAACAGTTAAAACTTAAAAGATCAGAAACTGAATTAGAATTAAAAAAAAATCCAGTTTGTGTTCATACACAATCTATTGCAAACCAATCCAATTCCCATCACACATTTATTTTTTTTACTATTTAACTACAATAAAATGAGTTGCTAATAAAATGTAGGTTTATTTTAAAGTCAAACATTGTTTTCCCCGTCGTCAATTATTTCTTACTTAAACAACTTCCATGCATCTGTCTAGATACACAGCAGATATAACAGATACCTTCAGCAGATACAGTGACTTGCAAAAGTATTCAGCTTTTCCACATTTTGTCACATTACAGCCACAAACATGAATCTATTTTATTGGAATTCCACGTGAAAGACCAATACAAAGTGGTGTACACTTGAGAAGTGGAACGAGAATCATGCATGATTCCAAACATTTTTTTTTACAAACAAATAACTGAAAAGTAGGGTGTGCGTAATTATTCAGCCCCCTTTGGTCTGAGTGCAGTCAGTCAAGTCAAGTCAAGTCACTTTTATTTATATAGCGCTTTTAACAATACAGATTGTAGCAAAGCACAGTCAGTTGCCCATAGACATTGCCTGATGAGTGCTAATGACTAAATAGAGTGCTACTGTGTGTAATCTAATATCAGTACAAATACAGCTGCCCTGTGACGGCTTCTGAGGTTGTTTAAGAGAATACTGGGAGCAACAACACCATGAAGTCCAAAGAACACACCAGACAGGTCAGGGAGAAAGTTATTGGAAATTTAAAGCAGGCTTAGGCTACAAAAAGATTTCCAAAACCTTGAACATCCCACAGAGCACTGTTCAAGCGATCATTCAGAAATGGAAGGAGTATGGCACAACTGTTAACCTACCAAGACAAGGCCATCCACCTAAACTCACAAGTCGAACAAGGAGAGCGCTGATCAGAAATGCAGCCAAGAGGCCCATGGTGACTCTGGACGAGCTGCAGAGATCTACAGCTTAGGTGGGGGAATCTGTCCATAGGACAACTATTAGTTGTGCACTGCACAAGGTTGGCCTTTATGGAAGAGTGGCAAGAAGAAAGCCATTGTTTAAAGAAAACCATAAGAAGTCCCCTTTGCAGTTTGCCACAAGCCATGTGTGAGACACCGCAAACAAGTGGATTAAGGTGCTCTGGTCAGATGAGACCAAAATGGAACTTTTTGGCCAAAATGCAAAACGCTATGTGTGGTGGAAACCTAACACTGCACATCACTCTGAACACACCATCCCCACTGTCAAACATAGTGGTGGCAGCATCATGCTCTGCTTCTCTTCAGCAGGGACAGGGAAGCAGGTCAGAGTTGATGGGAAGATGGATGGAGCCAAATACAGGGCAATCTTGGAAGAAAAGCTCTTGGAGTCTGCAAAAGACTTGAGACTGGGGCGGTGGTTCACCTTCCAGCAGGACAATGACCCTAAACAGTTTGAGGCTGTAATGTGACAAAATGTGGAAAAGTTCAAGGGGGCCGAATACTTTTGCAAGCCACTGTATATAAACCAGACATATAAGCCCCATTCTGAATGAAACAGGAGTTTCTATACTTAGAGCAAACTCTTTGTCATCTGTTGGTGTATTTGCAGGATGGACATTTCTGGAAAAAAATGCACACACAGCAGATTGCGGTAAACTTATTAAAAGATTCTTTTGTGGCGGCAACCTACCAGAACAAGACAGATCCACTATCCCGCCTTCATTTCTCAGTGAGACTGCTTCATCTTTTGCTGTCATTGTAGATTATATCAATGATAAAGAATGTGAATCAAATAGCAACATTAGCATAACTTATCTCCCTCGCCGAGCTCCGGGTAGATTGCAGTGGATAATTACTGAATGATTTATAAATGAAGTGGAGAGGGGCATAAGACGGAAAGATGCAAAACACACTCATACAAACTAAAGCGGAGAGGACACTTTCCCCTTGTTCCTTAGCGACTGAAAATTGGTTATAATTGTTTGCACATGACTCATCCACCTCCTACCCAACAAACTCCCTGAATAGAAGGTAACACCGCCCACTCTATACATCACACCAAGCTGTACCACACAACTCTCTCTGACACAAACCCTCACACGCGTGTGCTCTCGCTGCGGAGATATGGACCGGTCTGTCATCTTTCAATTTGTCATTTATATGCACTATTCTAAGTGCATATTCAGAAAGAATGGCTCACGTAGGCTATTGATTTCAAAAGTTTGAGAGTTTCTTACAAAGATGAATTAAATCACAAGGAGGGAGAATATTTGAGGAAAAATAAAAAATTATGGAAAAGTGGAGGGCAGAGCCTCTTTCAACCTCTATAATGTTTTTGTTCTTTGTGTAATAGTAGGTGTTATTTATAAGACTAATAATGCTACTACTATTACTACAACTACAACTACTTCCAATAATATACAGCAGAGACCAAAATTCATAGTACTTTTTTTTTTTTTTTACAATTTTTACAATTTTTTTGCAATAAAATCTTTTTTATTAAATAAATTAATACTGTCATTCAGATATATCAATAAAGGATGTAACAAATTAACAGAATAGAACAAATATAACGTAAATGTTTAAATTGAGGAATTTACAAAATGGGCTTCATGAATTAATAAAAATTTTAAGCTGACTGCATAGGGTGACCATAAGTGCCATATTTTTTCTGGATGTGTCCCAGCCAGGATTTCTATATTGCTTGGATTTGTACCTCAAGAGCGTTTCAAAAACATAAGGAACCAATGCCATACTGTTCGGTCCGCACACGCAAACCAAGCCAAAACCTATATCCTTATATAAATCCTGGCCAGGACACGTCAAGAGAAAATGGAATGGATGGTCATCCTATTGCTGCAGGTCTTAAAATAGTTAGTACAGGAGTTTGTTTACCATTGTGTAGCATCTCCTTTTGTCCTCTAAACATTTTGAAGATGTCTGGGCATCGTGGTTATGAGTTTCTTGAATGCGGGTGTTGGAACTTGGTCCGATTATTGCCTAATATAGGTTTCCAGCTGCTGAGGAATTTATGGTTGACATATTTTTCATCAATGGTCTTCAGCCTTGCCCCTTATGCACAGAGATTTCCCAATCTGTCCTTCAACTAATACGCCAGTATAGGTTATTTGTACAATAGCGGTGAAATACGACCCATCAGAGCGTATACTAAAATTGCGCCCCTATCGGCAACATAACATTTGCATATTAATGTTTTTTTACTATTTTATCAGCCCTGTTTTTTATTCAGGGTTGGTTTAGCTTGGTTTTTAGAGAGATGTGTTATAAGACAAGACGTGATCATGTGTGAACACATGTGCTCATAAAACCCTTTAAATTATGATTTTGCACAATTTTTGAAAGGGGTAGGTTTAGGAATGGCTTAGTGTGGTCTTTTGTACAAATTAAACCTAGTAAAATATGTTTTTAATCACAGTGAGATCGTTGTAAAAACTTTACACATTGCATTTAAACAAGACACATTTTAATTGGTAATCACAGTCAAAAAATTATCATCATTATATATGCTGAACATACATATCCAGGTCCATTAACAGCAAGTAAAAACCATGTAGTGTATATGAAACATATCATATATATTTATTTTAAGTTTTAAAATACTTAGACAATTATAGTCGTACTGCTACAAACTTTTAACCCAACTCTCAACGCTCAACTTTTGAGTGCAGGCAAGTGACAAAGCTACCCGTTGAGTTTCTAACACAGGTGGCATGGCTCGCTGGGGTTTGCTCATCGAGTAGGTATTTATCACCTGCTTTTAGTAATGCATGGTTTGGCAATGAACTATATGCGTTTCCACGGAAACTTTGCCATGCCAACCAACTCCAACGCTCAGAACTGTGATCTCTCACAGAGATTGGCCACTTTACAGCTATCAGCGAGTTCATTAGATAAAACCTCATACAGATAACAGAAGTGGCCAGGTTTAAACTAACAGTAACCATAATACAATGGCCATCCCAATCATTTTAATGGGTTTTTTTATGGAGCTGTTCAGTGATGACGTCAATTTGAAGATCAACCGGAAGGCCACGGCTTCCCTTGGAAATTTTCATGTCTGTGGTGAACATTGCTTAAAGAGATTTTTCACATTTGTTGCGTAACATATATGACATATTTGCGTGTTTACATAAACAACAGTTCTTAAAAATGTTGGGGGAAAAAATTCAGTTCAAGCTGGTTGAGCAAATGTCTAACATATGAGAGAGAGTTGATTTGTTGGTCATATGTGGTCACTGCAGAATTATCCTAATTCCATTTGTGTTACATCAACAACATTCAAAACTGCCCAGCTTTAGCAACTGAAATGTTGAGCCAGGAAGTGGGTAATTGTGTAAGCTTTAGGGGTGTTTTTGGAAGCGGTCTACGCCAACTATGCTTCAAGTTTGCTTTGAATCCCTTTCAGACTTAATTCTGAATAATGATAATGTCTTTTTTTAATCTCTAGATCTCTAAAACTTCATTTCCCATAATCCTCATCAGCACTTACTGTTTGCATGGTAACACAAAGGCTGAAATGCAGTATTTTATTATTTTATGAAGCAAAGGTCATAACACAGGCAATTAGTCCAAAACAAAGGCAACAAGGCCACGTGGACTATTTTAACAATGTCTTTACTACCTTTCTGGGCCTTGAAAATGGTAGTTGTGTTGCTGTCTATGCAGGGTCAGAAAGCTCTTGGATTTCATCAAAATCATAATTTCTCAAAAATGGGTTTGTAACGACAGGAGGGTGAATAAGTAATGACACAATTTTTTCATCTTTGGGTGAACTCTTTAAGTTAGAATGTGTGTGTTTTGTTGACATTGGTTGTTCAGATATTGATGCAACAAAACGATCAAAAATGTTGGCGATGACTGGTAACTTTTTAAAGAAATGCTGGTTAAACTTGACTGAAGACATTTAGAAACTTGATGTTTATGCTAAAATAATGGACGCATTACAGGAACGCCTTCTTATGAGCCTGCTGCCCAGAAATGTTGCCATGGAGATGAAGGAGGACTTCCTGAAGCCACCAGAAAGAATCTTCCATAAGATATACATCCAACGACATGACAACGTCAGGTACAGAAAGAACAAGAGAGAGTGTGTTTCAACAATCAAGCCATTCATGTTGAAAACCCACACTTATTCCATGAATGAAAGATGGGAGCTCTACACATAGTTTTCTCCCCCCCAGACTAGACAGAGAATGTCAATTCCATTGTGCTTAAACTGTGATTGCGAATACTGAATCAATGAGTCAATAAGAGTCAACAACTCTCCACTCACGCGCAGCCGTCTAAGTTCCTGAGTCTGGCTGCCAACCAAAGCTCGCACAGCGTGTACGGCGCCCACAGTGCTAGTGCTATCAACTCAAGAGCTGCTCAATTAACCCACACTGCCCACACACGCAGAGAGACGGAGAGCGAGAGATGGAACGAGGCAGGGCTGGGGGGGAAATTCACACAATAGCACATACACTCATATACACACATATGCCATCTCAAAGACCCGTTCCAGCCAAGAGATTGGTGAAAGATGATGCATACAAGTAACTTTTCCATGACTAACTGACTGTCGAAAAGATGAGGTTAATCCAGGCCCAGATCAAAGATGAAGAGTGGGCTTTATCTGCGAGCGCTATAAAAGCTATTTGTTTGTACTTTCATTCACATCTTGCTGCTATGTTTGCTTAGTTTTTAAGATATTGAGTTCATAACGGAACTGAATTTAACGGAAGACTCTGGAGCCATTAGTATATTACTGTAGTTTTGAATTTAGCTTTTCGAATTTCAGTCCTTTCTGATATTAGTGATTCCTTGTTTTAGTTTTTTATAGTTTAGTTTATATTTAGATGTTATTTAAATCACATAATTGCATAATCTAATCTGTTATCAATGCATAATCTAAGAGTAAAACAAAAAAAAATATGATCATTTAATTTTTATTTTAATTGAAATCAACATTAAATTAAAAAGCACTATATTTATTAAATGTATCTGTTTTTCTTTTTTTCTATTTGACCTTTTAATTTTTAATCAAAATGTCATACTTTTATACTGCCCTACAAAGCAAAAAGGCAGTAAATGCTGGAATGCCACAGTTTTCTTAGAGACGCCTGGAGACTCATTCAGATCTGCCTTCATCTGATCAACAATGTAGAAGCAAGTCTTACTGTACATGTTCATTACAGTACAGTTTTCATAGTTGGGCTAATCTGACTGACTCTAATATTTTCATGAAAATCCACAGTTTCAGTAGACCCTGTGTGTTCATTCAAAAGCATGTTTCTCAGAACTGTGTAAGATCTCGTGTGAATCACCATAACCTTTTGTCCTCTCATTCTGTGCAGCATCCTGTTTGCAGACATCGTGGGCTTTACCAGTCTTGCTTCACAGTGCACGGCCCAGGAGCTGGTCAAACTGCTGAACGAACTCTTCGGGAAGTTTGATGAACTCGCTACAGTAAGTAATACTATTGACACGTATACATGTATGTGTGGAGAGAATCTTAAAGGGGTCGTATGA
This sequence comes from Enteromius trimaculatus, assembly GCA_032361065.1. Classification (NCBI taxonomy): domain Eukaryota; kingdom Metazoa; phylum Chordata; class Actinopteri; order Cypriniformes; family Cyprinidae; genus Enteromius; species Enteromius trimaculatus. The sequence goes on from JAUMHP010000076.1 coordinate 6,648,582, forward strand.
TGTTGCTAAGAACATTATTTTGTATATTTGGTGTAATGCAATGTGTTTATGTGGTTAAAGGTGCAAAAAAACATTATTTTTCACACACTGTACATTTTTGTTTCTCGTCTAAGCCCTGCTTCCTAAAGTGGGTCGATTTATTTAAAGCTCATTGTTCCAAAAAAGCGAGGTGTGCCCTGATTGGCCAGCTATCCAGTGCACTGTGATTGGCCGAAAACTGCAAGCATGTGGCAGAAATGTTACGCCCCTTACCATAATGTGATGCCACATCTATAACATTATAATATTTGTGTTCAACTGTTCTGGAACAGTGTTGGAAACACAACTTAACACTGATTTCTAGTTGTGCCCTCTTTTGAAAGCACAACGACACACAGCATCTCCAGAACATGGCGCCTGCAGCAACACTACAGCAAGAATAACAGCTCTGCCTTCTTTCTTTGTGTAAACATTTGGCTGATGTTATGGAAACAAGCTGTTAACATTTTTAAAGAGCAAAAGTCTGTTTGGTTTTGAGACTTTAGCCTTTGAAACTTAACAGATCTTTTTTATGCACCAAGAGCTTGTAACAATTTAAAGATGCTGTAACTTATATGATTGCTCACAGTCTGACTGCAATATGCTAATCAGCAATATAATTATGATCCCCATTAGCGGCCACAGCTTTTCATATAGAGTCCCTCTGTGCACTGCAGGAGAGAGGAAGTGCTTGAGGTGGAAACAGTATTATGCTATAGCATCGTAAAAATCACAGTCAAATGCTTCATCTCTGAATGAGAAAAACTCGATGTGAATTTACATACGGTCAAAAGACGGTTATTTTAAAACTTTCTGTTCATCACAGAATTCTGAAAAAAAAATTCACATAAATATTAAGCAGCACAAATGATTTCTGAAATATCAGGTGAGAATGAAGATTGAAGACAAGCCCAAAATTCTGAATTGCAGCATATAATGTGATTTAGTAGAAATGACTCTACACCATTTCAGAGTGCGCAGTTGCTGAGATTATGATTCCTCAAAAACAACTTAATGACTACAGAACAGAACATTATATGTAACACACACACACACGTTGTTTTTTTGTGGTTTGTGGAGACTCTTCATAGGTGTAATGGTGTTTCTACTGTACAGACTGTATGTGGTACTGACCCTACACCTAAACCTACCCCTTACAGGGAACTATGTGCGTTTTTAGAACTAAAAAAAAACAACAACACAATTTAGCATGTTTTTTTTAGCCTTTTAAATGACGGGGACACTGAAAATGTTCTCATAAATCACCTTCATATTGTAATACCTAGTTCATACCCACGTCATTATACAAATTTGTGTCCTCATAAAGCACATAAACCCACACACATGTACATATAGTCTTGTATCCATTTTATTGTCCCCCACATATAAATCATAATTTTGATCTCTTAGAAAAATTAAAACGTTACCATTCATCTCCTGAACAAACAGCAATACTTGAAGTGATATATGGTGTCTTTAATGATTACAGAACAAACTGTGCAAGACAGGTTATTCACAGAAGTTTAATAGAAAAAGGGGTTTTCTGATTCCTAACAATAATAGAGATACTTGTCTAGTAAATATTTCAGCAGCCCCTGACAGTAAATGCTCAACTGCAGTCCTGACAGCTATGATTGTGTTTGGACTTTTCAAAGGTGCTGTCTGAGATCCTACATCAGTGTCTTTGATGTTGAATAACTACAAATTACAGCTGCAGCTTTTACTAGAGGCTTTTGCATTATTTGGATCGTTGTCATGGATAGTAATTATTAATCCTCCGATAAGTAAAACTGTGGTTTCTTGTGTATTCGAAAAAGATAAAAGCATATTAGCTTCCTAATTGTCCTTTCTTCCAACCCTTTCACGGCTCACTTTGTTTTTCTGTATCCCCAAATCAGCAAGTGTAAATCTTTGGATAAAAGCGTTTTTTGTTTGTTCCAGAGAGAAGTAAAGCTCTTTTGTGAAATGCAGCTGTCTGTCACGACAGCTAAAACTTTTTTAAAGTTTGACATTAGTTTGAAATTCAGACAACAGTTGGGAATGACTGGCACAGATGGTGTGTGTGTGCTGTGACGGGGTTTCCCACAGTCTTCTTCTGCCCTGTGGTGCCAGATGGTGCATTTCTAATGAAATAGAGCAATCGATCTGTAGAGTTTCTTCTTTTCTGTTTGACTTGCACTCTAAAGTGTTTTATTGTTCTGTTTAATCAATGTGAAGTGTCTACTCCTGATGAAATATTAGTAAAAGGATATATATATATAAAAATCTGACAAAGTGTCTCCTTGGGTTCCTTTGATCCAATGATCCTTCAAAAAAAATGTTATTTTTTCCGTATTATTATCAATGTCCAATACATTTGTGCTGCTTGATATTTCTGTTGAAACTTTGAATTTTTTCAAGATTTAAAAGAACTGTATTAGATATTTTGTAACATGCCTTTTTTTTATAAATGTTTATACATTCTTGCTTAAAAAAAAGTGTTTAATCTGGAGAAAATGAAGTCTGGACGTAGCCTTACTGACCCCAAATATTTTTATTTCAAAAGTGTAGAAAGTAAAGGTTGGTTTAAAGCCACATAATCAATCATATTTTCATTTTAACAGCATTGAAAATTCACAATAAACCTATTTATCAATACATAATTTTGCCGGGGCCTAATACAAGGTTCAAATAAAGTGTCAAGCACAAAAACATTGAAGTGTATATAATATTTCTTCATTTTGATAGGTAAGTAAAATCTCATCTACTCAAACTGTCAAAATAGAGACCAATCCTAATAGTTTGTTTCAGCTTTACTATAGTCATTCTTCCATTCAATCATAAATTGTGTAAATACACTGTACATTTTTTTTTTCTAATTTACGGGGAAAAAACAGCAGCTGAGGTTGCCAGAATTAAACCATTAAAAATACGGTAACCATATTTTTTGTTTTACTGATTTATTTAACAATTGACAGTAATTTCTAGTAATAAACCATAATAAGTGATATAATGTTAATATACCAACCTAATAAAGTAGTGAAATCTATGTTGTAGCTTTGAAATACACTGATAACTACCAAATGCAGGTCGTGATGAGCAAGTCACTTGATGAACCAAGGCCGATAACAAGTAGCTTTGAAATAGTAACATATATAGAAAGTGCTCAGTGTCACACAAGCACTAAACACCAGCATGGTAAGATTAAACTGAAATGTGCAATAAACATTCATTTAACAACGTTACATGTAACACACAACCCTAATAAACATGATTGATAAGAAAAAGTTATTTCAAAGAAAAAAAATAAAATACAAACAAAATTTAAAATGCAATGCAGGGAATTCTGGGAAATTTAGCAAGAATTTACCATTTAACAGGTTTTTACCGTAGCATTTTCACATCGTTAGTATTTACCATAGTATTTTTTTTACAATGTATGTAAGAAGTTAGATTCAATATAACCTGAAGGATAAGTGACATTAATCATCAGACTTGCTTTCAACTCCACATCCCATTCATTGGATTTGGACATCCCATCATGCTTTTGTGTGTCTGATTGGCAGGAAAACCATTGCAGAAGGATTAAGATCTTGGGAGACTGTTATTACTGTGTGTCCGGCCTGACCCAGCCCAAAGCGGACCACGCTCACTGCTGTGTGGAGATGGGTCTGGACATGATCGACACCATCACGTGAGTGTTTGTGGCCAAATCTCATTTTGTTTCAACAGCAGTCACTGAGCAACAACGGCAGCTATGATCATCTGACAGACTGTATTTGAAAGCTATAGTGATTTTACTTTGTGCGTGTGTGTGTGGAGACCTGCTCCACTATATGCATTTCTCTGCTCTGAATTTTAAGGTGGCTTTCACTGCTGCAGTCTCTTATCACCTCACACAGGTGCTAGAATATGCACACACACACACACACACACACACACGTATGCATACACAAACCAGAACTCGCACAGAAACACCTCTCTCTCTCTCTCTCTCTCTCTCACACACACGTTCTGTCTCACATTAGTGTAGATCTCCTGCTTTGTGCTGGTAGCAAACAGAGAAGATATCCCTCCTGCCAAAGCTCTCTCTCTCTTCAATCATCAGATCCGGAATTATAGTGAGGGATGAGGAGAGAATAAGGAGCTTTTGAAAAGGAGGCAAAAAACCTGACTCTAGTTTTCTAGATGGGAATATATAGTGCTCAGGGTTCCCACAGGTTTGAATTTTTCTAGGACATTCTTGTTGTTTGTGATTTTGTTTGTTATGGTGATTTAAAATACATTTAAGATGTTACAGTGTCAATGTTATAGAACTTATTGTTTTTGATTGATCTATGCATATGTTTCTTTTTGTTTTTTCTTCTTTTTGAGATATACAACAGATTTCTTTCTGGTGGTATCTTTAATCATTTAGTTTTATTTTAGTGTCACTGAGTTAATATTATATTTTTTTTGCCTTCATTTTCATTTTAATTAGAGTTTTTGTATTTTTAGGTTTGTTTTTTTAGGTTGTATTTATTTTTTTTTTACTTTAATGACCATGTGGTTTTTAAAAATGTTTCCTTAAGTTAAAATTAACAAAGCAAAATTAATATGACTAGCTGAATAAAATATATTTATTATTTTATTTTATTTCAGGCACTGTTACTTTTTATTTTATTTTTTCATGGTTTTATTCTTTTCTATATTTTTTTTTACAATAAAAATATTACAATAACCAAATCTCACCCTACATTAATTTATTTATTTACTTTTTTAATAATTACTTTAAATCAGATTAATTTCATAGCATGGAAGAAAATCTGTTGCTACATTTCCTCGCAACTTTAAAAAAAGTTCAAAAATGTTTAATCTTTCGTTAATATTTTTATTTACTAATAAATGGTTTATAATAGTTTGTGAACAGGTTTAACAACAGCAACAAAAAAATCTTTCCAAAAACTAGAGAGCTTGTTCACAGCTCGGATGTCACTATCGTCACTATAATATTTAAACAATACGATATTGTGCAGAAAATTTTAACTAAAATTTAATTAACTGAAATTTTAATGACCTTTCCAGTTCACTGGTTTAGAATGACAATTTCCTGATATTTGCATATTTTCTTGCAAATCAGTTAATTCACTTAAATGTTTATTCATTTGACACTTTAATAAATGAAGGCCTAGTTAGTTATGAATGTCTGAAATGATGTGCAGTCACATGAAATAAGGGTTCCAGCCAAAGCTTTTAGTGGCCAGTATTTTAAAATCACCTGCTTGCAAAACTTGATTACCTAAATTAATAAATTAGACTCAAACTCAGTTCATAACTGAAAACTTTTTAATGCTTCATCCGCACCAGCAGGTGTCAGTATAAAAACCACTCATATGGGAAATGAAACGTTGATCTTTTTTGGGAATATATGTGTATACAGGTCTGTTGCGGAAGCGACTGAGGTGGATCTGAACATGCGTGTGGGTTTACACACGGGCCGTGTGCTGTGCGGGGTTCTGGGGCTCCGCAAGTGGCAGTATGACGTCTGGTCCAATGATGTGACACTGGCCAACATGATGGAGGCGGGAGGACTGCCTGGGTCAGTCACACACCACATTTAATAGAGCCAGGACTACATGACCAGACAGGTGTGAGCATGATTGTTTGCCCCTCCCCCAACAGGAAGGTTCATATCACCAGGGCAACGCTGGAATGTCTGAATGGAGATTACGAGGTGGAGCCAGGATTTGGCCACGAGAGACACGCTTTCCTGAGCAAACACGCCATCGAGACATTCTTCATCGTGCCCTCACACAGACGAAAGGTTACAAACACATCACAGACAATATGAGATCCACACGACAGTAAACCATCTCACTTCTGGAACGTAGTGTTTTTATTATCATTAAACTAAACTGTAAATAACATAAAAGAGAAACTTGACTTTATACAGTATTTGACTGGATTGTGAAAAGTGGCTGTAATGTTATTCGGTAGAATTATATTTCTCTTCCTACATTGGTAGTAAAGATTTGGACATTTTACTGGTTGAGAAAATTTAATTAACAATTATTGACAATAAAATAGAACCCATTTAGCTTTGTTAAAGCACCTCTGAAATCAGCTGACCCTGTATTGGTTTATTTCCTGGTGAAATAGGAAGTGGGGGATTTAAATAGCAGATGCACTTTACTTTCATTACAGCCAGGAACGCTACATGTTATTGCTATTTTTATTGATAAAGTTATTGATATAGTACTAATAAGTATTAGCTCTTAAGGGTTTCTTGGCATGGGCAAACATTTGTTGTAAGTAATAAAGTACTGAAATTATTCTAAAAATTCAGATTTAAAACCACAGAAATAAATTGCATTTTAAAGTATATTTAAACAGAAAGATACAGTATATTTACATTTTTTTATCATGTTTAATTAATATTTATATTAATTAATATAATATTTGCTGCTTTTTATATTCAAATATGTGAATTGATGAACAAAAATATTTTGTAAAGATCTTACTTTTCCAAATATTTAAATGGTTTTTATACAGATGTCTCTCTCAGGTCTGATACTTAACACCCATAAGATGTCTGTTAAAGGTTTGAACTTTAACTTAATCTTCCGGATCTGAGAGATGACTGCAATGCAATAAAATGATCCACACATGCACAAACATCCTAGTCCATCTGGAGTTCTTTACAAATGGATTAGAAGGGTCTTCTTTATAGCACTTTTTTAAGTCACTTCTTTTTTTCAGCCACCGCAGCCATTTTCTCACATTCAGTTAATCTCTTCTCTTTCCTCATTCCACATTTCTTCCCACCCCCTCTTTCTCTCTCTCTCTCGCTTTCTCTTTGCAGATTTTTCCCGGGCTGATCCTATCAGACATCAAGCCAGCGAAAAGGATGAAGTTTAAGACAGTCTGTTACCTGCTGGTGCAGCTCATGCACTGCAGAAAGATGTTCAAAGCGGAGATCCCTTTCTCCAACGTCATGACCTGTGAGGATGATGACAAGGTGCGTGATTATTGCAGTAGTCACAAACTCTAGCTCAGAGGATATTAAACATGCTCGATATTTTCAGATAATTGAAGAACACGCTGTTTTCATTTGTAATGTTTCTCCCAACAACAAGGCGTTAGTTTCTGTACTAGTTTGTTGCGTTCAAAACAACAGAAGTGTAAACAAGTGCACCAAGTAAATTTACAAAGGTTTGGCTCATGAATATTTATAACTCTACTAATATTGAGGTAAGACATCACCGTGTCATGATATCACAACCAGTCAGAGAAAAGTTCCATTGCTGCTGATATATTGTGATTGCTGTTTTTTTTTATTGTTAGATCCTACAACATTTATTAATCCAAGATCCCAAAATCAGTCGAAATCACCTTTTACACCCACACAAATCACATTCTCGGTGTTAATCCAGTGCACTCGCTAATGCCACTCCTTCAGACAAGTGGATGATTGCACACAGATCCAATCACTGCTGCAGATTTACTCTTCTCATTTACTGTGTGTGTGTGTGTTTTGACTTGTATCAGTGCATAATTAAACATCTTATCACTATGCATGTGTGAGAAAATATGCTGAGATGTGTGGAACACCCATCTGTCACCATGTACTGTTGATTTTGTGTTTGTAGATGAGTACATGTGAGTGTGCTTTTCTTTCTTTTTATCTAGTTGTAATGGGATATTAATGACCTTTTGTCATCCTAAAGTCTGTATGTCCAAAAATAAGGTTTTGTCATGCGTAAAGAACAAATTCTTAAACTTCTAAACAATGTCAGCTGTTGTAAAAGTTTGAATCTATTGTAAATGTGAATCGTCAGATTTGGAATCTGCAATACTGTACTGAATGGAAATGTCCCCTATGCTTCCAGAGACGAGCTCTACGAACAGCTTCTGAGAAGCTGCGCAATCGGACGTCGTTTTCGGCCGGCATGGTGCAGAACTCTCCCGGGACCAGAGTGAACCGTTACATCGGTCGTCTGATAGAAGCACGACAAACAGAATCTGAGACAGCAGACCTCAACTTCGTTACCCTCACATACAGGAGCAGAGAGAGAGAGCAGAGAGTGAGTACACACAGATGCATGATGGGTAAACATGTAGGTGAGGGCAGGACTAGTTGTCACAGACAGGGTTTAAACCTTTTGAAATAGTTTAAATGATTTCTTAGATTCTGAATGTAAACTAAATAAATATATAATATAAATAAATGTATTATTTATTTGTGGTTGTAGCTCAAGGTCACCATAAAATCGCAAAGAAATACATCTGGCCCCCAGATTTTAATATGGTTGTTTTTTAATAATATAAATTTAATTGCAATGTTTGCTGGCCAAACCAACGGTACAGTATGATCAAATTTCCTGTTTTGTTACAGCTGAAAAGTCTTAATAACCTTAACTTAATAGAAAGTTGAATTGTGACAACTTACCCCATATAGTGTGCAACATGCGCCACTATTATCAAAATGAACTTTCAACTTTTAAAAGCCAAGGCTTTAAGAGAAAGTACCATTAAACATTCTGTAGTCTATTTTTATGTATTTAAAACAATTCTCTCATGCTAACCAAGTCTGCATTTATTGAAAAAAAAAATTTTAATTAAGAAAGAAAAAAAAAAAAAAAAAAAAATTAAAAAAAAAAAAAAAAAAATATAAAAATATATATATACACACACACACACTTAAGACTCCTTTCAGAACTGAAAGTATCGATTTCTGTACAAAAAAAATCATACTGACCCCAAACTTTTGAATGTTGGTGTATGGCTATGCAGAAACTTGCAGAACAAAACAAACCTGCTTCAGGAAATATTCGGTGAAGTGAACAGTGTGACAATGTGCCCCGGTGTCCCTAACACAGCAGTAAACGATCCAGTGCGTTGACAGGAGTGACTTGGCGAAATGTGAAAGAGATGGATTGAGAAGAATTTCCTCAGACACACACGCTGCATCCCCCGCATTGTTCTGTTGTGATTCGTGACTCCCTGTCTCCTCTCACTTTCAACATCCTCTCTCCCCCACATCTCTCTCCTTTCTCGCTAGCTCTCTTCTCTATTTCTTTGCCTATATTCTATCCTCTTCAATCCCTCCCATCTTCGATTCATGTAAGACGTCCGCCCACCCTAACAGAATGGGGGCAACAGTAATGATTTGGGAAAATCTGTCAGTCTCACGACATATATTCTCCCGCTCTCTCTCTCACTCACACACGCGCACACACACACACACACACGTGCATGCAGGAGCGCAGTGGCTTTCCCTGCTCTCTCTGGGAGTATAATGACATTGCATCTGGCTCTTATAAAGAGGGGTATGCTGGTTTTTATACTCTAATGAAGCTGACGCACAAAGCAGCGTGTTGCATTGATCTCCTGCAGACTGCACTGAAATGACAAAAATACATGTTACTTGTGACACTTACAGGAAATACAACAAAGCTTATGCTTACATGAACACACACACAGGTCTTTCTTCAACTCTGGGCACTTTTACGAATAGATTTTTAATCAGAATTGAACTATTTAAATGTTACTACATTTTCAACGTTTCTTAGAAAGTTCGCCAAGTCTCAATGTTTATCTTTGCTACTTTTTAAAATGCCTGTAGTAGTTTTCTCCTGTACTAGACTTACAATATTGACATATAATCAAATATTATTCAATTTGACAAATGCTGATAATGTAACTGAGAATGAAATGATTACACTGTTTGTAAAATTACTAATTACAAGTAGTGTAACTATTTCAAATATTTTATTAAAATAATGTAACTGATTACATGTTATTACTTTTCTAAATTAATAACGTTTTCAACTGTTATTTTTTTTGTAAACATATAAACCACACTGTAAAAAAAAATCGTTATCGTAAAAAAAAAAAAGGGCAGCTTTGGTTGCTGGAATTCGACAATAAAAAAAATACAGTAACAACGTTTTAGGTTTTACAGTTGCATTTACAGTTAAATACCGTAATTTCATTAACTGATATAATGTTAATATACCAACCTATTAAAGTACTGAACTCTGTTTTGTATATTTGAAATACACTGATAACCACCATGTTTTATTATGAGAATATATATAATTTTGTTGGTTTTGATGCTGTTTTTGAAATCAAATGTTTGTATAAATACAGTATGACAGGAAACACTGGCATCTTGGAAAAAGAAAACAGTTCATCTTAAAAGAAAAATAAATAAATAAAGCTTATACATCAATCCGAACAGGAAAAAGTTAATGATATAATAAGAATGTGTCATGTTCTGCGTCCTAAATTCCTAAAGCTTTGGCGTCTTATAATTTAAAGCAGTCACTGCAATTTATCAAAGAAATAAATGAAACCTGTATATTGCTCATCATAAAGTTTGATAAAGCATTATTTGTTGCCAAGTAGACACAGGGTTGGTGAAGAGAACAAAAATATAGAACATAAACATCATTTGAACAGAGCAGAATATTTTGGTGTGCTTTTATTTTCAATCAAACTGTAATTTTAAGCAAATCTTGTAGAATATTGTGTGGAAATAGTATATAATTGTGTGTGTTTAGAAAAAAAAGCTACAGTACATGACAAAAGAGTCACCCTTCCATTTACAATAAACAAATTATTAAATAAGCCATTCTGTTTTTGTAATTTTCATCACTAAATAAATTGTGGTATAAATACGGTGAAAATTACATTATTTTGCATAATGGTGCAGGAAAAAAACTGTTTTAGGAGTTTCTCTTCCAAACACTGCATACAGTAGTTGAAGAAACACTTTTACACATGTGTACTGTAAGAAAACTGATTTCAGAATTGCTACAAGCTATCAAATTGTCTCTGTCTCTCTGTCACACAGTATCAGCAAGTGTATGACGATGCCTTCATCAGTGCGGTGGTTATCTCGCTTCTCCTCACTTCTTTTTTTGCAGTGGTCTATTTTCTCATCATTCCTCAGTATGTAAATCACACACACAATACCTGACACGTCAACATACAGTAGCACACTGTTTCTTTTATTTGCCAGACACACTAAAGTGATCATGCATTCTACATGCTCAGATCACTGCATCACACAACACACATGCAAGTAACTTCCTCTTTCTTTCTCTCTCTTTGTCCTGCTGCAGAGGTCTTCTGGTTGTGATTCTGCTGGTTCTCTGTGTGTGTTTCCACATGGCAAGTGTGATGTACCTTCACATCACTCATGTACAGGTAAAAAGCATAATGACATTTATATTGTACAAACTTTATTTTTTCATCCCCTTACCCTCTTTCAAAACTGTCTGCTATTTTAATTTCCAATAGTTGGGCAATAATGTAGAGGATTCCAGATACACACATTGTGCTTCCAGTTCTATAATAGCTAATCTCACAACATATCATCATATTTGATTCCATATATTCAATTTCCGTATTTAAACTTGGACCAGTAATCAACCACCAAGCAACCACACAGAATACCACAGCAACCACATAGCAAGACTCTAGTATTCACCCAGGGCACTCTGGATTTGTTCAGAACATCCTATAATAACAATTGCAACATTGTAGACATAGAAACACCATAGCAACCGGCCAGCGCTCCTTAGTGCAACGGTGTTCTGCAGAGTTGTTAAAGTGCTAAATGGTTGCTAGGTTTTGCTATTGTGTTCTGGATGGTTGCTAGGATGTTGTCATGTGGCTGCTGAACATAACACCTTAGCACCGCCTAGCAGCAACATAGCATCTTAACAACCACACAGAGTGACCTAGCACCACCTAAAAACCATTAAGAACACCCTAGCACCACCTACTGTATATTTTTAAGTGGTGCTAGGATGTTCTAAGTGATTTTTAAGGTGTTTCATGTGGCTTCTACAGTAGGTGCTACGGTGTTCTGCAGAGTTGTTAAAGTGCTAAATGGTTGCTAGGTTTTGCTATTGTGTTCTGGATGGTTGCTAGGATG
>JAUMHP010000076.1:6673648-6690679 GCA_032361065.1 Enteromius trimaculatus
AGCATACCATGTGATATTTCAGTTTTTCTTTTTTAATATATCTGCAAACAACAACAATTCTGTCAACAATTCTGTGTTTTTCTGTCAATATGGGTTGCTGTGTGTACATTAATGAGGAAACATTTGAACTTAAATGATTTTAGCAAATGGCTGCAATATAACAAAAAAAAAATTGTGAGTGTTTGCAAAATGACTGTATACATATATAAATCTAGAAATAATTTTTTCTTACCTCCAAACCAGGAATAAGTATACTTATTACATATATGTAATATTTCACAATATTATAGTTTCACAGATTTCTTTTGATAGTGTGTGTCTAGAAATAATTTTTGATACCTCCAGACCAAAAACAATTATCTAAGTTTTTTTTTTACTGTTTTATTGATTAAATAAGCACAACCTTGGTGTGCATATGCAGCAATAAAAAATGGATTTAAACACAAAAAATTCTTACCAACCATAATTTTTAAAGTAAAAATGCGGATGGGTATCTGTGTTTTATGTGGAAAATATAAGATAAAGGAACAAAAAATCTGATTACTTCATTATTTTTGTTGAGCAGGTATAAACGTGGGTCCAGTAGTTGCTGGTGTAATCGGGGCTCGCAGGCCTCAGTACGACATCTGGGGAAACACAGTCAATGTTGCCAGCCGAATGGACAGCACTGGAGTTCAGGGAAAAATACAGGTAAAACAAACACGCCATCATTTAAACAAACCAGCACACCAATCCAAACAAACCTGGGTTTGTTTGCCTCTTCATCCCAGGTGACCGAGGACGTCTTCCGCCTACTCTCCGGTTATTATCACTTCCAGTGTCGCGGCCAGGTCAGCGTAAAGGGCAAAGGTCAAATGCTCACCTACTTTCTGGAAGGCAGAAGTGCGCAAGGCACGCAGCACACACGATCCAAGAGCCCCGAGAGCGGGTCCAGCCCCTGCATCCGGACCAAACTGGGATCAGCGCCCGCTGTCAGCAGCTACGGGGTGAAAAGTCACACCGTAGGGCACGTCGGCACCCCAAACAACAGCATTCTGTACCTGCCCTCTGTATCCGTCAACATGGAGATGGAGGTGTGATCGCCAGGATGACGGGTTCTCTGGTGATCAATCGATGCATTAGTAAATCAGAGGCAGGGAGGGAAACCCAGCACAAGGTAAGAAGCGAGGTGAAAAAAAACGAGACAGTCTTTGCACATTCAAACGTGCCAAACCGAGAAAGGCCCTCCCCCTTCACGCAAGTACATAATAAGCATGTATGTCTTTCCGTGTGCACGTATGCGTGTGTTTTAATGAGTCTTCCCCGACCAACAGGATATCAGGGTCTCCTAAACGGGAGCATGCGATCTACTGCAAAAGGCAGCTTCACACCAGCCGAGGAGACGCTTACCCACCGTGTGTGTGTGTGTGTGTGTTATCTTGCATCTGATAATGTCAAGAGATGCCACGGCGATGAATATTTTGACCATGTGACCAAACGTTTCGTTTCAAACAGCGCTGTATTTTGTATGAGACTGAGTCAGGCCAGTTTCTCAGACGTGTCGGGTTTTTCCCAGCCAGACAAGGGAAAAGCTGGTTGCTCATATTGAGATCTGCCTGGGATAAATTGTTTACATGAAGAACACGTCACGGGTTTACAGACCTGATAGCAAAGCTATTCCCAGCTCTTCGGGTTTCAAGCACTCGTCTGCGGTTGCAGAGAGGCAGAGACACTAAACAACCGCAGTGAATCAGAGACTGCTGTGATTTACTAGCGAATGCTAGCGCTATCCTGTTTTGTAATCATTTACAGAAAGTCGGTCGAGTCTGTGACGTGGGTAAATGTTTAACTTTGCGTGGGTTGAATCAGCACAGTTTTTCTGTATGTGATGTGTGTACGCACTTGGTGCTTGGACAAAACATCTGTATGCACTTGCTGCTGCCCTTTGCCCTCTGGGATATCCTTTCCAGTAATAACACGACAACCGATCCCATTGCGTTAAAATAACAAATACAATTGAGAAGCCAGCACAATCGAGGCCGTCACCGATGATGCTACTTGCAAAAAACAACCCAATTGGCTTCCAGTGTGTGATCAAATGGCTTAATATACATTTATTCCACATCTGTTTTGTCGGCGGTGGCACTTCGCTTTCAGATTCTCCTATCAACAGTAGCATCTCTCACTGTGCTTGCGGCGCGATCTTTACCACGCGGTTGAACATGCATGATATTTTAGTGCTGGATGTGTCATGTGCTCTCTAGATCTTAGGTTTAACATCTGGATTTTTAGTGCATCTGTTTCCGGGCATTCAAACGATCGGTTAGGAAAGCCTCACGAGCCTCATTTCGGATTTCAGAATGATCTTTTTTGGTTTTCTTTCTGTGCTATTACTGTATCTTTGATAGATTTCCCATGATGCCTAGCGAAAGACGTTTGGCTTCAAGCATGCCGTTCTGCATGTCCCTCTCAGCATGCCGTAATTCTGTCATGTCGCTCTATTTGATAACTGATTTGTGTCTCTAATGCATGCCTACTGCAAAAACTCAACCGAGGGTGAAAAGTGTCGAAGATATGTTGCGAAAACATGCTTTAGTAGCACTGCATGAGCCCAGAATAATGGCCTTGATCAAACGAACCATCTTTTATTTTATTTTTATCCGATGGCGTATCTGCTAACCTGGTCCGTGCGTGGTGCTGTGGGGAAAGCTTTCTGGGAGTTTTGTAGCATTGGCGCCTTGTCGAGCTCTTGAAGTGACTGCCTTTTTATCCAGGGTCAATTGGAGAAAGTTTATTTCTTTGAATACGTGCCAACAACACACAAACTGTACGGTTACCAACATATCATATTATGTTCTTTTCTAGCGCAACTTTGCGAAATTGTGTGCATTCGGTTCCATTTTGAACTTTACTCTCATATGGACTGAACGAACCACGTTGGGGCTCAATACCGACTCAAATGACCGCAAATGGGCTATTCCTTTTATTTTCTCGACGTTTAATTCATGTTAAGCTACGCATTCAGGAATGCTCTCTCTGATTCTATTTTTCGCTGCATCTAGCTTAATTTCGCCATGTACGGAATTCCGCATATTTATTAACGTAAAGTAAGAAGCTGTTCATTCAAGTTCCATATATGTAGATTTTTGGTTTTCCTTTAATGAATATGAATGCCAAATGCCAAAATGCTTTTCGTTATCACTGAATATTTCAGATTTTATGATCCAACAAATGTAGCCAAACAGTTAAATGGTTCTATTTGATATGGCTTGATATGATCTATTTTGACTACAGTGGCCTAACTTACTGCTGTTATGAACATTAATGATATATTAACTTTATTAATGCATAAAGTGTGCACAGTAAAATCATAGAATAGATTTTCATGTCGATCAGATATTTTCATATTTGATACGGGTCAAAATTATTGTACGTATTAAATATATTGTAGAGTAAACGAAAAGAGTATTTTATTGATGATTTGTAATATTTGTGCTATTTTTGGGGTTGCAATGTATTTATTGCGATGGTTCTATGTGAATGTAAATTTCATATTGAGATCTTTTATACTTGTGTTTGCACTGTTCGGGAATAAAATAACAATGAGAGATGACGTGGGGCTTCTGTGTGATGTTTGCACTGCTTGTGTTGTTGTGGCCGTGGCCTTGACCATGAATAAGGAGACTTCAATCTATGGACTGATTGTAAAAGTGAATGACCTGGGAGTTCTGACATTGTATAACTTGAGAAAAACAAATGGAGCAAACAAGAAGGATTCAGATCTTATGTGATTAAAAATAAATAAATAAATTGTTTTATAAAATTTTATTGTGACTGATGGAAAACCAGTTTCCTTTGCCATGAAAAATAGCTCTTTTTTATTAATTTAATTGAATTTACTATATATATATATATATATATATATATATTTTTTTTTTTACAGAAAATTTTACTTAGAGTTGAGATGAGACTGACTAAAAAAAACAGTTTCCTCTCCCATAAAAATTTATTATTTTTTATATTTAAATTCAATTTAAGAATATTTTATTTTATTTTGAATTTATTTATTTTACAGATGGAAATGCTTCCTCCTCCACAAGTCCGTGTCTCAATATTTTGTTATGTTATTTTATTCTGTTGAGTTGAGTTAATGAAGGCTGATGGAAAATCAGTTTCCTCTCCCTCAAAAGACAGTGTGTTCCTGCCTGAGTATTTGCATTAGATTAATGTGTGAAATAAACAGCAGCGCTTCAGAACATCGAGGCTTTAGGAACTGCCGTAGATCCGGCCTATTGTCCCACTTCTCATTTCTTCATACTTCTACGGCTTTCCGACCGGGAGCTGCGTTTTTTTTTCATATACAGGATGTGCCCGTTCCGAAGCATTTTGGGGAACAGGGGAAAACAAAGAAGTCTTATCGGGCTGGCATGTGTAAGCAGCAAATAGTCAGGATGTGACACATCGTACTGCCGGATACAACTTGCAAATGTTATTTATGAGAGAAAATGAACACAGTCACATCAGGGTGTCTGGATGGATGGACCTTTTACCATAACCCGCACTCGTCGCCAAAGCTACTAAGTATTATGGCCTGCTGAGGTCAAGTGTCACTCTTAAGTCAACTTGACATTACTCTGAAATAGAGGGTCTGCATCTTGTAGTATAAACCATCCTTCTCTACTTAACCGTAAAAAACGAGTTTAATAGACATCATATGACTGTAGGAGTTAAAGGAGTTAGGACACGGTGTGACACAGAAGAAGAGAAATGTTAAAAAATCAAGTTTTAACTGCACACAAAAAATGTAGTAGCTTCACAACATTATGGTTAAATATTTGAATAACGTCCTTACCCTGAACATGGTAATTAACGTAATTACACTGATGTCTATGCAGGGTCAGAAAGCTCTAGGATTTCTTCTGAAATGTCTTAATATGTGTTCTGAAGAACAAGTTTGGAACGACATGAGGGTGAGTAATTAATTACAGAATATTCATTACTATTTATTGTTTTAAAACGATTCCTTTAGAAATTATAGTTTTGTAAATATTTACTCCACCTCATGCTGTTATAAACCAAAAACAAAGTCACACCCCTCACAGTCTTGACAAGCTTTGAACATAAATGAAAGATTTCCAGCAAAAAAAGTTAGTTTTTGGTCTGTTGGTCGGTTCGTATGGGAACAGAACACTCGCTACTCGTTATTTACATCTCTCAAGCCGCTCTACATCTCAGTCCAGCAAAATATCTAAGATGCTCTTCTTCATACAAGCTCCACATTTTGTTTGAAAAGTTTGGGTTTGGTAAGATTTTTAAATGTTTTTGAAAGAAGTCTCATGCATTTATTTGATTAAACATATTGTAGCAACAAATATAACAATGTAATGCAAATATACATTTTATTTATGTATATTTTCATTGAGTCCTGTGATGGCTGAATTTTAAGCAGCATAACACCAGTCTATAAATGTCTTTTTTGTAATGTAATGCATCTTTGCTCATCTCAAAATTTGAATGGTGGTGTATAAATTGTACCAAAGGATAAATCCTCCTACATTTCATCTAAGATCATATCTCAAACGTGTATACGTGCGTTTCAGAGAAATGAATATATGCACAAAAACATGCAATGCCTCTCTTCCAGATGTAAAATCTATAAATCACAAATGATCTTGAATTGTGTGCAGGTGAAAGACTTCCACACTCCTCCGCAAGGAAAAGTGCGTCCGCCTGCTGGGAAACAAGCACTAAAGATTGTTTTTATAAACCTGAATCTGTTTATACATGAGGATATCCCAGGATTCAGTTAACCCAAAACTGTGCCATCATTTCCTCACCTTAATTAGTTCTTCTGATGAACACAAAAGATGATATGTTAAAGAGTTAGTTCACCCCAAATGAGAATTCTGTCATTAATAACCATAATATCATTCCAAACCTGTTCATCTTCAGAACATAAATGAAGATATTTTGGATGATATCAGAGAGCTCTCCATAGACAGCAACACAACTGAAATGATCCCAGATCCAGAAACGAGGTAAAAACACAGTTAAAGCAGTCCATGCTATTTTAAATCATTTCAGTTGTATTCTTGTCTATGGATGGACAGATAGCTCTCTGATTTCATAAACAATATCATAACTTGTGTTTTGAAGATGAACGAAGGTCTTGAGGGTTTGGAACGACACCAGGGTGATTAATTCATGACAGAATTGTCCTTTTGGGTTTGAGTTGATGGTAGCAATTTTTTTCCCAAAGCAAATGCTGCCAACTTAATTATTCTTATAAATGTCTTTTTCATTCAGAAAGAGACCCATATATGTTTGGAACAACTTGAGGGTGAGTAAATGATGACAGCGTTCTCTCTTTGTTAGCACTAGATTAACAGATTTTACGCTCGTATAAACAATTCTATTATTAGAACGTTTATTTTCCTTTCTGTCATGTCTTCTCTTGTTCCAAAAAAAAAAGATAAGAACATCTAGATGAGCGTTCAACGGAAGAAAGAAAGCCATACGGGTTTGAAACAGCATGAGGGTGAG
The DNA here is from genome assembly GCA_032361065.1 of Enteromius trimaculatus. Classification (NCBI taxonomy): domain Eukaryota; kingdom Metazoa; phylum Chordata; class Actinopteri; order Cypriniformes; family Cyprinidae; genus Enteromius; species Enteromius trimaculatus. The sequence continues at coordinate 6,680,171 of JAUMHP010000076.1, forward strand.
AAAATGATGACAGAATATCTGTAAAAACGATCCCTGCTGAATTACCTGTGCCCCTACACAGAAGAGAACGCAATGGAATAATCAGCCCAGCCTACTCAACCCATTGTGCGTTAACAAGGAGCTGCGCTTATGGAAAATCTCCAGCCTGTCCTGTAGCTCACATACTGTAGCGGTGTCAGATCAGGCCCGGGCTTGCTTTTCCATTTCTTAACCAAGCCCATTCCTTTCCTCGTCTCTCAAATGATAATCTCTGCCCTCCAGCGCATCAACGCTCACAATGACTTTCATACGAAGATGCTCTCACTCCCATTTTTCCTTCCATCGAACGCCTTGCCAGAACTTGCCTTTTCCCCCTTTTTAACGGTCGGTCCCCTCTTACTGGAAACTGTAAACGTTTCCTGCTAAATGAAGATGTGTGTGTCTTCTGTGTACATGCTGATGAGTAAGGCGTAGGAGTGTTTATTACCTGCGGGGAGGAAATGACTCATGGCTTTTTTTTTTTTTTTATGGCTGACATACCAAGATAAACAGCAGCGCTAACAGGTCATCAGCTTGCACACTTCAAACCCATCTGCTGGCGAGATCACAACCACGCAGCTACTTGATTGGATAAGACGGCCTCAGATCAGCGGGGGGCTAATGATTAATTTCCACTTCGAGTTATCCAACTGAACGATCGTGACAAAACACTTTCACAACAGCTTTCAGGAATACAGTACAAGGCATATCTGATCCAGCGGGTTTCTGATGGTTTGTGTGCACTGATGAAAGTGTGTCATATTTTAATTTTACGCAATATACGGCGGCCTCTATTTTAAGGTCATAAAGCACACAAATAAAACTGCCAAGCACTGATTGTATAATGCAAGTTTAGATAAATCACTGTTGCGAAGCTGAACACATGTTCTTTGCACAATACACAAGTTTCCTATGTTGCTATTTGAAATGTTGATAAACTCTTACATAATACAACATTAACCCAGCCATGGAATATAGCTGCTTTTATACACTTAAACCTCGACAACAGTTGATTTGTTTATAAGCAATAACAAGCTCAATTTAGGCTAAATTTTGCAAACCTGTTACCAATCTATCAGATTTTGGATTTTATTTCATCACTTTGGCAATAATAAGGTTCAATCTGACATGTTTAGGTTATTTATGGGTTATGCAGTTTTTTGTTTGTTTTGTAAATTTTGGGATGTTTTATTTGGAAAACAAATCATTTTAAATGTAAAAGGTATATGGAATGCAAAAACTTTGACGCTCAATACCTCAAAATCACTCAGAATGCAGAAAGAACCTTATAATTCCAATATATTTGTACACACACACACACACACCTCATTTCACAGACCAAAAAAAACTTCTTTGGTTCTTTTAATTTTTTACATGTTTCAGTCCTTGTACTCTTTTTGTGAAACGTGCCACACGTTCCAGTTTGCCCTCAAAAACACGATGAAGGCTTTCGGCGATGTCTCCTTGTTAGAAAGTGCAATCCGCATCATCAATCACACTCTCAAACAATGCAACTCAGTTGCACGGATTAACAAGCTCAAACTTGGCAACATGAAAGACACCAAAATAGCAGCGAAACAGACTCCACCATTCATTTCAGAATACGATGAGTTCTGCACAGCGGGTCGCAATGTAATGGGCTTTTGGCAGATCATCAATCCACTTTACTGCCACCAACAAAAAGCATGACTCACCAGTATAATAATTACATTTAAGTATTAGCTATCAGACTTTTAGTTGCAAGATTTTACTGAGGCAGGTGATCAGGAAGAATCAGAAAACGATGTGGCGCAAGGGGTCATTGTCATAAAAACTGAATGTTTTATGAGGATCACGGCAGTAAATGTGAAGAAATGGCATTCTTTAAGCTGTAGTCAGAGCTTGCTAACAGAAGGGAGGTAATATTATAATTGGTTAAATTAGTGTCAAAATTACTTTGTTGAAAGGTTCATTTTTCATTTAATTGGTCTTTTTTATGCCTTTTTAATATTAACATTAACAACACTAAAAAAAAGTAAATATGAATAAAATTAGCAGACTGGCATTATCTAGACCTGTGAAATTACAGATTAAAAAAACAAAAAAAAACAAAAACAAATGAATTTAATTTAATAATAAAACAAAAGTATTTATGTTACAGTTGTCGAGAACATGCTTTTTTTTGAAGCTCTGGTTTGCCAACTTTTTGTTCTTTGGTATTAATTTAATAATGTCACAGAAATGCATAGAATTTCTCAAAAATATATAAATAAAAACGGCAGAAAATGTAAAAAAAAAAAAAAAAAAAGTTCAAACATTTGAAGATGCAACGACGCATTAAATCCGAAAGTAACACATTTTTAAAAAGAAATACTTTCCTGCACAAACGTTTTCAACATTGATAACAGGAAATATTTTATTTAAGGTATATTTTTGCATCTTTCAAATAAAAGCAGCCCTAATGACCATTTGAGACTTTCATAAACATCTAACCAATCCCAAACTGTATACCTGCAGATTACGTTCGGTCTGCGTCATGAAACTTGCATCCTACAGGAGTGGCTCGACTCTGACGTGTCAACATCATTGTACCGTACAGCAGCTTACTTCAATTCTGTCAGGTTTAACGAGTGATCTGTAACAGACGGAAAACAAGTCAAAGGTGAAGCTAGCATTACAATATCTGCCAAAAATCTGTCCCTCTCCGGTGTTAAAGGTGAAGACACATTCACACATTTGCTGAATCCAAGAAATGTGGGATTTCCCGGTTTGAGCCGGCACAGACGAAGAGACTGTGTGTGTGAGTGGATGTATATAAATGAGTGCTAGATATGCCTGGACTTTACCGTTGACCAAATAAACACCTCTCGTTTGGCCATTTCCATGCTGGCTGGAGAGACGAGCCAGAGGAAGCCACACACAATAGAGGCCTGCGCATGAGAGCGCATATGAGAAAGTTTTCCCACACACACACACACTCATATAAAATCATTTTGACACTTTTATGCATTATATGCACACATCACCACAAACACACACCACATCCAAGCTGATAATAGAGTCAAACTGCCGTTCACTTACAAACCACAACGATTTCCTGAAGTGCATGCTGTATGTAACATTAACCCGCCGTGAAAGAAAGAAAATCTTCGGGTCCAGCGAGGCAAGAGTCATCCTATATGTGTGTGTACATCTCAGGAATAAAGGCTTGCATGAGAATTGATGGAAATGCACGCTGTGACAGGAGATCTGGCACCAAAGCAGCTGCTTCTTTAAACAACAAACATGTGTGGTCACACCCACAATCATCTATGATATTTCTGATCCGAAGTCATGTATTCATAACCAGCGAGCATTTCATTCAACTCTCGGTGGACAATGTGGGTGAAAGGTGGCGAGTGTGTGTGTGTGCACATGTATTTGTGTATGTGTGTCATCTCACATTTCAGTTGAACTGGCAAGTACGGTACTAAACTGATGGCTCTCTCTATTATGTCCTGCACAGACATCTGGAAGGGTTTAAGATGCACTAATCACTAGATTATCATCCTTAGCCTGACCCTTAAGAACATTCCACAATCATGCTTTCAAGGAGCAGGAATGGGAAAAATGTTTTCAATCGCATTACCTTACTTAACCTCTCCGGTAGAGTGAACGTGCAATACTATATATAGAACAGATAGAGGTGCAGTTTATCGCATCACACAATCATGTGAAACACAGTTGTTGATTCTCAATCTGCAGTATCATCTTTCTTTTTCTTTTTTTAGTACCATTGTAATGCACTGGAACTAAAGAGATAAACACATCGTGCTCATTGGAAGAGTACCTCTACTTACATTTTTGCTAAACTAAATACACATGTAGTGTACATACAATTCCCTGCTGTTTCCAGCTGGAATTAGCTCTGCTTGCAGTAAACAACTACTTTTTTTCCTTTTAAATGATCAGGGTCATTCCTGTTATACAGTGACTTTCTGTTTCTGTGATTTACATACTCACATTTTGAGAAATTACTGAAATTATAAAAAGTAGGTATATTTATCGCTTAGAGATATTAGACATTAAAAATATTGTTTTGTTTTTTTACAAACATTTTAATTGATAAATTCACTCAGTTTTATCATGTCCAAAGTACTTTGAGTCCAAAGTAATCAACTTCCACTAGAAATATAAACCATAAAATTATAAAAACTTCAAAAAATATTTCAATTATGTTATGGACTAGATTAAACTTCATCTACTCATTCATATAAATTATGCTGAAAGAATATTTACTTTTGTACAATTTTCTTTATTTACCGTGTCCCTAAACTAATTTTCCACCCTGTTAGGGTGTACTTCCTTTTTTTCCCAGCTGGAATTTAACTGTACAAATGGAGGTAAACGTTTGACTCATACCTTTTTAGCTTTACATTTTTGAAACGTTCTCCTGCTTGTCCCACTCTTAAAGGTCCACCCTGTTCGACTATATTAAGGAGATTTTTTTGTCCAATCACAAAAAAAAAAAAACATTTCTGACATAGTTATAAATGTTATGTTCATCTGTAGAAGGTTAGAGAGCTAAAAGTTGATCACAAAAAAAACCACTTTATTAATTTAGCTCAAAATGTTCCACCCTGTTAGGTTTTTATAGACGGTGGAATGTTATGTCAAGTCAAGTCACTTTTATTTATATAGCGCTTTTAACAATACAGATAGTAGCAAAGCACTGAACATCATCAAATAGAACAACAGAGTGATGGTAATGTATAATGACCAGATTAAACTTTATTTATCAAATGCAGAGACGGTCTCTGTAGTTAAACTAACAGAGTGGAAATTCTAATAGAATACCGAGCTTGGCCAGTATGTGTTCCATATATTTAACCAAGTCACTATTTTGGTAGAATGATAAAAACATGAAAAACATAACTTTTTTTTTCAAACATTCGAAGCCAAAATGTTACCGGATACCAGGAATGACCCAGAAATTATGACAATAGGGTGGATTATCGATTACTGATTGGACTATTGAGACTAATTTGAACACATTTTAATTTAGTGTAGGTGGTCTTTTCACGTTAGTTTTCACACTGTACACAAAGTAGCACTGCGCTTTATGAGGCATTACAAGTATGAAGAAATAAAAATGAGACTGATCGACCAATCACCACAGATTGAGCAAATAAGGTAAAATACATGCATATTATAAGACAATTACAGTGTTTTTTGCCTCCAAAACCAAAATATGAAATTTTCATTACCCATAATAGGGGCGACTTTAATATATACTCACTGGACCCTTAAATTCTGTTTTTCGTACATAAGAAAATGTAAAAAAAAATGTTGCCTGATTCATCTTCTTGTCATTTTAGCCACATACTGTTTTGTGGGTCAAGATGCTTTAGTTATATCATCTAATATCTACCAGCAGGGGCTAACCTGGCTTCATCCGAGCCTGTTAAACTTTCAACCCTTCATCAAGGCAAAGAAAAAAAATTAAGCTTTTAAGATGTGACACTAACTGTTAATCTGCAGGTGGAAGTGGATATTTTATATTGTTATATGCAGTCTTTGGTCTATGGTCATGATTTAAAAGCGAATGCTTGTCCATTTTTGTTTACGCGAGTGATCCGCGCTTCTGTTATTTAATCAGCTATTCTCCCGTGTCATTCTGAATGTTTTTGTCTTCTTTGATGGCCCTTTTGGAGCTAAACATGAGAGCTTTTGCAATGCACATGACCTTTTATGTCCTGCTGTTTATGTTGGATCTGCTGATGTCACTGTGGGTGTGCATGTTGTTTCTCTTTAAAGGAGGTCCGGCCCTGACCCTAAATGACACTATTTTGATAGCTTTTTTTTTTTCTCAGTCTCTTTGATGTCAAAGTTACAAACACATTAGTGACACCAGCCTCCTGAGATCCTCGAGACATCATGTCTAAATGGTTTTCTTTAACAACGGATTTACTTCATTAAGCTTGTCATGGAAAACCTAATTCAAGAGTCTGAGGTTATTTTGTCAGTACTTGCACTCCCACGAGGCTTAACGCACTTCCACATTCTTTTATTCAGAAAAACAAGGTCATTTGAGTAGGCTGTTAATGAAGGTGGGCTTGTCGGGGGTGGAGTGAGGGTACTCCATGCTGATGGTTATTTAAGGACACTGACCTGATGTTTTCATGATTTTATTGCCACAAGAGGGTTAACTTTTTTGAAGCTAAATGCCTGACTGGTTTGTTATGTCTTATTTCAGCTAAAAACAAAAACACTGTGAGTGGAGACATAGATTCACATGGCTTCTGCCGGACAATAAAACGAACACCTGTCATACTACAGCAGAAACACCACTTGCTATTTAGTGACATGCACAAGTGCACTCTTGTTTAAGTTACACGCACTGTAAACATAACCCCAGCTCTTTCCAGCGGCTGCTAATGTCTTTTTCTTCAAGATTTAGGAACGTCAGCAAAACAAAAACATGAATTAATAAAAAAAATAATAAATAAACTAAAACTAAAAAAAGTGGTTTAAATATTTAAACAAAGTTAAAGCTAAACAAAAGTTCACATTTAAATATTTGGTATTATCAAATTCATATGCCTCTGTAAAGACCTGCATACATGGGCTAGTTTGCAATATCTGTGTAATAAAGAGCTTTGCCAACAGCAACACTACTTTAGGTGTAGACAAAACATTCTGCTTTGAAAACAATGATGCTGTCTCTTATCACTGATAGTCTGTCTATCACCTGTAAATCACCTTTAGAGACGAGAAAAATCACCCACTGTCTTTAAAGATGCTACTAGAAAACAACTTTCTACTTTGTAGTGGAGTGGAGTGAAAAGTATGATGTTGTGAAGTCATAGGTTTCCAGAAAAAATAAAAAGTACAATACTCAAGTAAATGTACTTCACTACTGACTGAATGACAAATCAGAGATGCATTACAGGACTTAATTACATTTTAAAATTTATTATATATAACTGAGTAGCCTACCAAAAACTGCTGCATCATGGATCAGCAAATGTGTTTTACTTTTATCTGGGAGTCACTTAGGCAAAAATAACTGTGTTCTCAGTGATAAAGCACTTCCAAATCAGTGTCTGACCGTTGAAAATTATCGTCATAGACATTAGTGACCATCATTTTGCATGGTTATTGCTTGATAAAAAAAGAACATGATGTGACATTTAGGGGGTATTATCAAAAAACACCCAAAACTAAATTAAAAATCCACTTTTTTTGTAAGTGAAGGAGTTTATGTCTTTATTTGTTGTGCATTTATAGGTATTTATGTTTATGTGGTTTTACTGTCTTAATAACCACTGCAGTTTCTTCTGGAAAAATATGTTTTGACACTCTAATAAACTCTTATTATAGTCTGGCAACATGCACACTTTTAGGTTATTCATTTTAAATTAATTCTTGGCATTCATGCCAGAGGTTTTTGTTAGAGGAGTAGAGTACTGTTACCGGTATGACGCGCGTGCCTCTTTATCTCCGTCAGCAGATACGCGAGCTTCCACACGCAAGTGAACGGACAACTCTGTCACGTGACACGCAGAGAAACTATCCACGCTCTGAAGGAAAAAAAAAAATGATGCAACTCCGAAAGACAATTGCGTGGATCATGTGATCTCACAAAACTCCCCTCGGAGACATTTGAGAGCCCCGCGGTTTACACATTATTAAAGCACCCTTCCCCAGCTGAGTGTTACATCCTGTAGCCCATTCATAATCTGTGTGGCCAAACCACGACAAAAGGCCTCGCGACGCACGTCGAGGAGAGGAGGAGACGTGTAGCTGACCATGTCTTTTTTCCCGCGCGGCTATTATTACCTCAAGGAAAGGGGCAATGACAATAGCGATGGTCTCGAGTTGTCCAAAACGGGGCCCCGTCCTGACCTGAGTGAGGTCACGTACCACGATGCGAGTGCACGCGGTGCCAGAGAGCGCGCGGTCTATCGTCTCATTACTGGGCCAAACAAACGCGTCAAAATATATCCCAGACCAAAGGAACGGGACGCGACAATTTGGCATTGGAAATCGGTTGTATAAGAGTTTTCAAGAGGGAACTTGATGTGTGAGGAGCTTTGTTCGTCCTGTCCTAAAATGAATCAGAAATTGCATTACTTAATTCTTCAGCTTCAGTAAACCCACAACATGAACCTGAATAGAGTGTTCTTCAGTCCATCAAAGCTGCATGGAAAATTAGTTTTGGACAGCGCAAGAAATAGGCCTGCTTTCACTTTTTTTGTCGTAACGAATTAGTGACACATGGTCCTGAATGAGGTTGCTGAAAATAGTTCAAATAAGTTCATATTGATTACTACTGCCTAGTTTAACTCAGCAAGACCATTACGTTTCCTAATAGTGCAATTCCATTCATGTAAAAGGAGTTTTGACAAAAATATCATATTTAAAAATGCTGTTTAAACAAACGAACAAACAAAAAGCTTTTTCTAAATTAAATCTTTGTATTCCATTTTCTATCGAGAAGCACATAGTGTATCCTGAACAGGCTAGCTATATTTTAAAACAAATAAATGTAAATGATGATCATGATGATGTCACGATGAACACAGTTCGCATTTGCCCTGCAAATACCGATTTAATGGAATTAATCTATGGAGATGACGCCTTATTATCGTTATTTCCGACGTGATACTTTGGGGTAGCCTAAGCGCACGTTTTCACTATTAAACACATTATGTTCCGACACAAAAGTGACGCATTTTACGCGCTGTGTTCAAGGAAACACCTCGGACTGGATCTCCACCAGCCAATGGGAGCACAGGGGGATCATTTAAGAAATCATTGATATTGCCAATGCGTCAAACATGAGCGTGTCAGCGGGACAGTGCGCGTATAAATATCGCGAGGCGACCCGGAGAGAGCTAGTCATTTTGGAGAGCGCAAAGCCAGCGAGGAACTCCTCATTTAACTTCAACTGATATTTATTTATTTATCTATTTATTCTGAGCCTTGCTTTGGGATGAACAGACTGCTTCTGAACTTTTTCTGGGTGGCAGCATTCAGCGCACTCCTGTCAGCGCCGGGGCTCCGGGCTTCTCCAGTGGTTGGGCAGGAACCTATCCGCTGCGCCCCGTGCTCCCCGGAGCGGCTGACCGAGTGTCCCGCGGTGGATGCCGGCTGTGAGGAGGTGCTTCGAGAGCCCGGCTGCGGCTGCTGCCTCGCCTGCGCGTTGAAGAGAGGTGACTCCTGCGGGATCTACACTGCGCCCTGCGGCTTGGGACTGCGCTGCTTGCCCAAACCTGGAGAAGCCCGGCCCCTGCATGCGCTCAGCCGAGGACAGGCAGTGTGCACTGAGACCCCCGAGCCTGATCAGAACCAAAGCGACAACACGCCAGGTACCAGCGTTTAGCAGGACTGCACCGTAGCTCTCCGTCCTAGTAGTTCATTGCATCATGACATCTCGCTGATACAACTGTTGGCGAGATTTCATCAGCGTTAACGAATCACTTGGATATTTTACGATGTTTAGATATGCATCTTCAATGCAAACATAGCGAACAATATTTATTATGATGGAATTTAAGATTCACAAAAAGCAGTGTTCATATCCCAAATAAATACCTGCTTTATTAGCTTTGCCTATTAAATGTAAAAGGGCGCAATCTGTCGAGGTTTGTATTGCGCAATGCAAACTGACGCAAACGTCATATTTAGCAACAACAACAAAAAACCTTTATAAAAAAAGTTGTTGTGGTAGGCCTAAGTAAATTTATAAGGAAACTTTCAGGCTTCAAAAGATAAGACTTGTCACAAAGTATCGATTTGCCGGTCAAAAAGAATCTAGACCGAGAGCGCGTGAGAAACGTTCCGTTGTTATGGTTACGTCCTCAAGCGATTCTATTTATTTAGCGCCTTTTTTGGCGGCAGGTGAAAATAGGCGCTCTGTCCATATTATTAGTTTCCAGCACAAAGGTTGAAAAAGAAAGCATGTGGCATTCTGAAGAGACCTTTTAAAATGGAAAATTACTTTTTTACTAAAGTCTGTAAAAGGCCCCGCTAATAATTCTCTCCCTGCCTTTTCTTTCAGATCACCCGGAGTCACACAACGGGCCAACCACAGGGAATGAAGGCAGCTCCACGGTCTTCGTGCCCGGCCACGGCAAGCCCTTCGACCCGCGGGTCATCACCGCTAAAGAGAGCATGAAGGCCAAAGTCAACGCAATACGCAAGAAACTAGTGGAGCAGGTGAGCTTAAAGCGTTTTATGACTATGCATAAAGGCTTGGTAAAAATGAAACTCTGGTACGACGTGCGGCCACAAGAGGGCAGTAGAAGGTTTCTTGATTTTTTTTCGTAAATGCTTCATGGCATTTGTAAAGCACAATTTAACGCATTTTTCAAAGCAATTGCATTTAACAATAATTGTTCTCGAGGTTGTAAATAACAACAACAATGCATTATTAAATAAAAATAAAATAAAAAAATGTACATAATTATATAGTAAATTCACAACAAATAAAAACAAAAGTATTCATAATTCTAACAATATTCGTTA
>JAUMHP010000076.1:6690779-6703501 GCA_032361065.1 Enteromius trimaculatus
TTAAGACCAAGTAGCTGGGGTGGTGAGCAAAAAAAAGCCATCTCAGCAAGATCTCCAAATTCTTCTCTTGTACTTCTGTAACTGTAACAGCTACAAGAGCTGAAACAAAATATGTAATTAAATTGCAGTTACTTACGAATATTTTTTAGTAACTGAATATTTGCACGCACACAGATTTGATTGTTTTTTTCCCCTCTACCTGCATTGACTGTTCTACAATATGACAGCTTAACATGTGACACACAACCCTAATAAACTGGCTTAAAATGCACAACCCTAATAAACTGGCTTAAACTGGCAAGAAAAAACAACATATTCAAACAAAATCCGAAATGCAATGCAGAGAATGTCAGTTTACGTTTTTTCCCTTTAAATTTTACAGGAACTTACCGTTAACCATTTAACTTTTTTTTTGCTTAGCATTTGTACAGTTTTTTTTACGGTTAAAAACACAGCCCTTTTTTACAGTATATGGTGCATACACAAGCATTTTAAGCATTAAATTGTGCCAGATGTAAGAAATCTCCTTGCATTTTTTTGTGCCTATTTTAAATAAGCATTAACAGTATAAAATGCATTGCATACATTTTGCATAGTAAAATCAATATGAGTTAATTTTAACTTTTTACCAAAGCTTAGCTTCTGCCAGACAGATGGGAGTTATGTTGTATAAACTGGTTCCGCACAAAGCTTGTGGATGATTTGACAGATAGTGTTCCAGATAAATTAACCACTGTGAAATTAAATGCCGTAAATTCTCAAAAGTAAAAGCTACAATAAAAATTTTATGCAAAATGAAAAGCAATATAAGAGCTGTGGTATTTAATTCATAGTGAATTCCTGTGTAATAGTAACAGTTTAGACATGAAAAGCAGGCTGGACAATAAAAATGAGTGCATATGTATATATGGGAGTATTTGAGATGGCTTTTCTACTAGGTTCTAAGTATAAAGTAATCTGCCATCTCAGTTTCTAAAAGTCTTAATTTTTTTTTTTCCTGTAGCAACTCTATAAATGGGAACCAGTTCGTTCTGCTCTTAAACTCGCCAGCTTTTGTTTGCTTTTATTTTATTTTTCCTTCTTGCCACTCCATAAAACATATTTTTCCAAGTTGCCATCCCAGCTTGGTATTTTTGTTGCTGTTTTCTTGGACGGAGAAGGATTGTGTTTCACTTTGGAGGGCATTCACCCTTTCCCAGGCTTTCCCATTTATGGTTAAAGTCACACCATGAGTGTGTATCACCCCTCTCTACTGTAAAACCAAAAATCAGAGTTTATGCGGTGTGAATTTGGCCATTTGTGTGCGCTAGTGTCATTAGTGGTTCTTTTTATGGGTTTTTGAAACACCTAAGCTTAAGTACTGAACTTTGCCTTGCAACTTGCCCCTAAATTCTTATGCTACAAACACAAATAATATGTCAAATCGAGCAGTTTGTTTGGAAAAGCTGCTCTATTATCTTTTTTTGAGATCGGGCTCATTAAGGATGCCAGAATACCTAAACATTTAGAGACCAAAAATCTAGCTTGTTACTGTAATTCAATTATAGTACAACTTTATAAGGCCTGTTAAAGTTCGGACAGCTGCGTAACTCAAACTGTTGCCTACTTGTTCTCAGAGAGCAGCTGCTTTTCAGGAACAAACTGGAACAATGCCTGTCAATAAATCTATTGCAGGGGTTCATCCAAGAGGGATGCTGTGGGTTAGTGTGGAAAGCGTTTCTTGGGAATCATCTGGAGCTGAATTCCATGAAACACTGAAATGAGGTTTTGGTCATTTCGGAGTCAGCGGGAAACACATCCCTTAACCTTTTATCTTAGTGAGCAAAAGAGAGGGAGGAGAGGGAGATACAGATGTGGGTAAAATGAATGAGTGCTGGATGGTAAAAACAAAAGCCAAGGGAGGAGGATGAGATCTGGAAGGGGCATCTTGTGGTAATGGTGGGCCTAAAACAAGCTCAATGCAAGAATTTAAATGCTTTTTATGAAGTGTGAAAACGCCAGTGACCACAGGAGGCGCTATCGCCAGTATTCATTGTACATCTATAATGTTTCTTTGTTTTACGTTTTCAGGTTGTAGGATGTTTAGCCTGTGCCTTGCTATGAGTCTGGTCATGCATGCTCAGCAAGACCCCTGGACTGAAGAGCTTTCAACACATGACCAGACGGTGCAAACAGTCACTCTCTCTCCAAAAAAACAAACAACCCCCAATGGAATTACACACACTTATATGAGCAAACACACAAATTCACACATGCCAATGTGCATACAGTCCCATTCAAAAGTTGTTGTTTTTTTCTTTTTTTGGAAAGAAATTAATACTTATTTAGTGAGGATGCTTTAAATTAATCACAAGCAACAGTTAAAGCAACACTCCACTTTTCCAGAGTTAAAAAGTTTAGTTTTACCGTTTTTGAATCCATTCAGTCGATCTCCATAACTACAAAAGAGTTTTAATTAGGAAAAATGTCGAAACACTTTGGTAATTTGTGAGCGAGATGCCTCAGATGACTCTGTGGGAGTTTCTCCACAGACTATATTTTAGGAGTATTTTTGGAGTAATGATGCTAATAACAATAACAACAATACATTTCAATATAAACTATGTAAATTACATTTTAAATATATTAAAATAGAAAATATTTGCTCTCAATTGTAATAATATTTCAGAATATTTTTTCTTTCTAAAACCTCTCTGCACAGACACACATTCATTCTGTTTAAACAAACTTAGGCATGATGTATGTGAAAATGTGTTCAGTATGTTGCCTGCAAATGTGTGGAATGAATATATATATATATATATATAGTTAGTGCAGATGTTTCTGGATCGATTCAGTTAAACCCGCTTCACACCACATGTACAGTACTGTAATATGTACATTTGGACTGTTAGGATGTTATGGAGGGCGGTTTAAATCTCATGGTATGCTCAATATAATAAAATATCCAGGACATACTGTTCTGCTGTCAACTCTAACAAAGATCCTTATCAAAGTACCCCTTATTAAAGGATGTTCTGTGCTTTCTGTGGAAAATACAGGAACCAGAAGCACGACTCAAGTGCTGATCAGCTCGATATTATTCACTGGAAAAAGAACGTCACTTTTTACTGCGGCTGAAAATTGAAGTGCATTTATTTACTTTTGTATGTACTTTATTTATGCATGTATGTCATTAGGTAGCAAATTAGTATAGTTTGTTAGTCTAAAAGTCAGTATAGAGTTTCAAAGATTATTTTCAGTTATAGTGTAATAAAGGTATTGTTCATTGTTTGTTTATGTTAGTTAATAGATTAACTAATGTTAACAAATGACACCTTATTGTAAAGTGTAACCATTTATTTTGTTTAATTGTAATTTATTTAGTTTATATTTGGCTAGCTTTTATAAAATTCTATACATTATTAGAAAATTGTTAAAAAGTTAAAACTGCATTTATTTATTTGTTTACTATAGGTTAGGTTAGGGTTAGTAGAAAGTTAATCAGATTATCAGAAAATTTTAAGTGCATTTATATTTACACAGTAAGTAAGTAGTAGTTATTTTGCATTTGTTCCGAGTTTGATGTGAAACACTGTTAGTAAGCCTAAACTTCTCAAAAACTAAACTGGTTCTTCAAATCTGATTGTTGACCCTGGAACAACATTATGATTAACCAAAGATGTTGATCCGGGAACATATCACTCTTAGTAAAATCAGAATCTGCTAGATAGTTCATAGTGTGTTCATAGTCAGAATAAAGCTTTATATACACTGCATAATATACACTAAAATAACATCCTAAAAAATATTTTTATTAAATACTTTGTTCTTAACATTGTTCAATGTGCTGACAACAAAATCACACTAAAATTATCAATGGAAATCAAATGTATTTACCCATGGAGGTCTGGATTTGGAGTCACACTCAAAACTGAAGCGGAAAAACACACTACAGACATCCAACAAGTCAAAATGAGGTTCAGTAGTGTGTGTGGCCTCCACCTGTGTGACCTCTCTACAACGCCTGGGCATGCTCCTGATGAGGTGGAGGATGGTCTCCTGAGGGATCTCCTCCCAGACCTGGACTAAAGCATCCGCCAACTCCTGGACAGTCTGTGGAGCAACGTGGTGTTGGTGGATGGACCAGACATGATGTCCCAGATGTGATCAATTGGATTCAGGTCTGAGTACCGGGCTGACCAGACCATAGCATCAATGCCTTCATCTTGCAGGAACTGCTGTCACACTCCAGCCACATGAGCTCTAGCATTGTCTTGCGTTAGGAGGGAAACCAAGGCCAACTGCACCGTCCGACAAGGGGTCTGAGGATCTCATCTCGGTACCTAATGTCAGTCAGGCTACCTCTGGAGAGCACATGGAGGGCTGTGCGGCCAAAGAAATGCCACCCCACACCATTACTGACCCACTGCCAAAGCGGTCATGCTGGAGGATGTTGCAGGCAGCAGAACGTTCTCCACGTCTGTCACATGTTCTCAGTGTTATCCTGCTTTCACCTGTGGCGAATTTGCCAATCTTGATGTTCTCAGGCAAATGGCAAACGTCCGGTGTTGGGCTGCAAGCACAACCACCACCTGTGGACGTCGGGCCCTCATGGAGTCTGTTTCTGACCGTTTGAGAAGACACATGCACATTTGTAGCCTGCTGGAGGTCATTTTGCAGGGCTCTGGCAGTGCTCCTTCTGTTCCTCCTTGCACAAAGGTGAAGGGATAGGTCCTGCTGCTGGTCCTCCTCCACGTCTCCTGATGTACTGACCTGTCTCCTGGTAGTGCCTCCATGCTCTGGTCACTACGCTGACAGACAATGCAAACCTTCTTGCCACAGCTCGCATTGATGTGCCATCCTGGATGAGCTGCACTACCTGAGCCACTTGTGTGGGTTGTAGACTCGTCTCATGCTACCACTAGAGTAAAAGCACCACCAGCATTCAGAAGTGACCAAAACATGAGCCAGAAAGCAGAGTAACTGAGAAGTGGTCTGTGGTCACCACCTGCAGAAGCACTCCTTTATTGGGGGGGTGTCTTGCTAATTGCCTATCATTTCCACCTGTTGTCAATTCCATTTACACAACAGCACTACTTCAGAAAATGTAATTGAATGTGCATTTAATTATTTTTGTTTAGTTAGTTTATAGTTGGTCAGTCATTTGAAAGTTCCACAGATTATCTGAAAATTTAAAGACAAATAAAAGTGCATTTATTTATTTAGTTCAGTTTGTTTAGTAAAAAGTTCGACTGATAATCTCAAATATGATCAAAAAAAGACAAAAAGAATATTCAGATACTGCAAAATGCAAGAGAAATATGCAATAAATCTAGAGTTTGCATTTATGTTGTATGAATATAGTCTAGTACAAGCCAGTATATAATAATAACGCCAACGACCTCATCACCATTCACCTCATAGGCACCCTATTCATTTCCTTGACACGTCTAAATTTTGGAACCGGAGTGTTTAAGCTTCACATAAATCTCAAGGAAATGCTGACTCGTCACTGCGCTGCGTGCGTGTATGACAAATTTGGCTCTGACATTTAGATTTTATCAGTATTGGATCAGCACTTGCTAAATTCTTTATAATTATGTGTAACCATCAACTGTTATTTCTGAAATCAAAACAATTTGGTTGCAATAAAAGCAGCTAAATTCAAACACACGAATGAATGGCTGTGGAAAGCTGGATCTAATGATTGAGTAAAGAAGGACGTCTCATCTGGGGGCAATAAAAACGTGATTACTTTTTATTGGATTTACTTTTTTTATTAAAAGCATTCCACTAGAAATACTTTTTCCGCATGATAGAGATCATCAGAAGAATTAAGTATGGAGGGATATCTAAAGTGCGATTCATTAGAATGCAGAAATATGCAACTATATAGAGAACACAGAATATCAACACCGACAGATCTTAGAAAAGATTTTCTATATCTTGTTAGATGGAAATTCAGTTAACTTTGTGGCCAGCCAATGCATTTGACCTAATGAAGTTACCCGAGGTGTGAGGGGACGCAGTCACGCCGCAGGTGGTCAGGGTCGTACAGTTCAGTGCTCTGCATCATGTACCCTCACTGACCTTATTTTTCGTTCTGTTTCTCAACATGCAAATATTTCACACTCTTGGTTAAACCTGAATTTATTAACTCTAAGCAAATACCAAACATGATTAATGGACATGCACACAAGCAGTCATGCACACACATGCTAGTCCACATTTAGCAAATCCTAGATTTAAAGTGAGCGTTCAGTCGAAACTGACAACGATCATTATTTGCAATCTTCAGTGAAACTCGAAAGAGGTTGTTTTGAAAAATGTCCATGACGCTCTTTTCTGAAACACCACTGAAATGTTTAAAGGGATCATCGGATGTCCAAGGGTCCTAATGAAAATCTTCTCATTGGTAGTGTAAAAAGCACCTTCTTTACCCTGCCAAAATCAGCTGTTTTCAGCAAGCCATTCTAGTCCATGTTGCTTTAAATGCTAATGAGCTCTTCTGACCCCGCCCCTCTCTTCCACGGAGTGACGAGTAGAGCAGACTGTAAACTTCAACCATGAAACTGGCAGACTAGCACATTATTTGAAGAAGTAGAAGGAGATTTGCAAAGATTCATAAAAGGCGGCCTTGTCAATTAACTTTTGTGGGAGGGGCCTGTGCAGCACTACATCATTCTGACAGGAATATTAGAACGGCCTCGTTTGAGAGAGGGGATTTGAAAGGAAAACACAGATTTTCCATATTCCACTATGTTCTTCCCTCAACTTAGATGAATTGATACACATCTCTCCTCATGCGTGCACCTAATCACTCTAGCATGCAACTGCACTATGCTAGCATTTAGCTTAGCTCCATTCCTTCCTTAGGATCCAAACAGGCATGTATTAAAAAGCCACCAAACACTTCTACATTTTCCCTATTTAAAGACGATTACATGACTAGTTAGTTACACGATTAAGTATGGCAACCCAAAATAAAACGTTGCGTTTTTCTAAGAGGATAAAAAACATAACTATATTGTACGGCGGAAGAGCACTTCACAGCACTTCGACCTCGGCGCAGTAATAAAACACTGGGTTAGGATGGATGTATAAACACACTTTCAAGACACATTTATGTTCATACAACATGTAAATTGATTTTAATCCTTTAATTTTGATTGTCCAGATATTTAACTGGATTCTCCCGTATTTAACCATTCATAAAAAAACAATCCCACTGGGCAAATTCGATTATGATACTTGAAGCTTGCGGGCACGCTCATGCAGAAAGTTCTAAATGGACTCATAATTTATGACTTGCAAGGAAATCCCTAATATGGACAAAGGCATCCAGCTATTGCTTTAACTACAGGAAATCCCTGGGGGATCGGAGAGGACAGGACTCCTCATCTAAGGGTTATCCACCATAAAAATGTGATTTAAAACCATGCTGTGTATTAAACATAACAACGTTACAATGTGTTAAATAATAGTGTAAGTAGTAAAACATCACAAACAGGGCACATTTTGAACCTCCCCCTCTCTTGCCTCACAGCGCTTTGGTCCAAATGCCTGTATGCTTTCCTCTTTTACATCACCTACACACACACAATATGCAGTAAGGCCTTATTCACTTAAACATTGGCTGAAGTGATTATTTTCTCTACATCACCTGCTTGATCGAAAGGGTTGCCAGGTTTTCACAACAAAACTAATTAACAGTGATAAAGTGTAGCCCATCTCCAAGGGGAAAACCGTGGACTTGGCAACACTGTGAGTAGAAATAGTGAGCAGTATTCTCTGCAATTTTATGTTTGTTACTTTACTTATCTTGCATAGAGCATTTAGAGCAGGCTTCATCAAATCTTACCTTGGATGTCCAATGCATTGCAGAGTTTGGATCTAACCCTAATCAAACTCACCTGAGCATGTTAATCAGTGTATAAGGATCATTAGAAACTCATCTAAACTCTGCAGTGCATTGGAACTCCAGGTAAGATTTGATTAAGCCTGATTTAGAGTAACAAATTCAAGTAAGAAATATATCTTGTTATTAAAGCTATGCTTTTTAATATTTTCAGTTGATGTAAAGGATTGTGACACTGAAAACTGGTGCAATTATGCTGAAAAGTCAATACATTACACATATTAAATAGAATTTTCTTTTAAGACCTCTCACTCGGAGCTGATAATAGTCACAGCATGCACTTTTTCAAAGCAAAAATAATAAGAGAAAAAAAAAAATAAAAAAAAAATCACAAAACTACACCGCTTAAGATCAACATCCTTGCAAAAAGCCAGTATCTAAGAAGTGCATATGTAAGCCATTGAGTTAATAGCATGTATGTGCGTCCGTGTGTCTATTAAAAATGGCAGGGTGTGTATCTGAGGGCAAGTATCTGCGTACGAGTGGAGGAGACCGAGCATGTGGTGTGTGTAGAGTTAAGCGAGCGTGGGTGTGCACGTCTGGGTCTGGTTTGGGCTTTTCTCAAGCGATTTGTAATGATATGCTGCTCTGTCTGTACAACGTGTATTTGTGCCCCAGTGAGACATACAGAACATACTCTCATTAAGTTAAAAGGACGGCGTCCAACCACAACGACTTTAGGGCAAACGCACACACATATGCCAGTGCACTGGCCAGCACAAATTCAAATGGGATTGCCAGCACAGACACACATATTGCCAGTGCCATAAAAAGCAGAGAATTTGGACAAATAACATTTCCACCATCATATTAGGGTTACTTGAAAGAGACTGCAAAGAGCTACGCTACTGAAAGAAAAGCAACATGGTGAGTTCCAGAAAGCCGCTTTGTGATGGGATTTTCAGTTTAATTATGTTCTGGTTGTTTTTTAAGGATTCAGCTAATTAAACGGAATAAGTCATATTTACTTAGCTGCCCAGATGCTGCCGGCATTGGTGTTTCTAGGTATTATTCATGCTGATATTGATTATATTGATATGTGTATGTGCTTGTAATTGTGTGTGTGATTTTCACACGTCATATGGTGTGACATAGGTCCTGCGGTCCATGGATATCAGAAGATCCAATCGACCAATCAGAGGGACTTGAGTAAAACGGACGCAATCTGTCAGTCAGCCCACTGTGGCGAAAGTAATCTTAACCCTCCTCCCCCATAGCTGTGATGCTACGGGTTAAATAACTGTGCTCACACACACACACACACACACACAAGACCGCCTTTCACTCTGTTATATGCATTTGTCCTTTCCTTTATCAGAGTGACACATTAAGACTTAATATTTATTATATGATTCTAAAATCCAATAACAACTGTAATAAAGGGAAATATTTACTTTTGATTCTTTGCTGATATATAAAACAATTAATATAAATAAATTTGTGAATCATTATTAAGTGATAGATTTTCAAACCGATAGACCTTCAAATAGTATGTGCTCATTTTAAAAGTAATATTTTGTACATGTTTCAGTATAATATGCTGAGACAGCTGTAAGATAATAAGTTGTAGGGTGATTGTTCCAACCAATGGTGTAAGTTTAGAGGCGGGACTATCCGTTTGTTGACCAATCGAAGATGGTGTCAGTGTTTTGGGAAAGTTGCATAAGTTAAGGAAGCATATGATATCTAATATCAAACACACAATTAAATTGTGCTGATTTTAATCTGTTTGTTAGCACTGATCTCTATGTCAGGTTACTACTAAATTTAGATAAAATAAACGCTGGCTGATACAGTATACATTTAAAAGACAATCGTCTGGAACATGAGGGGAAAATCTTGATCAATCTTCTTATTCACACTAATATTGACAACAATTATGCAAAATCAAACACACAGTATAACTTCAATTAGCAACAGGAAGTAAAAATGAAGGTCAGAATTACCATAATTATGTGATTATGTAAAAACTAGGGCCGGGACTCAATTAAAAAAATTAATCTAATTAATTAGAGGCTTTGTAATTAATTAATCACATTTTAATCGCATATAAATATTTGACCTGAGAACAGTGAGAAGTAAGTTTTTTCATATGGAATTTTAGTATACCATTGAATAATGATTGAATACATAAGCTTAAGCAACATAATATTGTTTATTGTTGTTCAGCCAAGTCCAGCAGACCAGTGCAATATTGCCATTAAGTGTAGCAATAGGATATTTAGAAATATAGTAGCCTACATTTCAGAAATTCAGGAACCCTTTAGGTGGGTAGACCTTCTGTTAACTGTTTTTTTTAAGTAAAACACAATACTTCAACAGGGCTCTCACGTTTTAGCAAAAGCTTGAAATGAGATTTGATCTGCCACATAATATTTGCACAGCAGCCCCTCCGACCCACCCAATTCTCTGAAGTTATTGCTAGCAGTGTAATTTTACTTACTGTTCATAAATGATCAGCACAAATATTAATTATAACAATTGGTAAGTCTGATAAAAGAGACAAATTCATCCACATGAAATAAATAGCATTATATACTTATATACTTAAAAAATACAAATGTATCAAAAATAAACAGATAAATTTGGTGCCAAAAGAGTCAACCGAACAACTGAGCCAACCTTATGTACATGCATACTGTACACATAGAGTAAGATTGCAGAATCTGAAACTTTAGAAATAATTTAATACGAATTTGGCAATATTTCCCAGCAGCAGCTCACACTATCTTCGATCACAGGCAACTGATTTTGTCCAGGAATCATAAAATTAAGTAATACACATAAATAAATAATGAATGGATTACCTACCGCATTCGTCATTATTGCTCTTTCAAATTCCACTCCGTGTGTGCGTGCGCGCACCCATGTTGCCTAGTAACGAACGTGCTGGCAAGCTGGCACATCGTATGCTTGCGCCTCGTCTATTAATTGTATATACAAGTTATAATTATCTCTTACTTTTCGGCATGAGAAATACTTGGTGTGGCGTGTGAGCGTGTGAACTGGCTGAAATGTGTGTGTCTCATGGTGAATGCGTGAGACTTGAGAGCCCTGCTTCAAGTGCATTCAAAACATTAGAAACGCTAGTTGGTGCTCCAGTATAATCGGTCCGCCGAAACTCGTCCAGTGAGAAACGTTCCGCGGTGCAAAAATAAGTGTGATTAAAATGCGTAAAAAAAATGTAACGCGTTATTTTTGTGTAATTAATTAATCTAAATTAAGGCGTTAAAATCCCGGCCCTAAATATTTTATAACATATATGCTCCCGGGTGCCGCAGCAATGCCCACTGCTCTGGGTGTGTGTGGGTGATCACGTCTCACTGCTGTGTGTGTGCACGTTGGATGGATTAAATGCAGAGCACAAATTCCTAGTATGGGTATGAGCGAGTTGATAAACCGCCGCTGGATCCGGTGACGGCAAAGTTTCCTGTGTCGAGGCGGAGGTGTTTGGATCCATTTGCAAGCATTTTATTGATTTCTATATGTTTCTAAATATTTCCTAGTTTCTATATGTTCATTTAAGTCATATTATGCAACTAACCGCAATTATATAAATGAGTCTTAATATATTCCGTGCTCAAGTACTCATAATAAGTTTGCCAAAATGCACAGGCAGAAGTGGCCTATTAGTTATGGAAAAAATAAATAATAATAATAATAATAATTATAAACTAATGTTTTCTTGGTTCGTTTCTTATTTTAGTCATGTCTTAAAAATGGGAGTGAAATACATTGCCAAATAAAGGAAAGAATTCATAAAACACGCAGGAGTGTAGATCTTTTCCAGTATTTCTCTCAAAAGTCAAAATTAAAGCACGGGTAACAAATAAAAAGTCTGTGTGGCACAAAAATATATACGCTGTTGCTGTTTTAATCAAATGAATTTAAAAATATTAATAAAAAACGTAATTGTAGCAAATATTAAAAATAAGAATAATTGTATTTCACACATTTATGTATGCTTCCTAGCCTACAAAAAAAAGGTACCACTTTCAAAGCTCTGATGCAAAATAGCCTAAACTAAAAAAAAATTAGTTCTAAGAAACACAAATAACTTTATAAGTAAACAACTAAGTTGTAATTTGTAAATATCAACTACAGTTTTTTTATTTTCTTTCATTTTCCGCTGACTGCTGCAGTCAAATATAACACCTCAGCGAGGCAAAGATCACGGCTATTTGCTAAAACGTGCTTTGAAGCGTTTGCTCAATAACTTATGGTTAAAGCATCACTCGACGGTTAACAGCTGCAAATGCACTCTACATTCTGCCGCGGCGTTAAAGAGTCCATTCTGGTTGTCCACCATCTGTACTAGCTTTAATGTTTTCTGGAAATATCCCAGGTTAAAAAAAAGTGCCCTTCCATAATGTACTTAAAGTGCTCAATTTTCTGGCACTAATTTTTACAGACTGATCATTAACTATCGGTTTGCCGAGTCTGGCGCAGATATATCGGTATTGGTGCACACGCTGTAGATGTGTTGTCAATATGAACTCATTTTTGTTTACAGAATATATGGACCAGGGCTATTAAATTGGCAAGGGAAGGGTACACATTACACCTTGAATTGTTTTTGCACTAATTAGTTTGTCCACAATTAGTGCATGAAAATAGAGCACTTTGAAGTAACTTGGGATACCACTGAGTGATTGAATTCTGTACGAAGCTGAGTTAAGTGTCTAACCGTTCTTCTGGCTCACTCTCATTCAGGTAGATGACGGTAGTCCTCTGCTGTGTAGAGTCGGTGACATGTGGATTCAGACTGGTCTTTTGTCCATTCCCCCTGGCAGTGAAACCAACCTAGGCTCCAACAGTACAG